>JANBXA010000738.1:4957500-5305000 GCA_030556225.1 Cricetiscus sungorus | reverse complement strand
AACACACACGCACACACACACACACACATGAACAAATACATATTCACACACAAACTTCCTAGAAAGAACAATCAGAACAAACAATGTTCTATGTGTATAAACAGCACAATGGATCCCGTTGCCTAAAGAAAGGAAGACAAATGATCACGTAAATTACCCAATAAGCACTGCAAAACAATTACCTTCTACTGCATGCCCACAGGACATCCCCGTGTGGCAGACTTGTCACATGACCATGGGAAACAGGTGTTTGTCTTTCCCATCTCCTTTAAAAAGTCCTAGGAGTGAAAGCTTCCTATTTCTTCCGAGAAACATTCAAGTGTCTGGACGGCTGGCAAGCTCATTGGATAGTGCCGGCAGCGCGTGCCAGGCATTCGGAGTGATGGGCACACCCCTGGGGAGGAGACATCTCTTGAGGAAGGTAGGGCCTGGGCATGACTCTGCAGTCTTCACGAGGGCAGTCCTGGTCTTTGTTCTTCAATCTGCACTTTTGCAAGTGCTGTGTTTTCTTTGTCATTCTGGTTTGAGGACAACTAATGTGCCATGCCCACCTGGTGGCAGCAGCCATGACAGGAAACCTGGCTCTCCAGTCTAATGACCTGGACATATATTGTAGCTGGATGACAGTCATTTACTCTCTGGTGGGTGACAGCACCGGAATGATCTCTTCAGGCTTCCTCTATCTATTTCTGCCCTAGCTCCATCAAGAATTTTGTGCTCAGAGGAAGACCCTGCTTTTGCTACACAGACCAGAGAGTTCGGTTGCATGCTGTGGACACATACTGTGCATCTCTGTATCCACGGGTGTGACTGCCAATGAGGACACAGTGAGACTACGAGATGCTGGTATTTTAGGAGACCACCAGTGAACTACAGCAGATTATATGGACTCTTAAACTGAAGGAGCTTAGGGACAATTAAAACCCATGAAATTCAAGGAAAATAAACACATTAACCTCAGCACTCTGTTTTAGATAAAAATGTTTTACTAATAAAAATCAGCTCAGAAATATTTTAAGTATCCAAAGCGACACAGTTAAGACTTTTCAGTATTAAATTAGCTTAATAATTTTGCTGTCAAAAAGTCAGCTGTGACTATTTTCAGGTGCCCCTGTTGATTACAAAACAAGCATATGACTTGTCTTCTCTGGGCTTGCGCTTTCTACTTACACAGCTCAAAAATGTTAACAGTTCTCCCCCATAACACCCAAGACTACCAAAATACGGAATTGTGTTTATTGTGTTTATCCTGAAAGACTTTCTATAACATGCCATTATATGTAATGTGTTACATATAATGTAATTATTAATATCAATTATTGTCGTGTAATATAAATAAGGTAATGGTATCTAGGGTCTGATATTTATTAAAACCATGATATATTCAGAGAACTTAAAAGCAAACTAGGCAGAACACTGAAATCCTAACCACTAAGCATGATTTTAAGCTGTATTGTTTTGTTTGTATTCGCATTCTGTGCAGACTATTATATTACATCAGTGACGATGTTCATATTTACTGCTTTCAAAGCCGAGAGAGGCATGGCGAGGTATGCTTGCAGTTTTTTTTCTTTTGTTTTTGTTTTTTTAAGAAGTGTTTCCTCAGGGTTTTGGTGATCTACTAAAAATTCATAAACAGAAATGACTGACTTCAAATTTTTTATAAAATAGAAGCTTAACAGTTCACAGGGGTGGTTCACAGGGATGGTGAGGGTAAGTCAGGGTAAGTAAGGAGAGGATGGCGGGGAAGCCTGATGTACACGTGCACACCCCAACCATGAACAAACGGATAACTCTGACCCTCAACCTCTAATCTCTGCCCCTACAGAGTCTCAAGAACCCTGAGAAGTCTAAACAGCTTTGCTAATGAAGTTTGTTATATGTACCATTCTGTCAATATTTTCTGATACAGAAACTGGAATTGAGAAACTAAAAGCGTAAATTTACATTATTAACAGTCTAAAGAGCTGTTGTCTGAAGATGGTTTTCCAATGTGGAAAAGAACCAACTTCTTTTAAAGCATGCATTAAGGCTAATTTGATATCAGATGGAAATTTTCCAACATGAACTACTTTATAGATAAAAGTGTAAGTGACATTTGTCTGAGTAGTGAGAAGACTCTGAAAGTCAGAACAATGCAATCACTCTTAGGCCCTGCCTGCTGAAGTACAGAGCCATCAAGAGTCACTGTGGGACATCTGGTCTCATGTTGAGGGCTTTGATTCATTTGCAGGTTGAGTTTTGTACAGGGTGACTGACTTGAACATATTTTTATTTATTTTTTTTTTTACATGGAGCCATCCAGTTTGACCAGGACCACTTGAAGAAGATTCTGTCTTTTCTCCAGTGTGTATTTTTGGATTCTTTGTAAACAAAACAAAACAAAACAAAAAACAAACAAACAAAAAACAAAACAAAACAAACAAAACAAAAAAACTCAGGTGTTTGGAATCATGTTCATTTCTTCTATTTTATTCCAATGTTCAACTCATCTGTGTTTGTGCCAAGATGGTGCTATTTCTATTACTATAGCCCTGTAGAACAATTTGAAATCAGCAATGATGGTGGGACCCTCAGAAGTTCTTTTACTGTTTAGGATTGTTTTTGGCTTGTGTGTGTGTGTGTGTGTGTGTGTGTGTGTGTGTGTGTGTGTGTGTGTGTGTTTTCCAGATGAAGTATAATTTTTTTCAATTTATATGAAGAATTTTGTTGGAATTTGACAGGAACTGTATTGAATCTGTAGATTGCTTTTGGTAGGATGAAGATACCACTTACTTACCAGCTAGAAAGCTCCACCACTGCTGACTAACATTTACAGTGGTAGAAGGTGTTATACACAGTATCAGGGAGAAAGGCGATGATAACACTTGGCTATGAACCCTGCTAGGGTTAACCAAGGACTCCATAGGTTTTTGGGTTTTTTTGTATTGTCTGTTTTGTAGTTGTTCTGGTTTGGTGTTTTTTTTTGGGGGGGAGTGTATTTCCTTCTTATGCATGCACACTTGTGTGTGTGTGTGTGTGTGTGTGTGTGTGTGTGTGTGAGAGAGAGAGAGAGAGAGAGAGAGAGAGAGAGAGAGAGCATGAGGCTGGATGAATAGGGAGGTGGGGAGGATCTATGAGAAAGAACAGAACCATAATATACTTCATGAAAAGATTTTAAATAGTATAGCAATTTTAAAAAGGAATCAGTACATGTGAAAATTGCTCTCAAATAATAATGGAACAGATTTGCACGCTCTCGAAGCTTGAGCCCTATCTCTAGGGCTATTAAAGGAATCATGGTGAGCGTAGGGTGAGTTGGAAGGATAGTCTGTGAATGCTCACTTCTATCTGTTATCCCTTAACCCTATTTTAGCTTGCCATTTTTTTAAAAAAACTAAAAGTGGTGAAAAATACTGAAACAGAAATATGTATTAATTAATGAGAAAAAAAGAAAGCCTTGGGCAGTGACTGGAAGTTTCTTAAAAGCCATATGGCTTCTGACTATGCAGGGCAGTCTTCCTGCTCCCCAAATGGCTCAAAGGCTTGAAACCCTCTAGAAAGTGACTGACAAAATTCACTTTGCAACTTTAATTCTTATCTCAGAGCCCAGCCCGGCAGAGGGGAATTGCTGAAAATACAGACGGTCTCAGCTACACCGTGCAGAGGGAGCTGGCCAGGCAGCGCCAGCCTGGCTGGTCTGTCTGCGTTTGTCCCAGTGTAGGCGCACACATGCCAGTCTCTGCGAGCTTGAGTGCGGGCTGCAGTGCAGGGCAGGCAATGCACTCGGTCTACCGTGTTAGGGTGCACACCGTGGCGGCTGACTGGACTGAACTGCCAATGGCCAGGCTCGGGTTGGGGAATCTATGAAGATTCGTGTAGCTCACAATAGAGAGATGAGGCTGGAAAAGAAAGGGTGTGTGGGGAAAGTAACAGCCCGGTGGCACTAAGGGAGCAAGCAAGCGGTGGACGCATTAATTTCGGTCCTAGTTTTCACTTCAACTTTTTCTATAAATACACTGTCTTCACTGAAGTATGAGAGGGTACCAGCATGAGTACTAAAGAACAGCCAAAAAAAAAAATTGCCATAAATTATAGGCAACTTGAAATACAGCCCTCCAGCTAGCAAATTTCCTGGAGCACATTTGCAGTCATTACAATTACAGATTACTTTTTCTCTTGGTACAACAATGAGGGCCTCTGGGGGAAAGGTAGGGCATGTTATTGCTATTTCAAAAAGAGAGAGAGGGGAAAAAAATGGAAATCACTTCCTTCGTAGATGTTCCCTTTGTTTCAATACAAATTCACTGCACAGCCTTCAGATTGCAGATCGCTCTCGTGGTGGCTACTGGGAATGGGAGAACTCGAGAGATTGAAGAAGAAATGCAAACACCTTTATAGCAATAACACAGACGAGGACATTGTTTCCACCCCAAATTGGAAACGGCAAGCTTGAAACCACAGTCTAGAATGGCTTGGTTTATCTACGTCAAAGGGCACAGCACACCCTCCTCTAAGCCTGCATCAAGGGGACAGCTGCAGTATCCACCGCCAGGATATGTTTTTGAGGTAAAACTTTGAAATAGGCATCTGTAAGGATGATCATCACGGAGGGAAGGAAAGAAATCTTTAGTCCTGTCTGGGTACCAAACGGCACTTTCTGACAGTAGAGCTGCTACTCCCTTCTTGAGTCAGCTGAAATGCCATCAACTTAAAAAAAAATATGTCTTCTTAAGGCAGAAAGCGATTTTGTTTAGTTTTAAGATATTTGGGGCTTATTAACCTCAAGAGTGAACTGGGTGATTTTCCATTAAGTCCCCTGTCCATCAGCTTATTACAGACATACTATGATGCTCCTGCCAATACGGGGCTCCTTTATGAAGACAGCAGGAAGTATAAAACGGTTATGTCAGACGAGAGAGATGAACGGATCACAAAACTCATTTGTTGTTACTCATCAGTCATCACTGATATATTTTGTGCCAAGCGTTGGGTTGGCAGGGAAGGAAAAATGACAGCTCTCATTTATTTTACTTACCTTGCTCATATTTGACAAATGAATCTTTTAGGGGCCCACAGTATGGATGGATATAGGCAATGCTCTTGGAGGAGTAAGCATCCTATGGTTCACGGGGCCTCTGGGGAGTAAGGCCGTGTCCAGGTATGGCCCACAGCCCACAGGAGCGAGGATTTCGCCACACCTGCGCCAGCCGTGTTCCGTGCTGTCTCTACTCTCTGCTTTGACATAATCCCAACATACTGTTCTTAAGGCTATGCAAGGAGGAGATTAAGAGATATGACAATCCGATAGGTGGGGAGGGAGAGGGTGGGTTTTCCTGGATGGTCTGCTGGCTTCTCCCACCCACTCCTTCAGCACAACCTTCCTGCAAGGCACTATGAGGCCCGGGAGTGATGTCTTACACACACTCCATTTTGTGTCCTTCTGAAGCATCTTAGATTCATCAGAATTGAGGCCCATCTACTCCTTTGTGCTTGCTGTATGCATGTGTGTGTGTGTGTGCGTGTGTGTGTGCGTGTGCGTGTGTGTGCGTGTGTGTGCGTGTGTGTGTGCATGTGTGTGTGTGCGTGTGTGTGTGCGCGTGTATGTGTGTGTGTGCATGTGTGCGTGTGTGTGCGTGTGTGCACGTGCATGTGTGTCCATTTACGAGTGTGTGTGTGTGTGCGTGTGTGTGCATGTACGAGTGTGTGTGTGCGTGCGTGTGTGCATGTGTGCGTGCATGTACGAGTGTGTGCATGTGTGTGTGCATGTACGAGTGTGTGTGTGTGCATGTGTGCATGTACGAGTGTCTATGTGTGTGCATGTGTGCATGTACGAGTGTCTATGTATGTGCATGTACGAGTGTGTGTGTGCATGTGTGTATGTGCATGTACGAGTGTGTGTGTGCATATATGAGTGTGTGTGTGCATATACGAGTGTGAGTGCATGTATGTGTGTGTGTGTATGTGTGCATGTGTGTATGTGTGCATGTGCGTGTGTGTGTGTGTGTGTGTGTATGTGTGCATGTGTGTATGTGTGCATGTGCGTGTGTGTGTGTGTGTGTGTGTGTGTGTGTGTGTGTGTGCGCCGCGCGCATGCGCACCTCTCCTGTGCCTGTCTCCTTGTGTTGCCATGCCCTCTGGCCTCCAACTTCATAGGGGGAGACTGAATCTCTGTTCTTGGGGCCACACAGAGAGCAGCGAGAGGACTGTGGGAAAAATGCTCTCTACTTGGAAACAACTAGGTCCAAAAAACCATAGCTTTATGAGTGCAGTCATAAGACAAAGAACCAAACATCCTAACATTGATTTTTGCCATAGCTAGGGGATCCTATAAAAATAACCTTCTCTCTGAGCCAGGCCGAGAAGTAAAGGTTAAGTCTTGCCAGCCTGTTTAATGCTAAGAAGAACACAGAAAACATGCTTTATTTACACACTCCAAAGGAAATGAACTATTTGCATCCTTGTCTTTCTGCAAGGAGAGAAACACGTCTCTTACCTGACCTTTCATCCTTAAGTTACACATAAAGGAGATTACACTTTCTCTCTCTCTCTCTCTCTCTCTCTCTCTCTCTCTCTCTCTCTCTCTCTCTCTCTCTCTCTCTCTCTCTCTCTCTCTCTCTCTGTGTGTGTGTGTGTGTGCATGTAAGCAGCTCAGAGCATAGGACCACAATAGTGGAAAATAACAAGATTGCCTTCAAAGTCCATTGGCCATACGCAGGGCTGAAAATACATTTACTACAGGAGAAACAGAACGGGGAGAAAAATTTCAGTTGATATCAGAGGCCCAAACAGAAGATCTTCAAACTAATGACAATCCTGTTTCATGGTGTATGTGTGTGTGTATGTGTGTGTGTGTGTGTGTGTGTGTGTGTGTGTGTGTGTGTGTGTGTGTGTATTCCTAGCAGCATGAAAGAAATAACAAAACGTGTTAACATCATCACGGCCAGGATGCTGTATATAGCAGGATCCTGCGTAGATCAGATGGCTCCCACCCAAGATGGCCACTTCTGGCCAATGGAGAATAGAATTAAACAATGTGTCGCATTCGCCTAGAACTGGTTTTGCTCTTGGAATCCCACTAGAGATGTTTCTGTGGGCACCGGGTCCTTGATGGGAGAGCAGTCAGCTGTGGGGTCCAAAGGCAAACTCGCCCGTCAGGAAAGACTAACTTCCTGTATGGTTTGAGATGAATTAACTGAGAGAGAAGCTGCGGCTTGAGTGAGCTCCCCCAAGCACTGTGGGCGACAGTTCTCTCTCAGGCCAAGACAGCTGCCACAGCAAAGGTGACGCAGACCATCAATACTTTCTCACAGCGCGAGGGGCAGAGGGATGGGTGAGTATGCACACAGGAGAGTGTGCTACACAGAAGAAAAAAAATAAATAGCTGCCCTTTCTCCTCACACACCACAGAAGGCCCAGGATGTCACCTTGGATGTGCTGACCAACAACAACTAGTTATCAGCCTGGGGGTGGGGGGATGGGGGCTGACACAGCTCTTGCTGGCATCGGAGGTGTAACATTTTCACACGATCACTTTCGTGTTGCCCCGTGAAACTATGGCGTGCTCAGAAGAGCTGCCTCAACGTTGCTATATTCCACAGTACATCCACTAGGTCAGTTTTTTGGAAGAATCACCCCAGGGTTCCAAACAGTGGTTAAAAAAAAAAAAAAAAACGGGGCCATTTCTAAGTCAAGAATTCAGAGTACTCAGGCTACAGTCTACTTCCGATGCACGGGTATGAATGGTGTGTGGGCTCTCTGACTGCTTCCTGAGTGGTTCTCAGGCAGGGACAGCCACGGCACACCCCGCACCAACCTCTCCCAACCTCTCCGACCTTGGTCCTGCCCAGGTCAGGTCTTTAAGGGGGTGGAGGCCTGGGAGCTCAGGAGCAGTCAGCATCGCACATGGTCACTGCAGCCATCATGGTCGGCGGGCCTTGCTGAGCTACCCCTAGTCAGCAGCACCTGTGCCAGTGTGGGGTCATCTGCTGCTCCTCCGTTCCCCGATCCCACTGAAACTCCTTCCTGCTTCCCGTGGAGCTCCTCACTTCCCGGAGGGGCACTCCAGGCGTCTGCCACCGATCTCCCATCAGACTGCTCAGTACTGAGTGTCTGTGCCACGCAAGGCCTCCCTCCCTGTGTCATCACTCGGGTTGACGTAAGTAGAAAGCAATAGTTCTGAGTATCTCATCTCATTCCAATTGCTTAATGATTACTTTCATTATCTCATTAATAAATTCTGATACTGCCTTTACCGCCAGCCAAGGAAACTGTTGCCTTGGTTCAAGACAAATATCAACATTTAGAAATTATCAGAAATTGCCTGGATCTTAATGGAAGGTGTACTCTCAGAGTGTCCTCTTTCATTGGGTTTAAACATCCTCTGCGTGGCTTCTTTACTGGAATGTCGCCGATCAGATCTGTCTTCTTAAACCAGGCCAGAAAACTGTCATTCTCCCTGCCCCCACGCCTACAACACACCACGGTGGCCGGTGTCACATTCCTTCCCGCACACCAAGTTCCAGCCAGCACAGTTTGCACCGATGCATTAGCGTCACACGTTCCTGTGTTCACTCAGCCTTTGCCCTCTCTTCTCCGAGGATGAGCTCCTAATGGGTTATCCAGCCCTAAACCCATATATCTGTCTATATCTATATCTATATCTATATCTAGCTCTATATCTATATCTATGTCTATGTCTATGTCTATGTCTATGTCTATGTCTATATCTATGTCTATATCTATGTCTGTCTATGTCTATGTCTATATCTATGTCTATATCTATATGCCAACATTAAATGCACTCAGTACACTATATTTATGAAAACAGAAATGTTAGTGAATAGTATACATTAGCATATACTAACGCATGATTAGCATATATTATTAGTAAACGCTAATATATTAAACAATACTTATTACTTAACACACACGTGTTAGTATGTCACAGATGTTGGCCTGTGTTGTATGTGCACTCCCAAGCAGGGGGGGTGGGTGGAGGGACAGCACAGGCCTGTGTCAGTGGGAAGCACTGTTTGCGCTGAGAAGGAAAGGAGGGGCAGGATAGACAGACAGACAGACGGCCGGCGGCCGGCTCACTCGCCCAGTGCTTGCCCGGCAAGTCTGACAACCTAAACTCAATCCTAACATCTTCCCAGGAGAGGACGGGGGAGGGAAGCAACCACACCCCCCCCCGTCACTTGGGAAGGGGACAGAGAATCCACAGTGCAGAGCAAGTTACATGGAAGGGAGACAGTAACGCTGGCTGTAATAGCATTAATAATACCGATTATTATTAATAATAATAATGAAGTGTTCAGCAGGTAATAAGTGTGACCCGCTGTACACTAAGTTATTTCCACAGTTACAGGGGTGGAGAAAAGAGGTCACCACAGGATCAGCACTCAGTGAGGGGCACGGACCGGACAGTTTCACTAACTCTGCTATCACCGTGGACTACGAACTGAGGAGGCAAAGGGACGGAGAAGGCCAACTCTTGGAGAACAGCCCAATGCTCGCGTAAAGTAGAGGGGACTGCAGCACACACACCAAGGTTGCCGAGAGAGTTGCAGTGATCGTCCCGTGTCCTGCTCAGTTGTCCCCATAAGAAGGAGGGCGCTCAGAACCGACAGTCTGCATGGGGCTTGTAAGGCTCCAAACGCGGGGCAAGCGGCTGAGGTGTCTAATTAACCGTCAGAGTGACCTGGCCACCAGCATCCCTCACCCGCTGTGTGGAGCATGCCGCACACCCTACCCTAAACTTCTCCGGCCCATTTGGCTTGCCTGGCCCTTCCGCCCCCCCTTTACCTTGCTGGCCTCTTGGTCTGGCTCTCCGTCCCCTCCCCTGTCCTCACATGGCCCAGGGCCACGTCCACTCTGGACTCGCCCATGTCCCTGCCTCTGCCTATCTCTCCCTTTATCTACAAGCTTTTTCCTCCACCCTAGCTGGAGTGTCAAGCCCTTTCCATTTTTCACTCAGGGCCAGCTCCTGGGTGACACGTGACCAGGGGACATGGGTAGAAAGCGCGTGCTTGTGGGGGAAAAAAGAGCAATGTCGAGGAAATTCGAATACTAAGGCCTGTCGAGGACAGAGGAGGCTAGGGGTCGCATTGGTATTCACAAGCTTGATTCTAGGAACCCATAAATAGCATTTCAAGTTACTATTATTTTAAATTACCAGCGTCGGAATTTAGGTGGGAGGAAATGAAGAATTCTTGATAATTGAAATATGAAACAGTCTGGCTAGGGAGGATGGGATGTCCAAGTCTGCCTTAATTAGGTGCTAAAAATAGCCATTTAAAGCCTCCCTTCCTTTCTAGGCCATCCAGCATTCCACAGACAGCTCTAGTCTCAGCCTTATGCTAATTGTTTCTAATGGCCTGTAAACAAACTCCCCAAACCATTAACCTCTCTCTTTAGCCAGAGTCAGGAAATTAGGCTTTGGAAAAGAAAAAAAAGGGAAGTTGCCCTAGAGGGTTTCTCAAAAAGGAGACTCTGGCTTTGGAGGGGACACAAGGTCGACCAGAGCATAAGGTTGTGGAGTGGAAGAGCCACACACAACCTGAGGAGACCACGCCCTTCCTCAGGGAAAACCTGAGGAGACCACGCCCTTCCTCAGAGGAAACCTCAGGAGACCACGCCCTTCCTCAGAGGAAACCTGAGACCACGCCCTTTTCTCCGAGTCTGGTTGCCTTTCTGTCTGCAGGGAGTAGTTGGAATGAGGACAGCTTCCAGACATACGAATCTCTAAGTGTGTGCGTGTGTGTGCGCGTGCGTGCGTGCGTGTGTGTGTTTGCATGTGTGTGCGTGTGTGCATACGTGTGTGTGTGTGTGTGTGTGTGTGTGTGTGTGTAAGTGAACTCTGGTGCCTGCAGAGGTCAGAAGAGGGTGTCAGATTCCCCTGGAGCTGGAGTTATAGAGATGGCTGTGAGCCAGCCCACATGAGTGCTGGGAACTGAACGTGGATTGCCGGCAAGAACGGTGCACACTGCTAACTGCTGAGCCATTTTCCCAGCGGATCCAGGATGATGCTATGTATTATTATATAACAATATGTTATTATACGATATTATATAACAATATATTATATAACATATATTTATATACCGATGTGTTGTCATATCATAATGTGTAGTTTATTTACTTATCTGCTGTATGGGGGCAGCCAAGGAGTACAAATCTTACAATGAGCCGTCCTGCTGGATCTGATTCCACAGTTTTTGTAAATATTGAAATATCATCTCTCAGGTGACAACAATGGTGGAAGTGAGACCTGACAGTAGATTGAAAAGAGACCCAGTTCAGTTTTAGAGAGGAAATCTATCAGGAAGTAGGCTGGGGTGTTCCAGGCCCCTTTCTTGTGCGGATCTGTTTTGGATGCTGAAACATTAGTTTGTAATCACAGAGTAGCCAAAGGGAGTTATAAGATGAATGGCAATTGAGATAGCCCTTTCCAACAACTTTAAAGCTTGTTTAAATTATAGCATTTTTAAGTATTCTTCCCAGCATAAGTTGAGAAAAGACAAAACTTCAGACACAAAAAATCACGATTATGAGACATAGCAAATTAGTAAGGTCTTATGTAATTTTATAATGGTGCGAGGATAAATGTGATGATGATAAAGATGAGAACCTTCTTTTTAATGTTCCTCAGCAAGTAGGATGATCCAATAACCAGTGTTTAAAATGAAGAAATTATTAAGCCATGGAACACAACACAGGTAAGATCCATCAGTAGCGTAGTATTTGTAAGGATATGGCCATGAAGGCGGAAAGGAAAAACAGCCATAACTTACTACATTGATACGCAGCATATGAAACACTCACGTAAAGAAGGCTAATGCATCAATAAATGATAACATAAGCAGATAATAAATAAAATATAAGCAGGGTGGTGTTTGCACTTATACAGATGGAAATGCTAGCATTCCTGGCATTATGTAAATAAATCCTCCAAATTTACTTTTAAAGTCAAACATTCAGTAGAACAGTTTGCGGAGGGGCTATCAAAGCAAGCGGTCTACAGACCATACGTACGTAATAGTCAGTTTACCTGGGAATCACACTCAATCCAAGCAGCCACTTAATGCCGCCCGATGGGTGTGGCCACAGGAATCATGCCATTCTGAGTCCAGGGTGCCTCGGAGAGATGGGCCAGGTTTCAGACTGCACGTTTTGTCTGGATTCCGGCTTGTGAAGAGCTCTGCCTATCACAGGTCCCCTGCTACTGCCCTCCCGGCACTTAAGCAATTAAAGCCTTATTAAAATGTCTAAAGTGACCCTACTCAAGAAAGCTTCTCTTTCCCAAGTATATTTTGGGTCACTAAGGTCCAATTTCTCTCCCAGTTATGTCTTGAGCAATTATGAGCTGACATTATTCCTCCCATTAATGTCAGAGCACATGTGCCTCCAGGAACCTGCCCACTCCCTATCTGAAGAATTTCCTCTGAGCTGACACACACAGCTAGGCAGTCCCATGTGGATCGACTCTAAAAGGACTATTTATGGCGGGTTCTCCAGAGAAGAATGAGTGGTGAACACCACCGTGGATATTTAAAACTGTCGATCTGTTTACATTAATTACCTTATTTAATACTATTACTAGCTCAGTAATCAATCAAATTTAGGAAACGGGGTCAGAGTGACCAAATTGCCCCCCGTCAGACCCCGAAATGCTTATAATTTCAGGGGAAAAAAAAAGTTTATTTCTGCCACTCCAGCCTGGCGTCATCTGTTACGTGCACAGCCACAGAACGTTTGCTTAACAGGGTGCGTGAGGTTCGTGGCCCTAGTTTAGGGCTCTGGGTATACGTAACTGTTGGTACGGCTGTTTGATGGTGAATATGCAAGTTTGGGCGTGCTGGCTATAGCCGTTTATTGTAGGCATCCAGGGATTCAGCTGCGTAGGCTCTGTGTGTTGACTCGGTCCTCACGATGACCAAGCTTGATTTAGCCTTCTTACCTACCAGACAGAGAAGCAGCGAGCCACAGGAGTTTGTGCCTACAGCCTTCAAGGCTGGTACTATCGACTACTATGCTCCCTGCCTATGTGTTGGGAGTTGGTAAGGGCAGCGGAAGCAACGCACAGATGCACGTACACCTTATTAGGGACGGAAAGAAGAAAACAGATGGAAGGAGCAAGAAGCAGACAGCGTCTCTTTCTTCTTCTGTTGGGGGACAAATCATAGTGTGATGATTTAAGGACTTAGGGGACAACTGAGGGTTACACACACACAGTAACGCGTGTCTGTGAGTAACACTTGGATCGATGGCCTGTACATGCCTCGCTCTGTTTGCGTGGGTCTCTAATCTGGTGGCGTCCCCATCAGAAGGAGCGATTTAACTGAAATGTGAAGGGTGTGGTGGCGTGGGGATTAGTCACTGTTAGCAAAAGGGCTAGGCTGAGACAGTGAGAAGTGTGGCTAATTGGGGACAGAAAGTCAGTCTTCATTGGTTCGTAACAGGGGATAAAAGCCACCAGTCAGAAGAGGAAAGAACACAAATTTTCCATCCCTGGCCTCCCAGGGAGGCGGTTCCCTCCCAAACAAAGAATCGTAATTCACCGTCACCGGGGTCTCCCAGCAATGAACACAGAGAACAAAGAGGAAACACAGCACCCGTGTTCTACCGCAGATCACAACTACCAACGCCAGGACTACCCCCAAACCCCAGAGGCGGTGTGGCTGGCATCACTGGGAGCAGCTTGGGGTTAGCGGAGAGGGACAAGTTTGACTTATAGAGACATAGGAGGCGTTATTGATTTCTTCTTGCGTTTTAGCGCTGTGGAGTGAACGCAGCCACATTTCAAGTTGAAGGAGGCAGAGAATTCATGAGGGCTATCTTTTTCTGGTTGCCATAATTCTCACCAGCCCCTTCCATCCCCATCTCTTTCTCTCAATCACCCTCCCCTTTGTCCCGGGGGGGGGGTAGTGACCCGGTGAAGGAGGCAAAGCCGAGGCAGCCATCACCAAGTAACACAGTAAAGTCACCAGGCAGCGTTGGCCGCAGAGCTGCTTTGGTCGTTATTAGTTGGTCTGGAAATATTTATTAATATGGTTGTTGTGACAGTTACTTATTAGTGTTCCCATGGTAATACGCTAAAGGGAGAGGGATAAGTATTGGATTTCTCTGTGTTTCACAGGCGCCTGCTGAACAATCTGTAGCCCGTGAACATGCCTCTTCTCCCGTGCTTCTTAACAGCTTCTCGTGAAGACCCCGTTCACACGGCGTCTTCCTTTTTGTCTTACTGACACTTTCAGTCCCTTACATGCCCTGAGCTCTATCATAGCTGGCTGATGTCTTGCAGAACCCACTGCCGTGTGCATGTGCTCCCCCCCTTTGAGGCTATCTTTGGATAACTTCATAGTGTTAATGTAGATGAACTGATCAGTTTCTCATTTAGTTAAGAACTCTGTGTTCCGTATGAGGAATCACAAACATTGTGCATAATGTTTACATTCGGAAACTTTAGTGTTTCAACTCTTAGGACCTGTGATCCACTCTATACTGGCGTTTCTGTATGACGTGACACGGGAGATTGGAATTCATTGTTTTCTAATGTAAAGTCATCTAGCTTTCCCAGACCCAGCTCTTGGTGATGCTACAGTCATGGGACCAATATGTATGAGGATCTGAACGTACTTCTGTAGCTTGACGGTATAATTTTGTGTAACTCGATACAGGCTAAATATTGGAGATATAAGGCTTGGAAAAACATGACTTAATCTAGAGTAAAGGAAAACGCTGACAGTGTTAGAGTGCCCTTTACAATCTGAGCTTTTTATGCCCGGCTGATGTGTTAGGAAAAAAAAAACCCCACTGAAGAGGTAAAGAGAGACATGAGAACTTAGAAGAGACGGAGGTGTCATCGGCTAGCACACACTTCACCCAGTCTGGGGGCCACTACCTCCTAGTCTGCCCTCTTTCCTGGGCTTTAGTTGATGGCACATCTCTGAAGCAGGCTCAGGTACCCTCTGGGCCAGCGGGGCTTAGCCCAGAAGCAGAGACCAGGCAGGGTCAGCGTGGCTGTCCAGGGTATGCCAGATAAGAGATGCTGCCAATTCTCCTGGGCTTTGCTCAACCAACTTCCGGGATCTTGATCTCTACCCCATGGGACCTCAGGGCCCCTGATGTCTACCTTCACGGTGGGAGTTCAGGGCCTGCGGTGACAACTTTTACGGTGGGTGGGTACTGTGTAATGATTAAATCAACTGGATGCATTGCGAGGCCCTCCAGGCGATGAGTCAAGCACTCCTTTGGGTGTGTCTGTGAAGGTGCTTTCACAGAGGGCCACGGGGGACGGGGACCTGCCCTGGATGTGAGGACACTGCCACTGAGGTCAGCTACCCCTGAGGAGCGGCACAGAAGCAGAAGAAAGGAGCCTGCCGCCCCAGCGTGCTCTGTCCTCCCTCCTCCACACCACTGTATTAGCTGTTCTCCAAAGCAAGATGGACTCCATCTTGGAGCCTGCGAGCCAGACCGAATTGTTCTCTCTAATCTCCTCTGGGTGTTAGCCACGGTAACTTAGCCTGACTAACACCCAGTTTCCTCTTCTGCCATCTGTCAGGGCCACCCGTGGCTCCTCAGGTGGCCCCCACCATCCCGCCCAGGGGATATGGACAAATCCCAAAGAGTGTCTGAGCAGCAGCCTTCTCGTCTGCAGCAGGAACATGCTGGTCACCTCTCTCGGAGGCAGGGACCAGGCAGAGAAGCCCTAGGCGGGAATGGCCTTCCATGCCCTGAATCACAGCTGACTTACTGACAGCAGGGAAGCTAACACAGCAACTCCAACGCCATTTTGCCAACATCTCAGCTTCTGTGTAAGACTTTGATCTGGCTCCATCCTCCAGCTCTTTTCCTTCTGAACAAGTGGCGATGGACACACTCTTAGGGCAATGAATGTCACATACCGTGACTCTCATCCTCCTGTGAGAGTTTCCCCCATAATTCTCTTGCTGCACCAAGTCAGAACTGAAGAGATATACACAGTCTCGGTGTGTAATCGGTCACAGTGTCTTCAGAGCATGGACACTGCCTACTTAACCAGCACCACCAACGTAGTCCCCGACTCTGCCAAGGTAAACCACTCACTCGTCACTATGCAGAGGACCAGCCCAAGCCCCCGACCCCCCCAAGTCAAGTTGTCACCCTGGTGACAGCCGTACAGACCTCCACATCAGAGTCCTCCTCCCCAGCCTGACCTGAAATGTCGACTGCGGTATTTCTGGACTACAAACAAGTGTTTGCACATGTGCCCAGCCGTGCCCAGCCCACACCCACATGCATGCCAGGCTGTTCTGCCATCGTAAATGTGTACTCCGCACGGCACGGCAAACGAAGGCCCAACACTGTTAGCATGTTCTATTATTGCTGCTATCATCTGTATCCACACGCATCTCACCACCTGCCACAAGATGAATGTTACATATATTTTAAACAGCAGGAAAAATACGGTACAAGGAAATATTTCTATCTTATGTGGTGGATGAGGGAGGATCATAGGCTCCATGATAATTCTGACACCGAAGTCCCTGTCCTTGACCATCTTAGTATATGGCCTCGGGAACTCATTCATTGGGCAGGAGGACTCTGATGTGGAAGTTCACTGCTAGAACATGTAAGATGCATGACTCCGGTCATGTTTTCTTCCACTTAGAAAGGAATCAACCACAGCTTCAGGAAATGTCATTCTATAAATGTGTTTCTCTTATTGGTTAATGAATAAAGCACTGTTGGCCAATAGGAAAGCAAGATAGGCGGGACTGGGAGACAAGGAGGACTCTGGGAGATGTAGTAGAGGAGAGTCAAGATGTAGAGAGAAGCAGCCTGGACCCTCCCTCTGGTAAGATAAGACTATGTAAATGTAGAGAGCCGCGTAGTGCCACGCCTTAAAGTGGCGCTGGCTTCTGCCTTACACCTTCCCGCTGGTGAAGGCTCTCTGGGTAAACAATCCCTTAATTGGTTAAGTCTGTTCAGCCTGCCTGCTTCTGCATTAGAGTAGCCTATCTGCAGGGTTCACGTGGCTCACTGGGGTTGGTTAGCTCAAGGGGATTTAAGCCTGTGCAGGGATCCTCCCCCCCCTTCTCTCTCTTTTGCGGGCCAGAAGAAACATCCTCCTTTAATCAGAAGGATCCCGATTAAAACAGCATGAAGAAGATCTGCCCGGAGTCGCGTCTTCCTTGCTGGCGAGGGCAGGCGCATACACGTAAAGACACTTACATTATTTTAATAGAGGAGATTCAAGATACAGAGACTTGAGAAAAGAAGTCTGGACCCTCTTTCCGGTAAGATAAGACCACCTGGAAACACTTAGATTACTAGAAATGGGTTAATACTTAAGACTGCGCCAGCCAATAAGAAACGCTAGTAACGGGCCAACAGCTTTATAACTACTACAGCATCTCTGGGTGTTATTTGGGGCTGAGACGGCAGTGGGACCAGGCTGGCAGAAAAACTGCTCGTAACACCAAGCATTCACCCACAGGTTAAACTTTTTGTCTGAAGGTGTGAAGCAACACTAACATTTGCAGTGGAAACTAGGTTCTTCCTGTCAAGCTAGCTTATAATTGATTGCTAATTAAAAGGATAAATTGCAATCAAATAAATGCACGGACCATATAATATTTTTTTTTCTTTTTAAAGTGAAAAACAGCCATTTAAAGATTATATGGGCGCTGCATTCTGTTGAAAACGGATGTTAAGACTAAAACCTGAGCACTAGCAAAGTCGAAGCAAGGGCCCCCTGGATGCTTCCAGAATGTAGCAGCCTTTTCTTTAACATCCATCAAAGGAAAACGAACTGCTTAAAATCCAGACAGTTACAACATGCAAGGCTGACCTTAATGGAGACAAAACTGGCCTGGGAGGATTTGCAGTATTACCCTCCCTTTGCCTGTGGGGCTGCTGTGCACCTGCTGATGGTGGAATGAGGAGTTAAGGCCTGTGAATTTCACGCACAGGCACCTCTAACATCCGCAGGAAGCCCCCAGGACGCTGCGGCTCCCATCTGAGACCCACGCGGTTCACAGCAGCAGAACAGAAGGTCACTGGCTGGCATTAAAACTGACATGGTTCACATTTCCAAGTATCAATGTAGATAAAATATTTCTTCTGTGTTTTCATAAAGAACTGACCCTAAACAATGCAGCTGAGTAATCCGTCTCTTACGGCTCAGGCTTCAAAATTGGATTTTCCTTTACCCCTACCAGCTCCTAAATAGCCCACTTTGATCTCTTGCTTATTTATTGTTTTATTTAATTGGCAGATAGAAAATTCCATTACATCCAGGACAGACTGGGATGTCTGTATGTTTATTTTGTTTTGTTTTGTTTTGTTTTAAGGCTAGGGAGAAAGCTGAGCTGGTAAACCATTGCCTTGAAAGCATGAGAACCTGAGTTCAAATCCCAGGGCCCACATACATGGCTTGTGATCCATGGCTGGAGAGACGACTCGGTCGTTAAGAGCACCCTGTTTTGATTCCCAGCACCCACGGTGTGGTTCACAACCATCTGTAACTCCAGCTTCAGGGGATCTGATACGCCCTTTTAGTCTGCATGGGTCCCAAGCACACATGTGGTACACAGACATACATGCAGAGAAACATCCGTACATATAAGTTAAAATGAACAGTAATTTAAAAGAGGAAACTTGCAAGCTTATAATGCCAGCACTGGGGAGGTGAGGACACAGGGTCTTTGGGGTGTCCTGGCCAGATAGCCCAGCCTACAGGCAAAACCCCAGGGTGGTCAGAAACATCTGATTTTTTTTTTTCCAAATGGTGGACGGTGCCTGAGGAACTCCCCCAAGGCTGCCTGCTGGCCCCCACGCACAGGTAAATGAATGCACACACAGGGCTGCCCTTGCATCCACAGACACCAACATTCTACATGAGGACAATGTGCCCTGTCCTGTGCTGTGAACCACTCACTCACTGTAACCCCAGCCAGCAGGCGTCAAACCCTTCCGAGCAAGGGCCAGGGCTGGACATTGCAGAGAGGAGAAGTATGTTTGCACGTGGCAGTTTCATGGCGTCCACACACCAAAAGGCAGCCCTGTCCTCACGGCTCCGATGCCCACACAGGCAAGAATGCCTAGAACCGTAGCTGGCTTTTCCTTGCCTCTGATTCCTCTGATTGACTAGTTTTTTCCCCTTTGACGTGCAAGCCACGTGGAGAGGCCAGAGCAGAATCAATGCAAGGCACATGGACTTCAGTGGATCAGATGGCAGGCGGAACACCTTTTGCCATTATTAGAGGTCACGCTTTGGATACCTTAGCCTCAAATCCTCTTCTATTCTAATGGAAACCCAAATGAGTTTCCAGCACTGAAACTGGGGAGCCCCTGGTCATTCAGAGCTACATGTCAGTCTCAGGAGAGGTCGGATGACCGAGAAGCTTCATTACAAGGCCGTGTCTGAGTGGATGTGCCATGCTTTCTGAAGAAAGAGTCACGGAACTGGTAGCCTGGGGACTGGAGAGGCCTGCCCGGGACCAGGGTTCCATCTCCGCACGCACACCTACCCGGAACTCCAGCTCTGAGATCTCTATGGCCCTCCTCTGACTTCTGGGGTCACCTGCACACAGATGCACATAACTACACATAGACAGATAAGCACGCAGACACATGGGAGAAACCCATACTTGAACAGAAGAGAAGACAGGATCTCCTCTCATGAGGTGAGGGGCTCGTCAGCTTAAGCTGGACGAGGCATCTCTGAGGTCTCCTCTGCTATGTGGCATTCTCCATCCATCACATCATGCCATTTACTTCTGTCTTCCATTCCAGGTAACACAGATACAATAAAAACGCTTCTTCCCACATGTCCCCGAGGGTGTGTGGGCCCTGGCGTCACTCATTACATGGCAGCAGGCACACTACTGGGGACCCAAAGCAGGACCACATAGCTCCACGACTACAAGCAAAGGCCCCAAGGCTGTGAGATGCAAACATTCTCGTCAGTCTTTCATTGCAGAAAGAGTGCTTTGCTAAAATAAGTCACAAGAAACAACACAGTGGGCCTGAGGTGGGCGGGCTTGGCCTGAGACTCTGCGTAAGATCTTAGTTACCATGCCACCATGGAATATTAAGAAAGGGTTACACGTATAGGGCTTCCACACGGTGCTTCAGAAGAGGATGGACAAGAGATTGTATTTGGACTCACAAAGCGCTGCAAAGTGCCTAAAGACACGAGAAGCTGAAGACAGAATGGAGGGACCCAAAGGGAACGCCATGAAGACCCCCGTGTAAGGGACAAAAGGCTCCCAGAGTACTGTCAAATGAGCGAGCGCTAATCCCTGTCGCAAGGGACAAGAGCAAACGGGCTTGGAGACGAATCTCTGCTAACCTGCGGGCCCGAGTAAATGTTTTCAGTATGCAGTCCATGGTGGCTTCGCTTCAGTAAGTGAAGGATTTTAAGATGGATTTGAAGGCAACAATGTTGTGAAACTATTTACTATTAAATGACAGTGACTCCAAAACAGCGTCTCCTAATTGTAGAACTCCCAAGGGACGACCACTTCCTGGATTTAGTGTCCTACCAGACCAGGAATTGCATTTTATACCAAGTGTGTTTCCGGCCAGGGTAAATTCTGGCTGTGTAAATATGGCTGCCTTTTACTTCGTCTTCAATACTGAAAATGCAGCAAGGATGAGCAAAGGGGGGGAAATAGGCACAGGTTAGCTCGATAGTCTTAGGAGCAACACTGAGAAATAGGGACTCCTTCTTTTCCATACTGCTAAATGTCTAACTCGATTGATGCTAGCCCACTAACCCAAAGATAAAATAAACAACCATGAAATATAAGTAGGAAAGCATATCAGTTTAAGACTGTATTTAATTACGACTTTTGTTTTTACCTCCCATGATATGTAAAAATTTTATGTAAAGTCCACAGGAATCTGTCAATATTTAGGGTCAGGGTCAGGATTAGCGTCAAACACAAGCTTATAAGACAAATCCCCATATGATAAAGATAGACCAGAGGTGGGGCTAGTGTGTGGGAAAAGGTTATACGCTAAGAAAGTTTGGCATTGTTTTCTTACAACAACAACAACAACAACAACCAAATATATATACAGCAACAACAATATACACACGCAAATAAAATCAGCTTGAGTCCACTTACCATCAGGACAAAAATAAGAACATACTCAGAGAAAGAAAACATGCTGGAGAGCCTTTGTCCTGAAAACCCAGAAAGTCACGTCTGTAACAGTATAGTTTGAGAAAATCGGTTCGCAAGTATGCGGGGAGGATTTGTCTGTCATCGCCAGCCTGTTCCCATCTCACAACCCTGTGCTTAGGTGAAAAACCGTGCGGCCAGTGAGTTCATTCTCAATGGTGTGGCTTCTTCACCTTTGACCCAAGATCAGGTGATGAGTCAGACAAGACGACCATCACTGTGTTTGAATGCAATCCTCTCATGAAGATTCACTTATTGCTGTGCGTGCGTGCGTGTGTGTGTGTGTGTGTGTGTGTGTGTGTGTGTGTGTGTGTGTGTATGTGTGTGACATATGTGTAAGGGCACCCTCAGAAGGCAGAAGTGGGTGCCAGATCCCCTCACTCTAGAGTTACGGGTGGTTGTGAGCTGCCTGCTGTGTGTGCTGGGTGCTGAACTCAGATCCTCTGGAAGAGCGGCAAGGACTCTTGACCACTGGGCCATCTCTCCCCGTCCTCTTCCTCACTCACGTCCTAATTCCTTCCGCATCAGTGCTACCTGGTCGGCTGTACACAACCTACAGAAAAATGTTTTCATCTGTCTTCCCCTTTGCAAACCCAAAAGGTGGTTTTAATTACTAGTTGTTGTCAGAAGAGGCGAGCCCTCATTTGTAGAGCTGCCTCACACCTTCCTGAAATACTGGAAGCATTGTTTTGTCCTTGAAAGTATTTTCCATGTACAGCCATCGACCTTGCCAAAGGCAGGTGACACACAGCAGTTTCGTGGGCACTGTTGGTCATTTCCTGCCGGGGCGCTGACTAAACACGGGGAGCAAGGAAAGCGTGGTGGTGGAGACAAGCTTAGTCAACGGCTGTTGCTAAAATACTAGGCTTCTTTTAGTCGGTCTTAAAAGGATGGGAATACCAAACCAGGAATATTGACACCATCTCTGAAATCATAAGGTAAATTCAAAGTCCGTCTCATCATTAAGTCCCGAAGGCTGAGGAGAGGCCACACCAGAGTGTCCGTTTCTGCCTAAGAGCACGGAACAACAGGTTTGGGGATTTTATTCAGCAGCGCATTTTTTATGATTCAAACATTCTTCCTAGTCAGGACTCAGTCCCACCTTCGCAATCTGGGCCAGCCTCTGAGGACACACGCCTATGCTGCCTTCTTTCCTGAATCGGCAATGAGTCAGAGTCTCCCTCCAATGCTCTCTCTGCAGCTCCAGGGCGTTCGGTATCTCCGGCCTGACCTTGACCCCTAAACCAGAACTCACCTCCTCCACTTGGGTTCCCCCTCCCCTCTAACTCCACATCTTTCTTTCCCTGTTTTCACTGGGGTTTGAGATAACCGGGCCCAGAGTCAACTGCATGACTTCATTTTGGGTAGAGGAATGAATGTACCAGAAGCCCCGACACAAATGCAGACAACTGTGTGGAATAACTCAAACGTATGGAGGAGATATTTAAAAATAAAACAGCCGGCGGGTAAAACTGGTTTTCATAAATTGTTATTCCATTCCCAACGCTAACATCATATTTTAAAGCTTATTGATATTAGCGAGTTCACGTTTCTGGATGAACTAAGATTATACCATTTTCTGACATTTTATCTCACGTAGTTGAGGACTCGTATTTGGCTAATTGACTAATTGACTAATCAAGCAATTGGCGCTGTAAATAATCTTACCCCAGTGAGACAGGACCAGATTTGGCACCCCCGAGATAGATGCACACCAGGAGAGGTGTCTGAGGAAGTCCTGCACCCGAGGGCCTTACCTGACATCTGTGCACGCTATACAGGAGACGCTGCGGCTGTTACTGGTGACCAGGTTCAGAGCGACTGACGTATCCTTGTCAGAGGTTGGGTGTGCTCCACATTTGAAGAAAAATTCCTGAAAGAAATGAGGGGGAAAGTAATTATGCATATGGATCCTGCCTAGTTATTTTTCCCTCCCCGAGACATCTTTGCAGTAAACAATCACTTGGGGGGGGGTAAGAGAAGAAATCTGTCATTAGGTATGAGTTGGGGATAAATCACCATGGACTTTTGGAGGGAAAGGGCAGCCTTGTGTGGTACAGAGCTGCTCAGCAATACCCTGATCATCCCGGAGAACCCGGCCTTTCTGCATGGCCGCGGTGCAGGCAGCCTCACGACAGCAGCATGTGTACTGAGTGAAGGATCTGGGTAGCCAGAGGACTCAGGGTCACGAGCACCGTGACAGTTACTATTGATCGGCAGCCTGATAGGGCCCGTCTAGCATTACCTAGGAGACACATCCTAATAGGGCTGGCGCCATTCCATGAGCTGAGATTCAGGCGGAATCAGAGGCAGAGCAAGGCGGAGGGCCTCACCACTCTCTGCTCCTCGACGGTGCCTACAAGGTGACCAAGTGTCTCTGACTGCTGCCACCACAACTTCCCCACTGGGAGGCGCTTGCCCTGGAACTGTGCAATATGCCCCTCCGGGCCTAACTCACAGCTCAGCCTTACACCTGACTGCCCGGCCCCAATACCTGGCGCTAGACACTCAAATAAGCAGTAAGCTGGGTCCCTAGTTGCTTTGCAGCCTTTCCCAGATGAGTCCCCAACACACACATTTATTTCAGGGTATAGTCTCCTTTCTCCGCCAGATTTCTTTCCACGTCTCTCCTCATCCCAACCTTTCCTCTCGGGAGTTCCTTCTTTGAATCCACACAGGGCCGGTGGTCAGTGGTCACCCCGGCTCTCGTCTCTGGCCTTCTATGACTTTCCAGACTTTCTGCGGTGACAAATCATCTAAACCACGTATTACTGGGTGACAGCAGAAGCCCTGCCCTGTGTGCGTGTATAGATGGCATCTTCTCTCTTAGCACTAGACCTTAAGTCAATCAACTATTATGGGATGCTCGAGATAGGAACTGTGGAGCCTTTCTACATTGTGGGCCAGAAACTCCTTCCTTGGCATTGTATCCACAGATGATTTGTGAGCCACAGACGACAGGATTGGCAGAAGTGACTACTCCTAATAAAACTTTATTTACAAGATACGTGGCAAGTTGGATTTTGCCTGGGTCTTGGTTTGGCCCCTCTTGGAAATTAGCAAAATGTCTTCATTGTTTTTCTATCTTAATAAAGCCTCGCTTAGGATAGGCATTGGCTTTATTCTACCCAATGGAACTCTGCAATATTAGCTACTGAATGGAAGGAAGCCTTAGACGTCTGGTGGCTGCACTTGAGTGTGTTCTGTCTTGTTTGAAACGCGACGAGTCCTCAGTGGGCACAGCACTTGAGGGTCTCTAACTCAGGTATCAAAGACCAGCTTGGGGAGGGAGAGTCCCCACCTCCACTTTGCAGTTAGACGCTGGCATCATGCTTCTAGTTAACTCGTACTCATCTGTCCCAGGGCGGCAGCGTAGCACAGAACCCGCACATCAGCATTTTGATGGAGTTTAGCATCTCAGTGGACTCAATGGGTGTGCGGGTATGCTCTGGAACCTGGGTTCGAGTCCAGTGTGGGAGTCCAGATCCTCGGTGCTTCATCTTAGGAACCATACGCTGATGGCTTTTTTTTTTCTTTTCATTGGACACTGCCTTAGTCAGCGTTACAACACGGCGCGCTTATGAAAGGAAGAATTTGATTGGGGCTTGCCTATGATTTCAGAGGTTTAGTCCATTATCATCAAGGCAGGAAGCCTGGCAGCAGGCAGGCAGGCAGACAAGGTGATGAAAAATTTAAGAGATCTATGTACAGCATGATCCACCACGGGCAGCAGGAAGAGAGAGAGAGAGAGAGAGAGAGAGAGAGAGAGAGAGAGAGAGAGAGAGAGAGAGAGAGAGAGAGAGAGAGAGCAGAGACAGAGAGACAGACAGAGACAGAGACAGAGACAGAGAGAGAGACAGAGAGAGAGATGGGGGGAGGGGAGGGTAGAGATACTGGGCCTGGTTCGAGCTTTTGAAACGCCAAAGCCACACCCTAAGTGACATACTTCTTCCTACAAGGCCACAAACCCCTAACACCTACAGGTAGTGCCTGCCTAATGACCGCACAGCTCAATGTCAGTGCCTAAGGGGCCACTCCTAGTCAAACCACCACAGAGACGATTGTTTTCCCTCAACCATTTGAAATGCTACGATTCCTTCAAGGTCAACAGAAGGATATATAGAAAAAGATTAAAATCACAACTGACCTCTTATCCAAAAGATTTGAAGGACATGGCTGACCCTTTGAAACGGACTGAGCTGCCTTTTGCAGGCATAAAAAAAAAAAAAAGCTTCCTTATCTCTAACATAGAGAAGTTCCCTCAAAAGAGCTGAGCTGGCAGGAACATTGAGGATGTTTTTCATGTATAGATGCATAGAAAGTATTTATATTTTTTCTTAGCTTGCAAAACGCTACTGGTAGACACTTAGATAACAAATCACAAAATTGTTCTAACACTGTATGAAACTCAGCCACATAAAAGCCAAAGCCCTTATTACTGGGGGTAGGGTAGGCAATAATCTAGAGTTAAAGATTTAGAAAATTCTGTTAATTCAAATGATATCAGAACACCAACATACAAAAGTCCCAACTCTGTATATCCCGTGTAAGTCCAGCACGTTCCTCTACCAATGTTTGCTGATGGTGGTGTTTCTACAGTGCAACTGGCAAGAACTGGGGAGGATCCCAGGTTCTGTGTGGCTTGCAAGCTGTCTGCTTCAACTGCCCCTCCATCATGGATGCCGGCAGAAGACAATGTACTCAGGAGAAAGGACACTGCGCCCTAGCAAATGCAGGGGGGGGGGCAGAGTGACAGACTGGGAGAGGTGGCAGGCAGCTGATGACTGAGCTTGGGGAACTGGGGTCTTTGTGAGGAGCTGTGAGCAGGGCCCTCCTTTGCTCCGGAAGGGAGACTCTGTCTTTATTGCACACGATAATTAGCAAATCTGCCTTTTGTTCTAGAGGGAGACATTAGCCTCCTCCTCCAAGGTCATTATGCTTTCCCCCTGCAAAGATGGTCTGAGGCAGAGGGTGCTTAACGGCTCCCTCTTGAGATGAGCAGAAGAGAGCGGCCAGCAGTGCCTCCGGGCAGAGCAAATGTCCCCTCTTACAGGCTAATTAGCAGCGTGATCTAGTTTCTAGTTGTTGCCTCTTCTCTGCAATCAGCAGGCTAACACTTTCCTGTCTACACTCAAAATCAAACACACAAACAACAACAGTAAGGCACAACGCCATCATCGAAGTCAGAAGAGGCTTTCAAAACACCACCCTGGGCATCTGCGAACTTCCTCTCAGAAGGGAATCTCACAGCGGCCTTGTGATGGGGAAACAACTGTGGAAAAATTCTTCCCACATCTCACAAGCACCCTCATAAATAAATAAACTAAATTAATTCTTTCACCCAGTGGCTTCTTCCACTGAGACCACATACACACTTCTGGGAAGCCTTTATTAACCAAGAAGCTAAAATCTATGACAATGATTGGTTAGCTTTTCAAATGATAGCCAAACGATTAAAAATAAATAAATAAAGGTAAGCCTGAGAAAAACAAGACCTTGAAAACAGTGCTTGGGTTTTTACCACCACTCTTCTTAAATGCATCGCCACTGTCCTCTGCCTTAATGCCATTAAACCAAAACCTCCAAGTCTCACAGGCTGTCTTCCTTAGGCCTCACTTATGTGCTTACATATTGACCCTTCCCAGCAGGAAGCTGCAGCCTTCCGTTTGTATTGTGGTGATATATTGTTTATGATTTGTTAAAGCCACTGGAGAGCATAATAACAAAGCAGCCATACTAGTTAGCAATAGACGCAGGCAGGCAGTGGTGGCACACGTCTTCAATCCCAAGACTCATGAGAGGCATTTAAGACAGGAACAGGGCCTCAGAGCTGACATTCATTCTCCAGCCACGGTGAGGAGAGGCAGCAGCCTGTGGCTTGGTGAGAGCTGTGGAGACAGGGTCAGCCCTTTCAGCCTGAGGCAGGGAGATAAGAGCTAGTGGCTTGGCTGCTTGGCCTTTCTGATCTTCAGCTTGAAGTGTGAACCCAGCATCAGTCTGTGGGTCTCTTATTTTCCATGGTACACCGGTTCTCTGCCCAGGTGACAGCCATAATGCTTAGGGTCCACGCATGGGGAAAAGTTTAGGCCTCTGCACTTCAGGTGTCCACCGGGTTCCTGGTGGGCACCTCCTCAACTCAGTCCCGAGTTAAACTATCATTTATCCCAAGCACTGCCCTTCACAAACAAAAGGACACTGCAGCCACCAGAATACAAAGGAACGTGCCAGCCAGCCAAAGTAGAGGACAAGGAATCCAGCTGTGTCAAAACGTACAGGAGCTGCAGCTAATCCACCAACCCAAGGGCCATTTGATGGGTGGGGCCTCACTATTAAAACAACCGACAAATGGTTCCAAATCCTTCCTTCCCCAGCCGCTTCAAACCTGAGGAAATTATGGTCAGGGCGTGTCCTCTCATTCTTCTGTGGGCCTTCCAATAGGTTAAAATTTTATAGGTAGTGTTTACCATTCGTGTTTTCACATAAAATGCCATCTACGCCATCTATCTTCACAAAAGCTAAATTCCATCTCAGCCTTCGACTCCTTCTTAATGAAATCCACAAAAGGAAAACCCCCTTTTCTATCGATAAAATAGTAGGGACGCCCATTTTTCACAAAGAGGGCTGAAACAGTTGTGTCGTTTATGGCTAACGGGTATCGGGTGGCCATCTGCATGGCTCACACTGCTGCTGAGCAAACAGCGCCCACGGCTGGCGGGCAGCTAACTGGGGAGACTCATTACTAAGGCATAGTGCTAATGGTGTGTGTGTGGGGGGGGCCCAGAAACACTGAGAGGAACAGAGGCAGCCCTGGCTTAGCCTCATTACAGGCAGCTACTGCCTAGTCCCACAGGACAAGTGGCTGTTCATCACAGCTCTGCATCCAACCGCGTGTCTGGACCTGGGACAATGAACAGGGTTGGGGGGGCGGAGCCTGTGAGAGGCAACTCCACATGTAAAGAGAACTTGCCCTAGTCCCCAGCTTTGGCCTTCTCTGTGCTTTTTGTCACCTGCCTGAACCAAGTAGGGAGGTCACTGAGAGCTGCCATCTGCCAGGGTCAGACGGGACTCTGAGAAGAAGGAAGGCTGTGGGGAGCAGATGAGCGTGCAGAGGTGACTGAGGGACCATTCGGGAGAAAGTTGGGCCTATGAGGTGGAAGACGCCCAGCGTTTGTTCCTTGTCAAGCATGGCTTTCTGATCAGCTCCTATTAGAGCGGAAAAAGTGCGTGTATATGTTGCCTTGAAACACAGGTCATTGGCGTGTGAGTGTTGGCGGCACGAAGGTCCTTGTGCCCACAGGTCACTAGAGAAGCCAGGAGTGTTAAACACTCAGGGACCGATTCTCAACGGAGGAAATAAAATACCTAGTTTTCTGCCCGGAAGGCTGGGAGAGGATTTTGTTAATGGCCTGGTTACCTCACCCAAATTCCCAAGAATGATTATCTGAGACTCTTCCCTCCCGAGATGGTTACCAGCCCTTAGGGGAGATGTCAACCTGTACTTCATGGCCTGCTGACCCCTATGCTTTCTCAGAGACCACACAACACACTATTCTGGACCTTTTGGCTATAGACCCCACCCTCACAGTCACATGTACTGTGTAAAGGAGTGTCTATGAGGCCTTACTGTGCGCCTGGGATTGGACCGATTGCTGCCTGGCAACCTTTACCGAATTAGGCTGCCTGAAGTCTGATCCAGGCTGGTGGAGTCAATGTGCACCGCACTGGCTCTCGGTCTCACCTCTTCTTGGGGTGCGTTTCCCTGTCTGACATGGGCAGGGATGCCTGACTGTGAGTGTTCAGGGTCGCAGACTGAGTGACCGCACTATACTCAAGGAAAAACAATTAACTGATGAGATGAACCAAGGAGACCAGGCCAGAGTCGGCGCTTACACAAGACGTAAGTGGGGTGCATCTTTGCACTCACCCAAGACGCCCTGGCGGTCCCTAGCTTCAGACACGTGCCTGTCTGGGGAATATGCTCATGGACCTGAATGCTCTGACTTTACAGCAGGAGTAGATTCCAGGCTCCCGTGTGCCAGGCAAGCGCACTACCACCGAACGTCACCCCAAGCTCAGCTCTGCCTTATCAGCCACAAGCAGGCTCAGTATTTTTGCGACAGTAACACCTGGCTGCCACCTAAGGTAAAACATGCCTCGCCACGTACAGCCCGACTCTGATACATTCCGTCTAGCACAGTGACACTCTGAATTCAACCTAACTTGAGCACACTGGGAGAGCATCAGGCATCATTGTGTGACCTTTGCCCAGAAATGGCGGGCTCACTCTGTGCCATTCAAACCCAGTAATAAGATATATAGCAGTCTTGAAATAACTATGCGAGATGTTAGATTGAATAATTCCCAAGACTTCATTAATTTAGCAAAGCAAGTTTTAGAAGCAGGCTACACCTAGTTTAGCAAATCAAATCTAAAAAGTTAATGAGTCCCTTATCATGTTCAATTGTAAGTTTGTTTGCTCTTAATAAGATGTGAGCAAAGCCTCCAGATGATGCAGAGTCGGTCTAGAGAAAGAAAATCAATTCTCTCCCACAAAACGTTAAAGCCGCATCAGCCCTGCCCAGCTAGTGGCTGCCTGTCTGGTGTGCGTGGCTTCCTCCTGCCAAGGATTCTGCGACCTCTGTGGGTCAACAGCAACCGTGTACACTGGAGTCCCAAACACCCTTCTCTCCATCCTGCTGCTGGAGGCAGGCACGCAGTCATCTGGCCAAGCCATTTAGATAAAGAGGCAAAGCCTTGTACGGACGTAAGCCAGGCTCACAGCTCCCTGTGACTGCATCTCATGATACCACACTCATCTCTACACCAAAGCTGCTTTGTTAGGGCTCGAGCCTAGACCATTAACGCACATAGTTAATGGTGTAAGTCAGGCCTCTCCCTCAGCCGAAGGAGAGGACGTAATGACAAATAAAAGGGAATCTTTACAACCTAAAATTCTGAAAACCTAATGCTCGTGTCCTCAAAATTTGGCACTGACGTTGAGATTACGGCAAACCCAGAAATGATCTGGCCTGCTATTATGTCAAGCCCTGACTTATTCTACTTGTTGTGAACACTCAGACTTTTTTTTTTTTTTTTTTTAACCACACCATTACTGACTTTCAAAATAAAATAAGAGGACAGAAACTCTGGAGATCTTCTAGGATTGAAATGCATGAGTTAAATAATGTTTATAAAATTTGCAAGAATTTCTAAATTCAAAATACTTTACCTCCGGAGCTATGCATGTCTGATGACGACTCTCAAACACAAATCGTCTAAAATCCTCGCTGATGCAGTAGATTGGACTTAGAGTACAAATGCCGTCATTTGATTTGGTTCAGCCCAAACAAAAGGCCACAGACACTGCCCACCTCTGTAAGTGTTCTCCCTCACTAACTGTCCATGCCACAGATGCAGTGAGGAGGGCACCTGTGTGCGCACCCGAAGGCTCACGAGAAGACTGCGTGCATACGTGAAGACACCTGTGTGCGTACGCGAAGGCTCACGAGAAGACTGCGTGCATACGTGCGGGCACCTGCGTGCATACGTGGAGGCACCTGTGTGCATACGTGGAGGCTCACGGGTAGATTGCATGCATAAGTGCAGGCACCTGTGTGCGTACGTGCGGGCACCTGCCTGCGTATGCCAAGGCTCACGAGAAGACTGCGTGCTACGTGGAGGCTCACGGGTAGACTGCGTGCGTACGTGCGGGCACCCGCGTGCGTACGTGCGGGCACCCGCGCGCGTGCCTTCTCCCGCGGACCCGGAGTGGCACAGCATCAGTTCACTGCCAGCACACTGCCGCCTCGCCGTGACACTTACTGCTCTAAAACTAAAGGAAGGCCACTTGAGTGTGTTCACAGTGCTCCTCGGGGGTAAAATGCACGGCCCGGGGTCGTGCCTGGCCCTCGTGAGACACATCAGGAAATGGACATGTTAATTTTCTTTATGGCTTTGTTCAGACGGGAAGAAATATGCTCATTCCTGGCCCAGAGGAATTCCTCACACCCGCTTAGATGGCTCTTCATTCTTCCCTCTCAGCCGGGCCTTGGAGACAGATGCCTGACTGCTGCAGGAGGAGGGGCAGGAGGAGGGGCAGGAGGAGGGGCAGGAGGAGGGGCAGGAGGAGGGGCAGGAGGAGGGGGATGAGTGTGGAGGAGGGGCGGGCAGGAGAAGGCCTAAGAAATAAATCATTTGTAGAGAAGCCAGTTGAGGCAGATGTCTCCCCAGATAGTCTACTTACCTCTTTCTTGAATAATTGTTCTTCCGGCGTGGTTCTTTTATTTTCCCCCACCGTGTACTTTTTAGGATGTAATGAGCACGGTGTTCCCTCTTTCCTTAGTCCTGCGTCAGGGACTAGGGAAATAAAAGTAAACAGTGTTCTTGGAAGGCAAGAACAGCTAAGAGAAAGGATGTCTGATCCCTTTGCTCTAATGGAAGCACAGGGCAGTAAACACAGAGGCCTCGGCACGGAGCAAGCTGTGGGGACAGACACTTCCGTTTCCCCAGGAAGACTGGGCCTTGAGCCCTCAAGCCCAGGTTCACCAAATGGAGAAGACAAGGCACAACTGGAGGGCCAGAGGCTAGAGGAGCTTCACTGGACTTCAGGGCTACCAAGACTTGCCCCAAAAGCATGCAGTGGATGTTTTCTGTCTGGAAACCAACATCCCTGGGTCTAGTGGCGGGGTTAGATCACTGATGCTGGTTGTCCCAGCTGCTTCCTGTTTTCCCCCCCTTTATATCCTGGACATGAGAGGAGCAGACGAGCCCCACCCAGCCCTCCCTAATGACTGATGGTGGCCTGGAACCTCAGGAACCATGAGGTTCTCAGCATCCCAGTATCTTGTCTGGTGAAGGCGAACTCTAGCCGTTACTTCTCATCCCTAAATTCCCCACAGTGCAGTGCAGCAGCCTTTCTTCCTATTCAAGAGCTGGTTGGATTTATTAGTTGGTTGCTCTGGCGTGGAACCAGCTTCCCTGGATGTCCATCTGTATCATGAAATACTGGAGACTGCTACTCATCTTGACTCCTGTTGTTGCCAGCTCAGCATATACAGCCACCACACCTCTCCTTTCAGACCGTGAAAGGCAACATCCGTCATCCTTGCTGCCCTTGGATCTCCTTTAGAAGCTAAAGGTTTCACATGCTCTCATAACACACCAGCCCGAGAGAACACGGCAGCTTCTGTGTGTGACCTTTGCTGTCTCCCATTTAGCCAGACACCGTCCAGCTCTTGTTCTCTGGTAAATAAAATATGATGCTGAACTGCTCTATTCAGCAGTTAAAATGAACTATTTCCATTTGTACTGCCCTACACTGATTTTCCGTTCTGTTGCAGGGTTTGACCTCTAGGAGACGTACATAAACACGTATCTGTGAGCTGGTAATTATTTGCAAGAACTGATGAGACAGGTTATAATTTTGAAAGCTTTCTATGACTCACCCTCCCTCCCCAGATGAGTTATAGCCTGTGTATTCTCCAGGCAGTCTCTAGAGGCTGGCAGTTATTTCGTATTTATTTCTAAATGTGCAAAAAGAAAACAACCCATTATTCTAATCAACAATGGCAGACGATGCAATGCTAAGGAGCTGTTTAATCGTGTTGCCGTCTCAGTAATCATTTAGAACAAGCATCCTAGCCTTGAGCAAGGTCTCTGCCACCTCTGCTACCACATCCTCCTGTCCTGTGGACCCTTCCTAGGACAGCTGGGAAACGATAGCCCTGGACTCTACTTTTCCTCCAACAGAGTCTGCTGTATTTCATGTTTTCTCCCCATTCTGTCTTTCCAACCCTTGGGCAGTCCTTACGCCCCCCATCACTATCCCCTCACTGTCCTTGGCAAGGGAGAAATGTCCCTAGGTCTTGCAGAACTGGGTACCAGTTATTTCCATGTGGGATGCTCTGGGGTAGTGATGTGAGAGCAAAGGGCGTATGGCAAAGCCTCCCTAGGCTGCACAGGATCTGTGCTCTCAGGTGTCTAAGGGATGGGGAGGCATGGACTTGTCCAGCTGCTGTATGAAGGAGAAGGAGGATTATGGATGTAGGACACTGAGTGGGTGTGGGTCTGTTCTGGGGGAGTCCAAGGCTACCTGTAATCTTTCCCCTTCTCTTGTACTATATTCAACCCCAGGGTTCCTATTTGGAAGTTAGCCCTGTGTTTCCTGACCAAGTAGTGGCAGAATGATGCTGTCATTCTGTTACCGCAGAGGCCTGAGAATAGAGGCCAAGGTGTCTTTGATGTTTAATCTAGGCACAGAAAGTGAAAGGGCAGCAGCATACCTTTTAGTAGCAACAATTCACAAAGCAGTGAGAAATACTGAGCAATAAAAAAAATACCCTAGCTTTAAAAGATTTTTAAACTACTCCAGAGTTGCAATCTAAACTTTCTTTTCTCCTCAAAAAGTTCTTGTTTCTTTGGCAAGTAGAATTTAAAGTTCCTTTTTATTCCCGTTTTTTTTTTTCTGTATCACAGGCAGTTCATTCAGTCATAAACATTCCACTCAGGAAGAAAGCAGGCATGGGCAAGTGTGTTGTACACTACCATCCTTTGCTCATTCTCCAGACCTACTTTATTTCTCCATTAGAGAAGAAGGGAGGGGACAAGTAATTTATTTCTGAGTTTACCTGCGAATGAACCACACCCAGGAATGCTCACATCAGTCAACTAGGAAGTAAACATTACAATGAACGGGACTCTTTTTTATATGTCAGTCTAGCCATCTACAAGGGGAAGAATTAAAACCTCAACTAGCCATTGTATTTAGATACCGTGTGTGTGTGTGTGTGTGTGTGTGTATTTATATTCTTATATTTAGATACTCATTTTCTATTGACTGGGTAAATTTCAGCACATTCTTGATTAATACCACCTGTTCTTTTTTTAAACTAAGATAAATGCGAGGAGAGTGGGTTTATTGGCCATAGGGATGGCTGCTAAATTAATTTGAATGTCTCTAACTCTTCTAGAAGCCTGACAAGTGCATACTGTGCTAGACAGACAGAAGTGGAAAGCCTCAGTTCTAAACCACCAATAGACCAGTAGCAGAGACGGCAGAACCAAAAAAGAGCAAAGTGATGCCTGATGACCGATGGCTGGTGATGAAATGAAAGGTACATGGCTCTAGGGTGGGGGATGAACGGTGTCGGGAGGCGTCTCCTAGACAGACTCATGCTCACGCTACGAGGGCTGTCTATCTCTCCCCATCCTGCTGAGAGAGGTGGGGTTCACTACAGATGTCTACGGTCAGCTCTGGCTCTCCAAGGGGCTGCTTTTGTTTTTATCTAAAGCAGGCTCTTCAGGAAATATAATGGGATTAAAACAAAACGTGTCAGTCAGGTTGAGATGTGATTCAAGAATATAATTAATGAGTTTTAAAAATTCAATTGACAACTCAAAAACAAACAAATGGCAGAAAGAGACTGAGAGCAGAGAAGATGTACATGGTGAGGGTGGAGCTCAGGGTCGTGAACATGGGCGTGTGGACTCTGGGAAGGAGGGAAGACAGGAGAAGCAGCCTGGGGCACCCAGGCAAAGACGGTTCTGTGGCAACCCCAATGCAAGCCAGAGCAGAAGACACTGGGCTTCCCCGTCACCTGAAGAGGTAAACAAAGCTACCTGGAATCCGAAAATGTCCCTGCTCACAAAGTCAGAATACTGCTCTGTGAATGAGAGTATCACCAGTAATGGTATTTTCCATTACTGAATAAGAAAACAATACATGTCATTTGTGTTAAAAATAGAACAAATTTATCCTCATTTCTAGATGACACTGTGTTATAGCCGGAAAACCCAAGGACTTGATAAAAAGTTATGAAAATTAATGAAAAACTTCAGGCAGCTGTATGTAAAGTCTCCAGTAAAAATTGATTTTCCTGAAAAAGTCCAGTTAGGAATTGAATAGAAAAAAGACTCATTTATAATACAGACAAAACCCATAAATGTTAATATGTCTATTTAAGAGTAAAGGCAAAGGGCCTATTATGTGAATTTAAAAATGAAGATGAGCGGATGAAGAAGCAGACAGAATATTATGAAGATGCAGAGTTCCATGACCTCAATCTCTGCCCTCACATTTGTGTAGGATTTCACACAAGTCTCACTGGAGACCCAGGGTGTCCCTGGCACAAAGTGCTCTCTCTTTAACACACACTCAGGCACCAGGGGAGAGGGAAATGCGGACTGAACACCAGGTTTAAAAATAGAAATATATGAAAAGCGCATGCACAAGCATTCGCAAGAGTTTAAAGCATCAATGAGTGCCAGGGTGACAGCCTGGCGGCTACTGGAGCTTCCTACACAGGAAGGAGATTCACTGCTTGCACAGACGTGCAAATGAATTAATGCAACAGAACAGAGGGCAAACACTCCTGTCAGCATCTGTGAACGTATGACCTGGAGCTTTCCAGTTACAGGATAAAGGAGGGTTATTGACAAGTGATCAGGTCCAAGTGAGAACCGGCGATGGCCGTGAATGGTTTGGCCACTTATCCTCCTACAAAATTACAGATGGCTTAACTGAAATGACTTAGATATTAAAAGAGATACCACAGGATTAATTAAAAAAAAAAACCAGGATGAGAGAGACGGGTAGCAGCTCACATAAATTTCTGAGGACAGTGACGGAGGGCTGTGCACAGATGTGAATTGAGTAAATGTCTAACATAAGGGGGGATAGTTTGTACTTCTAAAGATTGGCGACACAGTTGAAGATGGTTAACACTGAGTCAAGACCAGCCAAAGCACAGAGAGAATGAGTGTCTGAGGAGTTCGTAGTCATAAAGATGGTCATTTATATAGCAATCCCTCCCCTCAAGGACACTGTGGGAAAGGTGGCAGGAATTTTGCAGGGGGGTGGAAGGTTGGAGAAACATTGCCCTCTGGAAGGGAAGAACTTTGCACTAACTACAGCTGTGATGGCTGCTCAACATGAACCAGTCAACATTCCAGCCCCGATGCAGCAAGAATCCCTACCCCTCGCCTAGGAGCTACTGACAATGGAAGGCTATTAGGGGAGGAAGAACCTGCTTTCTTTTTGCGTGTTGTGTCTGGAAGGTTGATCCCATGCCAGGAGATGACCTCACACCCACGTGTATATGGGAAACGCTAAATGGATCCAGTGTGTATATATGGATTCATTTGATTTTTTATATACAGCGGGAATGAACTTGGGAGGTGTGTGTGTGTGTGTGTGTGTGTGTGTGTGTGTGTGTGTGTGTGTGTGTGTGTGGCAGGGGGTCGGAGGAATTGGAAGAAAGAGTAAGAGGCTTCTATTGCTATAGTAGAGACCCTACCAAAAGCAAGTTGGGGAGAGCAGGGTTAATTTTCAATTTATACTTTCCAGTTCCCCATGGAGAGAAGGCAGAGCAGGAACTCAGATGGGAAGGAACCTGGCAGAGACCATGGAGAGCTGCATACTGCTTTGCTCCACATGCTTGGTTCAGCCTGCTTCGTGATACAGCACAGGGTCACTTGCCTAGGGCTGGTGCTGCCCACAGAGGGCTGGGACCTCATGTAACAATCATCAATGAAGAAAATGCTCAATGACAATCTGATGAAAGCATTAGCACAGCTGAGGTTTCTTTTCCCACATTACTGTACCTTGTGACCAAAACCAGCAAGGATGTTGTGCATATGATCAAAATACATTATGTACATGAATATGAATATATCAAAGGATACATACAAATATTTATTAAAACCTGCAATGGAAAAGGACAAAAGATGTTTACAGAATATATGATCCGTATGCCCACTTGCAAACTATATTACCGATTAATTTAAGAAACAGAAAGCCATCTAAATCGATACCAAGGAATGTGAGATGGTAAATCTAAGAAGAGAGAATGTGAAAAATCTAAACACCCGAAAATATGCTTCACTTTCCTCAATCTCGGGGACGCTAGTTGATGAACACGAACATGCCACAGCACTCTCATACACCATGTTATGGAAAAGAAGCCCAGCCTCACGGCGGTGCTCTCCCGAGAACGCTGTAGGACGGAGGGGAAACACTCCTGTCCCTCTGAAAAGTGATCTCACAGTATGGGCAGAAATTTAAATGCCCAAGCTGTTTTAGTATTATTCATATTAACAAGACAGCAGTGCTGGTGGTTAATAAGTTGTCTACAGAGCTTCAGTGTAATTTGTAGGGCTATAAGGGAAAGCAGCAAGGGAGGGCTGTGCCCAGCAGATGTGTTGTGGATGGCTGTGTATCTGCTACAGTGACCACGTGTGCCAGCAGCACGCATTGATCTGGGAAGGTTCCCACGGCTGCTATTGCAATGGAAAGTGTTATCGTGCGATAGGAAATGTTACTTCTTAAAAATTAAAACACCCTTACATGCACAGATTTTTCTAATTTGTATAGAACATTTTCTGGAATGATTCACAGGAAGAAAATGAGATTAATCATTTTAGGAGAGTGAAACTGAAAGAAAAAAGAAAGCTATCAATATATTTTCTTCGTGCATTTTTTTTTATTGGCATTGTTTAAAGAAACTCACCTCTTTTTAGAATTCAAAAGAAAGGCAGCTGACATTAATTCCGACAGCGAAACCAAACCCACAGCGAGACTCAGTCTAAACTGAGCCAGGTGAACCCTGTCCAGCCTGAGCATGACCTGTGTGCTTTGCTGACTTGCGGCTGAATATTATGAACAAGAAGTCTCTTTCCTGTAGTTATTGAAGTCATTCCTGGCCATACAGGTGAGGAATGAAGGACACTGTTCCAGTCTGGGGCTCCCCCAGTCACTCAGAACATGCTGGCTTAGGTTAGTCTCCTACTATTCTGTCTCCAGACAGCTACGACCTCTCCCCAGTTACACAAATCCACCGCTTTTTGTGAAGACCACCAGCATTTATTTAGGCTTCCAGTACCATCCTAAATAGCATTTCTACACACCAAAAGCATGCGTGTAAACTGACTTTGGACGGTGTTGCCAATGTTTTTCGGTTGTAAACACTTACTTTTCATCACCAACACCTGGCACCACGACTTGGCTGGTTATCTATGAGCCCATCTGTGCAAAGATGGCCCAATGCCTGTTCATCGTTGGCCAGGCTCATGTCCTAGAACACATGATGCCAGGCAATGATTAGCTTTGGTGACCTTCATAACCCTGTGAAAGTAACAGGGCTGACAGCAAATTATATATAACAATAAAGAAGGGTTCCACAAACACATATATTACATTAAAATAACACGGAAACAGACATTTATATGAAGACTCTAAAGCCCATTAAATATATAATTTCGTCTTGTTCTTCTCTATGAGGGAGTTGGGGAAGCACATGTTTCACTAGCTTAGACTGGATGGGGAAGCTGTTCCCAAGGTATGTTGGGTAAGCAAGGTGGGGACTTGCTATGTTCTGTCTACTTATCAGTCTTGACTCCTTGTGCACACATATGACTCATGTGTCATAAGTCTCTATTTCTGCATGAAGGCTGATTCGGAATTCTTCTTTTGACCGTGCCTCCTAATAGACTGAAACCATGTTTTCTTAGTACTCTATAAACTTCTATGACACAGGGATAACATGTTATGTTAGCCACATATGTAAAAACCCCCATATATTTGCACATAAAGATACATTCATGTGTTTGACCAAATGGTTATGGCTGTGTGACGGCTAAGGACTACGTCAGCTGCCCATGTCAGCGGAGCAAGCCGCATGTGAGATGCAGCTGTGGACGCTTCTGCTCGGGCTGCTCTTCCTTAGCCAAACTGCCCTTTCCTACCTAAGCTGCAGCTCTTAACAAACACCATTTAGTCGCACTTTCAACGAGAGAATGTTCAAAGGCCTGTGCTGGTCCCCAAGTGAAAGAGAGTGCAAGACAAATCCAATCACTTTGTAAATAAACGCAGTGCGAATTTATCAAAGGGCCAATTTCCAGTGTATTTAATCCCCCTCAGAATGCCTAAGCAGAAATGGGATCTTCTGGGAAATCATGCAGTGGAAGTTAAGTGATTGATGGTGTCAGCCAACGCTTCCAGAGAGGACCAGGATGAATTAGGATCCATGCTTAGGCAGTTTTTCCCACAATACCACAATCATTCTCTTTGCCTTTGAGAATGTAAACCATCTTATTTTATGTTGAGCTCTTAACATAAAAGTGTTGGGAGAAATATAGGCAGATTCTCGGTGGATTTAAGAAAAGGTGAAGAGGGATTCCCAACACTTCCAACACAAAATCACACCGGCATGCATGCGCGCACATACACACACACACACACACACACACACACACACACACACACACACACACACACACACAGCCCACATCTCAGTTTTTCCATTAACTCCTTCAGCATCTTTGATGTAGTCAGTTATCACCTCCCACAGTAATAATAGTGGGAGGGGCACTGTTGTGATTCACACCAGGAAGTAAACACAGAGTATGCTCTTGTTCACACTGTTCCTCACTGTCTGTGGGTTCCATACTACCAACACACACACGCACACACACGCACGCACACACACACGCGCATGCACGCACACACACGCACGCACACACGCACGCACGCACAAGCACGCACACACACGTCTGCCACCCAAGCCCAGACACTGACCACCTTTCCTATGATCCTCAGTTTGCTTAAATTCTCTCTGATTCTGACCCTTCTCCATCTACCCATGTCATCTCCCAGGAATTGCTTTCCTGCTTCCTGCAGCTATCAGCTTAATTTTCTAGAGTTTTATGGATAAACCACATACTCAATACTAGTTTGTCTAATTTTTGCACTTTGTTTTAGTTTTAAATTATCAATATCATTGACTGAGTTACTTTCTGTCTCTAATAGGCAGGATAGATTCAGACCTGTTACTTAATTTTTCAGTGGCTTTTATTGTTAGAGCAGTTGTAGCTTCCCAGGAAAATTGAGTGTAAGGACTGGAGAGCTCCCCTATATAACCTGCCTCCATACACGTGTTGCTCGGCCTCCTTCACCGCTAACATTACATGCTGGGACTTTTGTGACAGTACATAAATCTGAATTAATATGTTATCACCCAAGGTCCAGAGTTCACACTGTAATTCATGCTCAGTGTTCTAAGAATTTTAACAAATATATAATGGTGTACCCACCATTAAAATAACTTACACCATAGCTTTCCTGTCATGAAGATCCCCCACACTCTCTCCCGATCATGAACATTTTAATCTCTCTATTGTTTTTTCTTCTCCAGAAAGTCATATCGCAAGCGTGTAGTGTTTCCGGATTGTTTTCCTCAGTAATACACATTTAATATTCCTCCACGTGAGCTGATGGCTCATTTACTTTATTAGGTACCGAGTCATCGCATCCGATCTTCCAATGTCCCCACTTATTTGTCCATTCACCTACTGAAAGACATCCTGGTTGCTCCCAAGTCTTGGAAGTTATCAGAAGGCTCCTCTGGCTATCCACATACAGGCAGACAAAGAACAGACTTCAGTAGTTACACCACGTGGAGGAGGATGCCAGATGTCCTCCAGAATGGCTGGACCACCTTGCGCTGAAGAAACTCAGCAGTGGATGAAAGTTGGTCCTGTTGTACCCGTGCTTTGACTCTTGTGGGTGTGCAGTGGCGTCTCGATTTAATTTGTGCTCCGCCAGGGAAGACGTTCAGCTTCTGTTCATATCTGCATTTGCGCAGCGTGAATTCTGTGAGAGGTCTGTCTTGGTCTTTTCTCATTTTAAAATGAGTTTGTTTTCTTACTATCGAATTTCTTTTAATTGTTGAAATTTACATTTTTTGGGTAACCATTTATTATATTGTTTATTTTGCAATGTTTTTTTTTCCATAGTCTGGCTTGTCTTTTCATTTACCTCACTGTATCTTTCGCAGAAAACAGTGTTGTTGTTTTGAGTCTAGCTTATCAATTTTTTTCTTTCATAGGTCATGCCTTTGATGTGTCTAAAATGTCACCGCCTTGCCCAAAGTCACTGAGATTTTCCCCAAGGTCCAGTTTTTAGAGTTCTACAGTTTGCACCCTACTTAGGACTACAATTACTTTGACTTACACTCTGCATAAATGTTTAATATGTTTGATTGTTTTTGACCTGTATGTCTACGTATTCCAGCACTATTTACTAAAAAGATAATATTTTCACAGTGTGTTCTTTGGCCATTTGTCAAAGGTCCTTTGACTATTTACAGGTCTCTTCTATGATCTCTGTTCCATTTTATTGAGCTATTCCTTGTAGAGATGAGATGGTATGACACATCGTTGACATTCTAAGATTGGAACTTTTTCTGGACCTCATAGCCACGGTTAAAAGTGGCCTTGTGGTCAGTTAAGACTTAATGCTGTAATCCCACCATGTGCTCAGCTGTTTGCCTTTAAGAGAATAATGTAACAGTCAACTTTAGTTATCTTGGATTTCCTATGTAATCAACTTTTACAACCTAAAGTAATGCATAGCTGTAGTCTTAAATAATGTACTCTTCCATGTCCTTGGTCTGAAAGAAATCCATGTACATTTGCATGTGTGTTATGATGATCATTTTCTAGAAATAGCAAATAGGCCAAAAGCAGTCTTAGAAATGAATATCCACCATGAATATTGAATGTGACATAGAGATATTACTTGGTAAACAGTGATGTTTGTAATACTGTTTGCTCTCTGGGTCAGCTGGGGGCCAGTCAGAGGCTATGACTAAATCACTTGTGAAATTCTGTTAAAGATTTCTGCAAAGTCACCCTCATTCCTTCACTATGTGGTGCTTTCTGTGCTGTTCAGTAATGGAGAGAGCAAAGCCCTTTGTTAGGAGACACACACAGAGACTCAAGTATACAGAGTGCAGACACAGAGGGACAGACACAGGGTCAGGGATAGTGACAGATTCATAAGCCAGCCTTCAGGAAGGCAGAGATTCAGACTCAAGCAATGCACAGACAGCAAGGACACAGGGGAAGTGGCATAGAGAATCCAAATCCAGACTCACCCTTGGTTAAAGGACACCTATGGAAAGTGCTTTTGATTTCTTCCCATAGTGCAACACTGATGTATTATTGGCGATTTACTGTGTTTAAATCTACCACAATTTCTGTATTCTTTCTGCTCTTATCACACTTTCGATTATTACAGCTCTATAGTGTAGTTGCAGTCACTGACTTGGTTCTTTTTCAGTAATTTATTTGCTCCTTCATATAAACTCCAGAGTGAGTTTCCTGATGTTTATAGGTTAACTTTCTGGGAGTTTGAGCATGGTTGCATTTTAATCTGTAGATCGAGTTTCTGGAGGTTTTGGCAGTGACGAATTTTCCTATCCATAGTCATGGGAATTCATTTATCTACATACAGTCAATAGCTCAGTACCATAGACTCCACAGCGCCTCTTCCTTCTCAGAGCATGGTGACAACATTCAACTAATAGCAGCAACAGTAATGGTGGTGTTTACAGGCGTGCTAGCATGCACACACGTGTCAGGCAGGAAATCAAAGTGACAGCAAGAATCTCAGCATGCCTGGAGAGTCATTTTAGAGCAAGACACACGTTTGTATGGAGAATTTGCCGCTGTACTCCAAGAAATGAAATATACTTTCCAAGTGCAGTTGAAAGGAGAAAGAAAAGATAATGAACACAAAATGAAAGTGGAAATTGCTAATGAAAAGCCAGGCTTAATGGGCAAGAGTTCCTTCTGCAGCCTTTCTGAGCCCACACTACTAATAGGTGCCACATAAACTGTAGATGACAGAGTCATCAATTAAGTTTTATAGCAGAGCTGAGTGAGAAATCAATCAGCAAAATATTAGTGATCCATCTGCTCATCACAACAAACACTGGCAGACATTATTACCTTAATGATATGATTCTGGGGGGCAAGAGAGGGAGATGGCTTAGCATCTCCCAGAGGCATGCAAGATGGTCCAAATCAATTTGGATTTACAGCCATCCAGAGTTCTCTATAATAACCTCATTCCACAAACACTAAATTTTGAATACCTTTTAAAAAAAAAAGAAACAGCCCAATATCCATCCCAGAGTGCCAGGTACTCTATTTATGTGTCACTGAGATAGCTGAGTGAAAGGCTTTTTCAAGCGCAGCCCACGAGCAGAAATTGGAGCTGTGGATGCCTTTTCAGAAGTCATGGAGGAGTATTTATAAGATGCCTCACACTTAGGCAAGATGCAAAAATGAGAAATGAAGTTCAACTGGAAAAAAATTCCAAGGGGGAAATGAGGCATAACTGCATTGTCCAAGACCAGAAGGGTTGAGTGTGCTTTGAAGGGAGGGAGGAAGTCAGAATTGCAAAGTTTACTGTGAAAATCCCAGTCAATTTTCGAGAGTTGCACAGCTCCATAAATAAGGGAAAGATATATGCGGCGCCATAAAGTAATACACACGAAAACCCACACTCGACAGTTCCGTGTTCAGGACAGCCCCTCTGCATTCTTCCAACCCAGTGTGCATGCTTCCACGCCTGCTTCTGCCCCAGGAGCCCTCATCTATAAGAGCTACACCAACCCCAGTTGGCTTGGGCTACTGGGAGGTACACCTGTCAGAGAATGAGGTACCTTTGGATACTGGTTTCCCAGCCTTGGCTGAGAAATGGATGCTGAAGCCGAAGGCATCCTATTCAATATTGATTAAAAACAAAGACAAAACAACAAACCTGAAATCTCTCACCGAATAGAAGCTGCGGCAGGAATCTGAACAGTCTGAGCATTAGTGAGCCCTCAGCTAGAAGCTGGAGTAGTGAGAAGTAATGATCTCAGTTACTGTCCTCAATCTTCCCTAGATATAAAATTCTGCATGAGACGTCCTCCAAGGTAAAATGCACAGAAATGGGCAGGGGCAAAGCAAGTGGGAGAAAGAAAAATAAAGCCTAAACACACATGAGAGAAAGACACCCTGGCCATCCCTAACAGGAGCTGTATTGATGTAGCCCTCTGGCAGCATGGATGAGTGTGATTCCAACGGGGAAGGGACTAGAGAACCCTGGATGGCGGCGGCACCACTTTTAGAGGTTCGGGGACAAAGCAAGCCATGTCAGCCCTGTCACAAGGCTCATCAACAGGTGAGGTGCTCTGCTGTCCACCCTGCAATCTGAAAGAAGCTCTGAGATTCAGAAATAAGCATGGGAGTCACTCACCCCAGAACTCTACTCAGAGAGGTCACATTCCAGAGGAAAAGTTGACTCTTCTTCCTAGACATTTCAGCCACATGAAATCCTTGCTACCATCAACATCACTGCTCTCAAATAATCTAAGGCAACCGAGGAGGGGAAACAGTGTCAGTTTCTGCACAGAGAGCAGCTGTAGCAGGGTACAAATGCAGGCAGAGGTTCTGCCGCTTGTTACACACACTGAAGACAGCACTCAAGTCTGTGGGCACCCTCGTGTGTGCAGTGAGAATTCCAGTTTGCAACCAGAGGGACCTAATGGAATGCCGCTCATAAATGTAATTTCTTATGCTAACAGCAATCCCCTTAGATACTGTTACCAAAGACAAGGACTGTTGATAAAATGCGCTTTTCTGTTTCATCAGATGGGATTTTCATCTGCGAGGGGTGTCCAGTCTTCTGACATGGGATGTGATGCTGTTGTTGGGCTGTATTTGCAACTATCCAGGGATGCATGGCTGGCAGAACACGGGCTTAACATGCCTGCTTGTGTAATTTACATCACCAACTCCCATGATAGCCCAAAGCCCCACCCACAACCACATCTGGGTGTGTACCCTGTGGTCTGGACATGGTCCCCACTTTCATTTCATGGCCACGGGGTTTCCTGTGGGGTACAAGGCAGTGATTGTGAGCAGTAGCTCCCAAGTAAGAGTATGATATTTCCTCAGGAGATGCATAATGCACATTTGTTCCAACATTTCAACTCTGACTATGTAGCCGAGGCGGTCTCCCTCCCTTCCCCCTCCCTCCCTCCCTCCCTTCCCCTCCCTCCCTCCTTCCCTTCCCCCTCCCTCCCTCCCTTCCCCCTCCCTCCCTCCCTCCCTTCCCCCTCCCTCCCTCCCTCCCTTCCCCTCCCTCCCTCCTTCCCTTCCCCCTCCCTCCCTCCCTTCCCCCTCCCTCCCTCCCTCCCTTCCCCCTCCCTCCCTCCCTTCCTTCCCCCTCCCTCCCTCCCTTCCCCCTCCCTCCCTCCCTTCCCCCTCCCTCCCTCCCTTCCCCCTCCCTCCCTCCCTCCCTCCCTCCCTTCCTTCCACTCCCTCCCTCCCTCCCTCCCTCCCTCCCTCCCTCCCTCTCTCTCTCTCCTTCTCTCCTTCCCTCCCTCCCTCCCTCCCTCTCTCCCCCTCTCCCCCTTCCTCCCTCCCTCTCTCCCCCTCCCTCCCTCCCTCCCTCCCTCCCTCCCTCTCTCCCCCTTCTTCCCTCCCTCTCTCCCTCTTCCTCCCTCCTTCACTCCCTCCCTCCCTCCCTCCCTCCCTCCCTCCCTCCCTCCCTCCCTCCCCTTCTTTCTCTCATAGCCAAGGTTTTACTGTGTCATCCAGGCCAGCCTTGAGTTTGTGTCTTGGCTTCTTGCGTGCTGGAATCACAAGCACATCCCACCCTGACCGGCCATTTTGCCTTTTATTAAGAGTAAATGTCTCCTAGGTAGACAGTTACGTCTGCACACTATCCTATTTTATTAAATCAGCTGCTCCGTGATTTTACTGGCTACTGGTGATCCCTGTCCAGGGCTGTCACTCATGGGGCAGCCAGCAGACATTTTTCACATTCATCCTTCCTCCTCCTCTGTCTGAACTGCATGACAGGTAGGAGGCCATTTAACAATGTTATACTCTTCGTGGGTTATGTTGGTGTGGATAAGTGGGTTCTTTTTTTTTTTGGTGTAATCTCTTCATTATAAATTCTATTATCCATTTTGGTGCTAGAGTGTAAGTCTGCTTTGCCTGCCCTCACTCAATAATCTAACATTCTTCTAAGAAGCCCTAGTATTTGCAGTGTCATATAACAGTCTCAAGCACACACACACACACACACACACACACACACCACCTCACAGGTGAGCACTCTGGACTAATCACCCCGCAGAGATGTTATCGCTGCCATGCCATCCTGGAAATCAGAACTGGGAGATACATTACTCAGGAAAATATCCATCTCTATGGCAACCTAGGTTCAAGGGAGAACTGGGATGCAATAAACCATTGAAGCATGATGGCAGATACCCCCAATACATAACCCAGTCCTGCGAAAACAGAGACAGCCAGGTAAAGCCACTTTGCATTTACTGTGACTGGTGAAATGGCAGAAAGAAGTCTGCCCTAAGATTATTGGCTCTCTCCTCACCCTGCCACGTTAATCATCTGAAATATCTGTCTGTCTGTCTGTCTGTCAATGCATCTATCTGTCTGTCTGTCTATCTATGCATCTATCTATCTATCCATCCATCCATCCATCCATCCATCTGATCTATTTCAGCTTTGCTCCCTCTCTTTCTTGATGTGTTTCCTCAGCCAGAGGCTGCTGCCGGGCATGGCGGCTCCTCCTGCCGTCCATTCAGCTGCACCCCGCCCACTGTCACTGTCCTCACTAGTTTGTGACTTGCCCTCCCATTTGGTTTACTGAGCTCAGCAGGTATATGGTGGCTGACTTGCTGTTCTCTGCGGGGTTCAGCTGTTGGTTGGGACCCCTGTATCGTAGCCCAGGCTTTGAAGGCCCAGCCAGGGAATCCCTGACATAGGCTGAATAGCCAAACTGGGCTGGTGAGCCTTGGGTTTAGTTGAGAGACCCTGCCTCAAAGAACACTGAGGAATGGCTGAGGATAACTCTGGTATACATGTGGCCTTCCACATGCAAGCATGCACAATGTGCTCCTATGAACACACACACGCACACACACACATGCACGCGCACACACGCATGCACACACAGCACATACACACACACACATGCACACACACGCACACACACGCACACACACACGCACGCATACACACACACCACTCTTGAGAAAAACAAAGGGAGGGAATGACCATCTCCTCTTGGTCCTTTAGCTCTCCAGCTCAATGAAGCTCCTAGATGCTTCCTCTTCACTCCCATCCAATGAGATGCAATATGATGTGGCAATATGACCTACAATGTGATCTGTAACCGACCCATTAGTCTATACAAGTCTTGCCTTTTTCATAGCTGTGTTGTATAGCTCTCCGTTGGATGGCTGTACTCTCTTGGGTTTAGACAACCCTTGCTTTCTCGCGGTTGGCTATGATCACTTTGTGTGTTGGTATGATAATACTGTTCGATGGTAACGCACTCATATTATTACACAATACATACACTGAGTACTTTGAGAAAACGTGCAGCTGGATTTCAAGAATAGTAATTCTTATACTTAACCCTTTCAGTAAGTGATGCCAGCTGTTCAGATCCAGCGTTTCCTTCAGCAGAGTACAGGGTAAGAATTTGCTGAGTGTGAGATCTAATATTTTGTGTTAGTAAATCACCAAATGATGCAGTGAATAGAAAATGCTTACACAATCACTCATTCCTTGGAGCGGGCGGGGGGATCATAAATTATTCATTTTCCCCACTTTTGCACAGTTATCGGAAGCTCATAGGAGATTGAAAAGAGACACTGGTCACAGGTGACCACAAAAGGGAACCCAGCATGGCAGTCCTGGCCTGGAGAAGGGAGTGTACCAATGGCCTCGGCAAGGGCCAAGAAGAGCACAGCCTCATTTTACCTAATTGGCGCCTGTGAATTCCATTCTCCTGACTGAGATCTACCTTCAGCGCTGCCACCTGCTTTCCCCCTCCCCCTTGCCAAGTTCAACTGCTCACGCCACCACTCTCTGAAGCTGAGGTAAATTGACATGTATTCCACAAGACTCAAGCTGTAGAAATTGTGGAGTTATTTCAGATATAAGAGCAGAGTGTAGAAAAGGCCTTGGGTAAGAAAACGGTGAGCGGGGAACAGCCACGTCTCATGACTAGAAGCAAGGACATGTGTGTGTTACAATCGGTACAGAGGTCAAGGCCAGCCATGGAAGGTAAACGGTACATTGGTGGAAAAGCTGTGCTTACACAGGGGGATACTCTGTCCTTAGAGATGGAAATCAATTTATTCTAAATTGACTGACACTCGTTTACACAAAACAGAACCTTTGTACAATAGAGCATAAACTGACAAGATGGCCATTCAGTCTTAGCCGGGAGGGTGGAAAGGAACAGCTCAAAACTGCCAAGACAAAGGTCTCCATCTGGCATTTCAAATTTGCTGATATTTTATGAAAGGCAGTTTTACGTTATAGGGCAATTTGCTGCCAAAGAAAATAAAAGGTGGGAGTAATTCTTAGATATAAAAGGAGAGCGAATCTCTGCCAAAGGTGACATTCCTGCTTCTCTGTGATTCTTCTCTGCAAGCCACATGCGTCCCACGCATGGTCCCGACTCCAGTTATGGGCTTAGCACAGTGCGCACAGGGCAGAGAGAGCACTCAGCATTTTTTCCCATCGCCCACTTTCCACACGAAGCGGGACTGCACTTGGACTCACTTGCCTGCCCCCTTTGGAAAAAATACACTCTGAAGTCAAACCCAAATTTCCCATCCTATTCACAAATCTCCAGCCCCTGTTGTTTTCTATGGCCTTGGTAGGCTGTTGTAGGACGCTGGCCTCTGGGCACCACCTGGCTCGGGCCTTCCTGAACTGTCAGCAGCTGTGATTCCTCCAAGGAGGTCTATCCAAGCCTGGGTTCCCTCTTTCATGGGATGGGGGAGTGGGCATTTAGCCCTTCCCTAAGGATTTATGGGCATTTAATAGCTGATGGGAGAGAGTTAGTATTCATTAGTGGTGGAATTGTCCTGAAGTTATTCACGCTCTTTATAACAATCCCTCATCCGTGCTCCACCTAATAACCCAACCCAAATCACCAGTTCACCGAGATACGCTGCTTGGCCGAAATGGTTATTCTTCAATAGTTTGTCCACTGTGCGTGCCTCATCTGAGCACATCATGTGAGCAGACATTAGTTAAAGTCTGACCACACAAGTTCACAAAACGTTAAAAGCGAACTTTTTACTGAGCTCCTCTCTCATCCTGATAGGGGGGTCCAGTGTAACAGTCCGTCTTTGCTCACTGTTTGGTCAATGCCTACGGTTGGCTTGAGAAGTGGAGTATTGGAAGCAACACTCTCCTTCTGGCTGGCTCAGCCCTGGCTGATCAGTGACATGACAGCCCTGAGATCACAGTTAATAACCTGAAGACACACGGAAGGCCATCTTCGGCCTCAAGTCCAGCTAGGTCACATGGTCCATTTTAGCCCTTGCCAGGGTCTTACAGTTTGTGTCCGGGTCAGGCTAACAACACAATCACCCTCACTTCTCACGTAAGGGGAGTGGTTTCTGCTCACTGTGCTCTCAAGTGCATGCAGTTATTAGCAAGGCTGTGGTCAACCTGTGGGTTGCGGCCCTCTGAAGGTTCAAAGACCCTTTCACAGGGATCACCTAAATCCACTGGAAAACACACATGGACACTGCAAGTCATGGCCGTGGAAGAATTACAGTAATGAAGCAGTTAGAAAATAATTTTGTGGTTGGGGGGCCACCACAGCATGAGGAACTCTATTGAAGGGTCACAGCATTAGGGAGGGCTGAAAACCACTGGATTATGGACGGGAGTGACAGACATGCACCAAATATACCAACCTTGGCCACCAAAATATACCTCAGCCACAAGCTTCTTACAGGAAACTGAAAATATGGGCCCAACCTATGCTCCCTCACTAATCAGCTCAAAATTTTCCATTATTAATTATATGCTTTAAAAAATATATTGAAGGTCAGCTGGGTGAGGGTGGCACACACCATTAATCCCAGTATTCGGGAGGCAGAGGCAGGTGGATTTCTGTGAATTTGAGGGCAGCCTAATCTACAGAGTGAGTGCCAGGACAGCTACACAGAGAAATCATGTCCTGAGTAACCGAAAAAATAAAAAAAAATTGACGGTCACAGGATAAAGAGACTCTTTAGGGCCTCATATGATTGAGCTCGTGTATTATTCTGTTCAGTTTTATTCCTCATTCTCAATCTCCAAATCAAAATTAGGCATGGCCCCATATGCATATAGCCCTTTCTCAGGAAGTGGAGGCAGGAGGATTACCAAATGGAGACTAACCTAGATTTCATAGTGAAAACCTGTCACAAGGCACAAATAAAACAATAGCAGTAATAATTTTTTCCATGTGGACAGTGACTTGCGAATTAGTGTGGAGATATTTTAAGGAGTTAGCGCCACACAGCAGTTAGGAGTCTGTGTTTTGTGCTTACCAAATGGCTTTGAAATTGAGCTGTAAGAACACCTGGCTATGTAGAATAAACCAGGCCTCTTTTCCACATCTGTAAATAAGGAAGGTGACATTAACCACACGGATAGCCTGCCACAGTTCAGTATCAGACGTTATCAAGTGGGCGAGGTGGTCTGTAACCGCTGTCATATCAAACATGCTGTGTGGGAATCAGCGGGTCAGACAAATGGCAGACAATCAACCAGTCAACGCTGAGCAATGCAACAGTTAAAACTACAATTATGTGTTTCTGTAATGCTCGGGAAAAGCTTGTTGTGTAACAGTGGGTGTGATAACTGGGCAAAGCTCATTGGGTAACAGTCGATGTGATAATTCTTCATGGCAAGCGGTTTGGCTCAGTGGACAACCAACACTTGCTTCTGTAAACTGATTCGGTATTTCTCTAATGCAATAAACGCACCATTGAGGAAACCAAACCCATCGTTTTCCAAAGCTCTGTCCATCCCAGCCGTAGACCAGAGGCCTTTGCAGTCATTGCACCTTTTATTTCCCCCTACTGGAGAAGTCGTAATCATCTTAAGGGAGAGTCCCTGGTGCCCCACTGTACCCTGCTGGGGGAACTGGCTGTCCATGCATTGCACACGGTGCCTGCAGGAACAACCAGGAATAAAGCAGAGGCTCTGGTAACTTCCAGGGGGAGGCAATCAGGATGGAGGCACCATGGCAAGTAGAAACAGATGATGAGAACTTATACTTGAGTCTTTGGAAACATGGGTAAAAGCAGATTAACTTGGCCAACGATGAGGAAAGCCATTTTCAAGTCTCCTAGTAGAGATTGCATTATAAAATATTTAAATTTTTCAATTCTTAATGGTAAATAAACATCTATAATCTTGACAGATGCATAATGAGTCCTGCTTTAAAAACACAACATGGATGATTAACAATTAATATGAAAACAATAAAGGTGTACACTGATCATGTCAATGATTTATAAACTTGGCCAAATTTTCATAATTGGCCCTAATATTCCTTGCAGATTATTTGACTTCCCCATTATAGGAATAGAAGGCTTCTACTGGGAACTGACTAAGTTAAGAAGAGTATTAACTAGAGAGATTTCCATGGAATGACTTCATCTTTAACCCTACTGGAAATATGACAAGGTTTAAAGTCCCATAATTAGCCTGGATGGTCCACTTTCGTGTTTTGGCTATTGTGTCACTACACTGAAATATACACATTTTTGTTTAAAGCACCGTGTATGTCTGTGTAGGTGCTGTGGTGATCAACTAGATCATTCTGTTGACTGAACCATGGCTCTGAGTGCTAAGATTCCATTACTAAGTATACTTGGATGAGAACACACACACACACACACACACACACACATGCACGCACACGCACGCACGCACACACCACCTTCGTGGAGATGAGCTGCTGGTTTACCCTATGTAGTCTTTACCTACATCTCTTCCTTATTATTCTCCTTTCTGCTGCCCCTGGATGACTGGGTCCTTAATAGCGAAATGACAAGTGCTGGTGTTTCCACGCGCCCTTAGAGTCTTGAGCGCGGTGTTAGGCACGGGCCTGGGTGTGTAGAGAGTGCTTGCAGGGGAAATGAAGAAACTTGGCTCTGGCGTGCCCCTGGGCATCCTCAAGCCTCCAGAGAAGGATTGGAAGGTGCAGTTCAGAACAAGCTCCCTGGTAGCCTGCCATGCACAGGACACGAGGACGGCGTACACAGATGGCTCCTCCCTCCCAAAACACTTGGGCTTATTGTTCCAGCGTCTAATTGATCTGTTGAGAGGTGACAGGACCCAGCTGAAGAGTGTTCTGTAGCTTTAAAGACCGGCCTGCAGACAGACACTTGGGGAGTCCTCTGTGCACCCTTGTGAGCACCACAGGCAGTGGCAGCTCTGCACCTGTGGCCCCAAATATGCTAAATGACATCGTCACTTATCCAAAACCAGGAAGTTCTTTTTCTCAGCCTTGGCCCAAGGCTGTCAGCCCATTGCGTGTGCACTCTGGGCTTAAGGTAGAGAAGGTGGGTGGATGGAGCTTTCCCTGTGGAGGGTGGAGGATTCCCCGTCCGTTAGGTGAGAGGACTTTGGTCCTGGCCAGCTACTTTCAAGCGTGAGTGGGCCCCCCTTTCCACGTAATGTGAACATGGATGAGACACTGGGTCAGCAGAGACAGGACTAGGACCACTCGCTAGACACAGTGACCAAGTCGCTGTAAAGAAAAAGAGATCAAAGAAGGAGGAATACAGATGAAGTCTTCAAAAGACTAATCTAGTTTTCAAGAGGTGAATGTTTTTTCTAGATGTCCTTTTATAGATAATACTTTAAAAAAATAAAAAAACACCATACTCTTTGAACTTCGCAGAGCGGTCGATGGAGCGGAGGGGGCTGGAATTCTAAGTACACTGGATTTCCCCTTATAGTTGTTATGCTACAGTCTTAAATTAGCTGGTAAGTGACAGATAGGGAAGAGAGCAATGAACGCTAAGCAAGCTTAGCAAAATCTGGATAACCTGAGAAAAACTTAAAAAAAAAATTAAGTGTTAAGGTTTGAATTTCAGGTACAAGAATGCTTTATATTTGGTAAAATTAGGAAAACAGAATCGTTTCTTCACGTACTGACCATATTCCTACACTTTAAAATATGAAAATGTGTCTGAAGAACAGTCTGCTTTGAGTTCTGTGACGAGGTATAGTTTCCATGTTAATTCGTAAGAAAAGCTAACTAGACCATCATACTAAAAGCCACAGTTACACGATTAACAATCAGAGATCCCAGGCAAAGGTGTTACAGCAACTTGCTACTTGGGAAGCTGTTTTATGGGGCTCAGTTCTTTCTGTGCCCGGTACGGTTGGGGACAGGTTCCCTCTGGAACTTCCAGAACCATGCAGCGTTAAGCTCTAGTTGACCTGGGCTGTCCATTAGCAAAGATCTGAATTTAATGCCCAACAGCCACCTTATTCTGAGTACTAACTGTAAGCTAGAGCTCCTCAGAAAGAACCAGAATGTGGAGCCTACAGAACTGTGCTTCTCCCTGGGTTCTGGGAATGCCTGTGACCTGCGGGTGCATCTCCGTGTGATAGTACACTCCCACTGTGAACCACCTCAGCTCTCCAGAAAGAGATGTCTTCCTTGCGAATGTCCTCTGGCCCACTTTAATCAAGGTGTACTCAAGCTACTTCGTTTAGAAGACAGTGAAGCTCCACACTGACAAGTGAGTGCACACTTGATATGATAAACAGTAACAGCTTGGGAGATTATTGTCCCGTCCGCGACTAGGCACATTCCAAAGATTTTGGATAGTTTCACATCACAAGAAAATGACATATGTAGTTGGAAATCAAGATGTCAACAGGGCCACTCCGCTTGAGACGGGCATTGCTATTTCTATAACAAACAATTAAAGTTCTTGTCTTCAAGCTCTCCATACTTCATATGAATTCATTTTAAGATTTATATTGTCTTAAAAGTGTGTGTGTGTGTGTGTGTGTGTGTGTGTGTGTGTGTTGGGTTCGCACACCTGAGTACAGCGCCTATGGAGGTCTGAAGAGGGCATCTGATGCTCTGGAGCTGGAATTACTGTACATTATGAGATTGGGGTTGCTAGGATCGAAACTTTGGGTCTTCTGCAAGACCAGCGAGTCCTCTTAACTGCTGAGTCACCCCCCAATCCTGTGGATTCATTTTAAGAGTCCCATGTTTTCATACACTCATATATGCTCACAATTTCTGCAGGTTAATCTTGGCTACCAATTTGCCCAGGTTACCACTTCTGGGAGTGTTTTTCGAGAGGGTTCTCCCACAGATGGAGAAGCCAAGGTAAATATGCTGGGATCATGGTATGGCCTGGGGGCCCAGGCTGAATAAAGGCAAACTCTGGCTTAGTAAAATACTCAGGTCAGGAGACAAAATAACTTCTCTCTCATTAGTGACTTCTCGTTAGATTTGTAAGCTCAGCAGAGAGAAAAGTAACAAATACACCATTCACTATTACATTAAGTTCCTCAGGTCATTGTCCTCCAGAAAATTGTTCACTGGTTGGTTAACTTTCAGTTCTGTCCTTCTGGAATGACCAACACCGTTCCTTGTGTGGAAATGCTCCTCCCATCCCACCTGTGTACAGCTGGACCAGAAACTCATTTGCCTCATTGAGAAACTAAAGGAAAATGCCTAACGTATTCAGGAGTCGGTTCGGGCTTTTAATGTCTGCTAAGTTTCCCTGGCCATGCCAATTGACCAACTCCATTTTCCACAGTATTTCATAGCAACTCCATTTTCCACAGTATTTCATAGCACACGCTGTTATCCCCGACACAGAGACGCAGAATGCTGCCCGAAGATTCCTACATTCCAGGCTATTCTACATTAGGACCTATGATGCTTTTCTGCTCTTCTAGACAACAATGACTTTCTAACACTTCCCCCAGCAACATTCCTCAGCATGTAAGGATCAAATTAGAACATCCAATTGCTGTTTGAATTTTTGTGTAAGTTTGGGACTTTAACAACCAACAATTTCTGAAATGACCAAGGTTTAGTTCTGTATACAAAACACAGGAGCGTATCTATCTCGTTAGTATGTAAGCTTGCTTTGATTGTTAATACGTGGCACAATTATATGTATAGCAAGCAATCATTGTAAAATCCTTCCCCTTATGCTGTATTGTCAGTAAATGCTCAGATGTCACAGTAGCTCTAAGTCAGGAAACGGCAGGGGTTGTATAAAAGTTTCCTGGCCAGAAAGCTTAAGTGGGAAATTCGTAAGAAGGGTTCTTCTAGCCCGCAAGGTGAGATGGGATTAAGGGTGGAGAGCAGTGAGGGGGACTCAGGAGGGGGTAAAGGTGCCCCCACCCCCATGTGGTGCAGAAGCCCCCTCCTCACACAAGAAATGAGCTCTGTCTAACCCTCTGACTCAGAGTCTGAATAGTAAAGTGCACAGAGCCCGGAATGACTATGTGTTTAAGTTTCCCAGGGGGAGTTTTGAGAATTCCACTGTGCTCTTTCAGCAGAGCCCCGTGGTATAACATTTTGATTGTTTATTGATGGGTTTTTATCTAAAGCCGGGATCTACAGCGTACTGCTGCTTTAACCCGACAGACAGGAACAGGTGGGAATGATTATTACTTTAAAAATTGTAATCTGGTTTCTGTCTCCTACAAGATGGTCACTTCAGTTCCTTCCCCCTTTTAAATCGTGTGCCAGTGCTCTGAGTTAAGCTACCAAAATGGACATTTTAGCTAAGAGAAAATGAAAGCCAAGCGCCTGCTCTGAAAATGAGCCCTTTGGGCCCCAGGAGGCAGGCGCTGTGGGGTGCAGCTTTGCAGATTATCTCCCCTTTGAAGCAGAAAGCCCTGGGCCCCGGGTGCGGTGTGCTCCTGCAGGGGTGTGCCTGGGCCCGGGGTGCAGTGCGCTCCTGTAGGGGTGCGCCTGGGCCCCGGATGCGATGCGCTGCTGTAGTGGTGTGCCTGGAAACAAGGCATGGAGGACTTCCTTCAGGAAGGGGCTGCTTCTTCAGAGGCTGGGCTTAGGACATGACATGAACTTTCATTACTGCTCTAGGGCCTGGGGTGAGATGCGGGGGCCATGAACTGAAGAAGGGAGATGGAATCCAGTTACTAAGGAGCCCAGGACCGCTGTGGGCTTCATTCTGCATTCTCATACACGCATATTCTAGTCCGTCTTCCCGGTCGACCCTCTTCTACGTTCACCTACAGACGGCGCCACCGTGGCTGACTGTAGCTTGCCTATGGCGAGTGTGGAAAGACAGGCAAGGGTGTGAGGTTTCCCCACAGTAAGGCGACTTTAAGATCTCTGAAAAATATACACCTTCTTTTTTAGTAAATCCATCTAAAATGTCATAGGACGAGAAAAGGCACATTTATGAAATATTAATTTCCATCCATTTTGACTATATGACTTGTTCAAAGGTCTCATGTATTTAAGGGAATTACAGGATACTATTTGGGAGATGGACAGAAGAAAGTACTAGGCTGGGAAGAATTATTAATGCTAGAGAGCCCTGGAGTACTCATTTCGTTAATATTTAATTTACCTATGGAAAAGATAACTCAAGTAAAATAACTTAAAAAACTATTTCACACAGATGATTGAACATATTTTAGTCAAATTGAACCTAACCTCACATCTGTCATTTAGAGAATAATTCTCTCAGTTTGTCCTGCAGACTCTGCCTTATCAGTTACGGAAAAATAACAGCCCAGTAAGGGACATTGACTCTTAGCCAACTCAGATTGTCAGCCAACACTGGTGTCTACTGTGCCCACGGTAAAGTGATTAAAAAATAATTTGGAGGGGGGACTGAGTTTTTCCAAACACAGCCAGCAGTTTTAAAGTGAGATGCACTTCACCACTGTGTAACTTGAGATTAAATTGCATTCTCTTTTCACTATAACGTCTCTAAGACAATATACTTAAACAGTAGCACCAGCAAGTTGATCTAATCGGTTTAAAATTTATAAGCCATTCTGGGAGCATGTGGAAGCACCCTCAACAGCGAAGGGAAGGTAGGAGCAGCGTGGATGGCTTACTGAGGAAGGCATGGGTGTGCCTGTGTGTGCACTAGGATCAGGGGATGCCGTCTGGTCAGGGAGCTTAGGAACTGGATCTTCTAAGGCTGTCCGACCCTTTGAGTTGAGACTTAGCGTTATCGTCTGCAGCTGTGTTGAGCTGCGTTTATTGCTACCTGAGGATGTTTGTGGCCTGTGCCTGGAGGTCAGACACATGTGCAGGACTCTTATTCTGAAACAAAGACTCATGACAACAGAGATATCAGTGCCTTTTAAAAGTAGTTCTGTGTGTGTGTGTGTGTGTGTGTGTGTGTGTGTGTGTGTGTGTGTGAGAGAGAGAGAGAGAGAGAGAGAGAGGTGTTAAAGAGTATGTGTGTGAGAGAGAGTGTGTGTATGAGCGTGTATGGGAGTGTGCTATGAGTATGTATAAGAGTACGTGTGTGTGTGAGAGAGAGAGACGATGGATTGTGTGTGTGTGTGTGTGTGTGTGTGTGTGTGTGTGTGTGTGTGCATGCAGTAGCCATGGAGGTCAGAATAAAGACTTATAAATAGTTGTGAACACCTAATATGGGTGCTGGGAACAGAACCCGGGTTCTCTGAAAGAGCATTTAGTGTTCCTAACTGCCAAGACACCTGTCCAGCCCCAATTTCACACATTTCTAAATGTCACACTGAAAGTGTAATTTAGGGTCATTATACTCTATTGTTACTGAGTTATTGTATTTTCATGATAAATGTCACAATTTCTAATCAAAAGAACATTGTGTTTCTTGAAAACAAATAGTTCATTTACTTTTACATAGAGTATAAAAATCATTTTAGTCAAACTTCCTAACAGTAATCACGCTGGACACTGGACTTAGATTTTTTTAGTGTGTGTGTGGTGTGTGTGTGTGTGTGTGTGTGTGTGTGTGTGTGTGTGTTGTTTTTGTTGTATTCTCTGTGCAGATACCATGTTCTATAAAGGCAAATGATTTTACATTTGTCACATATTAGACCATACTCCTCCCTACTCTTCATCCCCACCTCACTTGCCTGTCTTCCTCCTGCTTGCTACACACAGACACACACTAAATGTATCTATATACAATCTATATACAAGATCCACAAAAAAAAGAGGATGTAGTGTTTGTCTTTCCGTGTCTGGCTTATGTTGTTTAATAGACCTCCAGTTCCATCCATTTACTTGCAAACAACATAATTTCATTCTCCTTTATGGCTGACTAAAACTCCATTGTGTACATACACGGCGTTTTCTATATCTGTTCATCTGTTGATGGGCACCTAGGGTGATCTTGTAAGTCGGTTATTGTCCTCAGCTCTTAAAAAAAAAAATAAAAACACTTAACAGCAAATTTGCAGTATCGGCAGGGTTTGGTGGAGACTGCTTATGTCTGCTCTACCTGCAAACAGCCAAGGAGGCTCAAAAATTGGGATTGCCACACCCTCATTTACGCACACAAATGGCAGATGGTAGTGGGAGGGCTCTCGGTGCAGTGCCGAGGCATGGGACTCCCTAGTCATGTCCCCTGCAGGAGTATCTCTACATGCTGCATCTCTAGGAAAAGTGTCTTAAAGCAATTTAATTTCATTTTTGAGAATTTCATATATGGGAACTCTACTGACATCATTCCCCCTTTCATGCCTCCCCAACCCCTCTCAAATTTATGGTTTCTTATTTAATTATTATGGTTATACACACACACACACCACACACACACACACACACACACACACACACACACACACATTTTTTCATAGAACCCGAATGTCTTTAGTGGTAATTATATGTATATGTCCTGCATTCAAATTTAAAATCCAGTGTGTCATGATGGATACCTGGTTAGTTCTGGTGATGGCAAATTAATTTGGGAGCTGTTTAGGAGATGTGGTGCAGAAGGGTCAGGGGACAAAAACAGAAGAAGGGTGCAGAAGCTGGGCGGTGGTGGCACATGCATTTGCTCCCAGAACTCAGCAGGCAGAGGCTGGTGGATCTCTGTTAGTTTGAGGCCAGCCTGGTCTACAGAGCGAGTTGGAGGACAGCCAGAGCTACATAGGCAAACAGTGTCTCAAATGAACACAGGGGTGGGGGAGGGGGGGACTGTATTTGAGAGAGAGGAAACGATCACTATGGAGCCAGACCCAGAGTACTAAGCCCCCAATCAGCATCACCTCCATAACAAAGTCTCTAGCGCATTGACGGTCTGCACCGCTTTGTCATTCCTGAGCCCGTGGGTCACACGCTCAGGCTCCTAGTGGGTCCTACCATCATTGGCCTTGTCTCTGACCCCAAAGTGTGCTTCGGCATCCTGGTCTACAGCCCCCGCAACAGAAGCGGCCACATGACGCTCAATCCCAGTTTGGGAGCGTTTAAGGCTCTGTACTTATGGATGGTGTTGTCTCCATAATCGCTTTCACATAACTGGCCTTGCAGGACATTCCACTCTGCTTTTATTCAAATGAACTATTCCACTCTCAAAGTACATGGCTGATCTATCTATCGCTCTTCTCAGGAGTAAGGCCATTGAAAACACTACCATTGTTTTAACAAGAAAATGTCCAAATTCAAATACTTATCTTGTACTAATTAATAACAACTGTAAACACTAAATTGGATCCCAGAAGAGGTTTCCATGGACGGACACTGTGCTCAGCGCTGAGCCAAACCAGTCTTAATTATACCTTTAATGTCTTAATGCCTCTTGGGATTTTTACGAGCTTCGGTGTAAGTTTTAATGAAATGGTAGAATCACACAGAAATGGTTCGTTTTTTATAACGCAGACAAACAAATGAGATAACCTCAGAAAAAAGGACAGCGTTGGCATCCAGGGAAACACAGACACTTCTCAGTGAGGTGGGAAAACTTCACATAAAGATGGGTCTGCAATCCCCAAAGACCTTTCATGTTCAGGAACCGAGAAGAGTTGATATGAGTCCAGGGTTTACTACCTGCTCAGTGAAATCCCAAAAATGAGACACAATCTTTGTGTCCCAAACAGGGAACAGGAATGGACAGGGGTCGGTGGACCGGGACACGTGAGGAGGAGAAGGCGCTTCAGCCAGGCTTCCAGCTCTCGCCAGTCAGCATCAGGGCTGATCCGTCATCTCAGCTCTCCGTAAGGATGGGCAGAGTGCACGAGTATCTCACCATTCTCCAATGAAGCTGTCCTACTGTCTCCACAATCCTCACAGTTCGAGACGCTGATGACAAGAGGAGAAGGCTATGGGCTTTCCAGCGAGAGACACAAAAGACAGTAACAGAGGCACAGAAGGGAGCTGTTCTCCTCGGACCAGCCACTTCTGGCCACTGCAGATAACACAGAGCTGCAGATAAAGATAGATTTTCAATCAACCAGTAAACGGATTCCTGCTGAGGAACATGCTGGGGAAACGTGAACAGTTAAGACAGAAAGCAACCATATGGCTGCTTTTAATGACCCGATCAATGCAAGAAAAGTGCCGCACTTCTAATCAACTCCACACTGAAATCTCATTTGTTTGTTATGTTTCTAGCTTTAAGAAAGATAAACCCCACTGCTCATTTACCTTGATTCACAGCACTCCAGGGACTCAAGGAGGGCGGGGGGGGGGGACAGAACTAAAATAAAAAGTCCCTTTTATTGGCTTCAAAGTTTTATTGTTTTCCTTTTTTCTCTTGGTTACTCGTGTTGTCACTATTCCAACCACCTCACCTGCTCGCTCTATCTTTGAAATTATCCAAACTTAAAAGGGGTGAGAGTCCATGACCAAAAAAAAAAAATCTATCTGCTGTCTAAAGCCTCCACAGTAAGAGGCAGAGACAGGAGAGACAGACACACAAGGGGGAATTGTACTCTGCGTACCACACCCTGGCTGTCTCTGCCTGTAGCTTTAGCCGGATTCCCACCTCCTGACCAGACCCCTCCTCAACACACCGTGAGGGCTGCATTCTCTCCCATCTTCTTTTCTCAACAGCCTGTGCCTGTCACCACAGTTTTCATCCTCACTGCAGCAGAACACACAGGGTTGGCTTTCCAGCAGATGGCATCGGCCGGTGGAAATCCTCGCATGGAGTGGGTGTGACCTTCAGGTCCTGAGTGGGACGAACGTGCTCTTCTTGTCCACCCGCCACAGTGAAGATTCCCTATTCACGCTCTGGTCCCGCCTCCCCTGGGGCGTGTCTTACGTTGCTTGTTAAGGGATGCCCCCCCTTCTCTCAATACCAGAAACACCGTTTTCTGCTTCCCTGGCCCTTGGGTTACACTACTGTGCCAACCTCTGCTGTGTTCCCACGGGGAAGTCCTTTATGCTCAGCCTCGTCAGCACTTAGGTGGCACACGGCACAACCACCTCTTCTGCAGATAGATGTCTGGGGCACACCGGATGATAGCCATGTTTCTTCCCATGGAAAGACTCGGATTTTACAGATCGCACTTTTCTTGTTTCAGTCATTAAGCAATAGCTTTTATCTTCATGCAAAGAAAACACCCCTGAAAAGATCGCTTTGGCGTTTCCCCAAACCGCAAGCATCAAGGGCATGACCATTGCCTGCTCCAGAGTGCTCAGAGGCTGTGAGGATCTCAAGAACCATTCGAAGTCTACCTGTTGTCCACAAACACATGGAATCTATTTGAATTTGGTCATCCATATAATTGCACTTCCCATTTTAAATCTTGTTTGAAAAACTGGCTTTAAGTAAAAGAAAAAATATCTATATCTATATCTATGTCTATATATATATATACATACATATATATATATATACAAATGTACTCAGAGCTCCTGATAACTTTTTGAGAGCTAGTTTGACCCCAGCAAGAAAGATGAGGGTTCCTTAATGACCGCCATCAAGGCATGATGAAGTATGCGCCTCCTCCAGCCATCAATCATCCGCTTGGAGGATCGAGGGCCGTTTCCCAGCCCTGCAGCAAGCCTCTTTTTCCTGGTCCATTAAGCTCACATCTTCCTTCTATTAGCCTCCTGTGTCTCTGCACTGAGGGGATCTCAGGATGACCTCCCATCCCTAATCCCTGATATTCTCACATAGGCCTAATCTGCTACCCCATGTGAAGTGTTCAGTGTGTTTACAGCCACATGTGATCTGGCTTTTCTCCAGCTTCCAGAGTTACAATTATAATTATTTTGAAAATAGTTTTCTACCACCTTTTTGGGAGGTAAACATATCTTCCTGATCTAAAACCTACTGATTCAGAGGCATACCTTTCACTGATTTATCTTTGCTGATTCTTTGTTGTCTAAGAGATAATCAAGTTGTACCATTCTTTCAGCCACTGACGTGTCTAGCTTCAGGGTCATTAATAGAAAAATTCGAAGCATCTGCAATTAATGGGTGATTTAAAAGCTCTTGCATCTAAATTTTGTGCTGGCTAGTTTTACGTCAACTTGACACAAGGCAGGGTCATCTGAGAGGAATGAATCTTAATTGAGGAAAAAAATTCCACAAAATTGTGCTGTAGGCAAGTCTGTGGGGCACTTCCTCAACGACAACTGATGATGAGGCTCTATCCCATTGTGGGTGGTGCCAGCCTTGGGCAGGTGCTCTTGAGGTTGAAAAAAGCCAGAAGTGAGCCCATAAGCAGAGTCCTCCGTGGTCTCTGCTTCTGTTCCTGCCTTGAGTTCCTGTCCTGAATTCCCTCACTGACCGACTGTTAACTGGAAATAAATGTAAGCTGAAATTAACCATTTTCTCCCCCCAGGTTATATTTGGTCATGGTTTTTGTTTGTTTGTTTTTCTTTATCACAATAGAAACCCCAACTAAGACAAACACTACAGTGGTAGTATGGACACATTACTTCTTTATATCCTGTAGTGATAGATTATTTACGACTTCTAAAAGCTTTCTCCAGGGTGCAGAAAGCAAAACCAGCCATACACCATAGAGCCAGACAATGGTGACCTACGCCTTTAATCCCAGCCGCCATATTAGCTACACATAAGGCCGGGTGGGGGTGGCACAAGCAGATGGACCTCTTGTTAGTCAAGGCCACACTGACCTACCATAAATCCACCCAGTCCTAAAGAGAAAGAGCTCTCAAAATGGTGATCCCGGCACTTGGGATCTCATGTCTTTAATGTCAGGAATTGGGAGGTATAAAAGAAAAGGCGAAGGGTCTCATGGTTAGAGTTATTCTCCAGCCACACCGAGGAGAGGTTGCAGTCTGAGGATTGGTAGAGCTGGCCAGATCACCCTTTCAGTCTGAGGTGGAGATAAGAGCTAGTGGCTGGCTGCTTTGCTTATCTGACCCTCAGCTTAAACCCCGATATCGCAGTCTCTGGGTTTTTACTATTCATTCTACAGTATCCAAAATAGAGCATAAAATACAGAACTGAGACTCATATGACACCAGGAAGGAAGGCAACTTGGGATTCACATGAAGTGGGCGATTCCTGGAATGAGCCCTTGGGGGGGGTGGCTTCCCCAGTGCTTACATTGTGGGGATGCTACTTTGCTTGGATGCCGATGCCTTCCCTGTGAAGGCAGGGTGAGCTGAAGTCTGTCACAGCGCATACAGAGGTGCTGGCTACGGAAGAGGCACCCTGCTCCCAAAGATGATTTCTCACACCCAGAATCTTTGCGGCTGTGTCAGTTGATTTACTTTGCGGTCGCATTTTAAAATAGAGCAGATGAAAAAGATGGGTAGGACACAGAGAAAGAAAGGCTGAACTGTGTGGGGTCAAGGCCGAAGACCCTCACAAAAGCAGGTTCTTAAAGGGACCTGGATTTCTCTTGCACCTTTAAGAACTACATTTCTTGAATTAAATGGGGTGGGGGGGGAGTGGGGAGTGATGATGATCAAAATGGATCGTATGCATTTATGGAATTTCCAAAAATAAAATCACATTAAAAACAATTCTTCTTAGATTAGTACGCTTTCATATATCAACAAGAATTTGGTGCTTATTGAAATTTTCTAAATGTTATCCAGCTCCATCATAATAAAAATAGCTCAGCAACTCAGACAAGAGCAGCAAACTTTCTTATCAAGTACTCAAAACTTGGCTTAGACATAAGCTGTCCTTGGGTTTGAAAGCTTGATTGGTTTTTGAAAAATGCCCTTAGAAGTTTCTAGTTTGTCACCCAAATAGCATGTCAGACAACAGAGAACATTTTTTTCACGCTCAGACACCATTCAATCATAATCTGAGTTTGACTTCAAAGCTTTCACAATTCAATTTTATTTAGAATTAAGAAAATATGACCGGCGCGAACAGTGTGAGGGCAGAGTGAGCATCTGTCTCCTGTGGAAGCCGGGGCAGGATGAAAGGGGGGTGAAGGAGTCCATTCCTCATTTGCCTGCCCTGTCATTTGCCCCACCCCAACGCACAGAGGTGACCCGATGGATGTCTCCTGACGGTGCTGGGGCCCTGGGAAGACACCCACGCTGATATGTGAGCAAATGTTTGGGTTAATGGGGTCCCTTCACGGTGACATCCTACGAGCAATAAGAGAATAGACAGCCCGAAGCGCATGTGTTGCACGAATTCAGACAACCATTTGTGACACTCTCGGGGTTCCCTGGAAAACCTGCACCTGTCCTCAAACACCAAAACGAAAACCCTGCCTTTCATTACTGTCAGATCCTGGAAAAATAGGAATGTATAGTTGGTACAGGATAAAGTCCCAATCTCATCACTTGACGTCCTAGTGAAGTCTATAACGAGAGAGGCCTGGTAATCTCAGGCTCTTTAGAGGACAGCCACGGGACCCTCTGAAGTATCAGGAGGACACTTTTGGAAAGGAAATATACAAATGACTCGTGAATCAAAATTGCTCAGCATTAGGAAACACTTATTTTGCATTTTGTGTTGACTTTTTCCACAAAGAAGAAATCAGAGACACTGACTAGACACTGGCGTGCGTGCGCCAGAAATAAAATACATATGAATTAAGATGAAAAACTCTCTATTTTTATAACAAGTTTGATAATTATTGATTATGGCCAGGGGATGGTTTTAAATACCACGTGACACTAATCTCATAGGTATTTTTAGGGATCCTCAACTTTTTGATAAGTAAAAGAGAGTATGACCTAAAACAATTTAACTAACTCCTATCAAAATCGCATGATCAGAATGAAACTCTATAACTTGACACATACTTTCACAGAACTATCACTTTGTATAAATATAAAATTGATGCATGTTCCTGGTTCCAAGCATCTTTTAAATTACTTTTTTAGAGATTATAATTCCATCATTTTCCCTCCAAAGTCTCCCTTCTACCCCTCCTTGTGCTCTTTCTAATTCATAGCCTCTTTTTTTATTAATTTCTATTAAATACACACGAGACAGACACTCCCACACTCACTCTCTCTCTCTCTCTCACACACACACTCACACGTGCACACACAAGGACACACACACACCCACACCCCCACACACACACCTTTATAATGACCTTGATGACCTGGGTCATTTGTTGCTTTGAAGAGATAATTCATTTCAGCTGCAGAGATGCCCGCCCCTAACCATGATGCCCAGCTAACAGGTGTGAGGGAGCAGAGACGCCCTCCCAGCTGCCTGAGAAATGACTGGGCCACACAGACATACCACGGAGGCCAGGGGTCTCGGCAGGGAAATGTTGGGTACTAAGACTCCATGCCTTCGGTGGGCTCGGAATGCCTTGACACTAGGACCTCTTGGTTCTCTTGGGCCTATGTGTGTGCAAATGGGATAAGCACATGTGGTCCACACACAGTCAGACACGGGACGGACATGATCTCGGCTGTTAAGGCCATTGAAAAAGGAGAAATACAAAAGGAAGCATGCACAGCAAATGCACAGTCTTCTGCCATATCCGAAGTCGAATTAATGTCACTGGTGCAGAAACCTCTAATTGAGTGTGTCCCCCTATAATGGCAAGCATATTCCCTGTAGGCTGATTACTTGGGAAAGTCTGAGTTGTGTTTCCGAACGAACGCCACACTCCTTCATAAAAGAGCAGCTATTGCTGTGCCTGAGCCAGCACAGAGTGCCCTGTCTGAAGCGAGTTGGTGTGGACTGCATTTCATATGCTGGTTTCTTGGTGTGCACGCATGTGGATTCAGGGGACGTGTGGATTCCAGCGTCCTACCTCAGACACTGTCCATACCTTTTGCTTCATGGCAGGGTTTCTCACTGAACCTAGGACTCACCCAGGGGGTGGCTAGCTGGCCAGAGAACCTCAGAAGTCTACCTTCCTCGGCCTCGCAGGCACCGGCCATTCAAGTATGTGACACCACACCTGGCTTTTTAAAATGTGCATTCTGGGGCCCAAGCTTGAGTCCTTCTGTTTGCAGCAAGAGCATTTTACCAGCCGAGGCATCTCCTCATTCCCCACATTAATTATCTCAATAATTAAGTTTAAACCTTGATGCTACTGAAAATGATCTAGTTAGACTATATTTAAATATATAAATACTAATTAAGCATATATCAGAAACTCTGCTCTTTTTGTCCTTTTGAATATTAAATATATAGAGTCCAAGATGTCATTTACGACAGATGAACATTATATATTTTACACACATTTTATATATATACATATATATCATGTGTTGTATATATATATATATATAACATATACATTATATATATATCAACCATCCTTCTAGCTCCTGATTACCCTCCCATCTGTTGCTCATATATATATATATATATATATATTATGCATATATATATATATCAACACTCGTACATACCGCAATTATATATAATCACATCTATTGTTACACATAGCGTAATTATCGTGGTCATACACATGCGCATAATTATAATTAAGAATCCTGCTTTATAAAATATGCTTCCATTTTACATCTTTTACACGTGTGGGAAACTCACAAGGCTGCATCAGAGTTTGACATTCGTGATTGACATGTAGGTCAGTACTTTCTTAAGATTTCTTTCTTGGGCATTTGCATCCATCAAGGGTCTGTCTGTGGTTCCCAGCCCCAGCATGATGGAGAATGCTTGTCTGCAGCTTCCCCCTGCTCTCGGGATTCTTACCATCATCACCTGGCAGCCTGGTGAGAGCAGGCCCATCTAACAACTCAGCTCACACACTGTACCTGTTACTGTTGACAGGCTTTGCTCCTTAGAGAAGATACGAACTGCCAACTGGCTGTGACAGTCTGTGAACTAACACCAGCATTTGGCACCACAACAGACATTTGCTTATGGCTCCAGAAATGCGTGGAGTCAGAGCAGGACTGGCCGGCGGCTTGTGAGAATGAAAATACTACAATATACAAATAAACGATAAGCACGGCAGACAACAGTAAACATCATTTCAGAGACAACCTTAGAGCTCAGGGTCTCCGAGACGCCGTTTCCTCCTTGTGGAGTGTGTGTTGTGAAGAGGGAAACATCACACAGAACAGAGAATAGCAATTCGATCGCGGAGCCCATCAGCCGTGATAAGCTTTCTGACTTCCCATCATCTCAGAGAACAGCAAGATGAGAGAGAGAGAGAGAGAGAGAGAGAGAGAGAGAGAGAGAGAGAGAGAGAGAGAGAGAGAGAGAGAGAGAGAGGAACCAACCAGGAACTACAGGCACTGGGAGAAAGACTGACATTCTGTCTCATTTTTCTCAGAACTGGGCCTTCTTTGACTGTTACTTACTCACCACTGAATACCATTGCCAGGCATCTGAGGTGAAGGTAGTATTGGGGACTGAGCTCTCAACCTGAGTGTGTGTGTGTGTGTGTGTGTGTGTGTGTGTGTGTGTGTGTGTGTGTGTGTGGTACACGTTCATGTATGTGGGCATGGCTGAGAATGGGTACATGTGTGATTAACCTGGTTAATAACCATCCTCCAGTAACTCTCTCTACATCAGTTTTTGGAATAAAGCCTTACGGAGCCTGTAGACTCAGCCAGACTCATCTGTCTGTGCTCGCCTCCATGGTGCCGCGTCGCAGACATGTGTCTGCCCTTCCGCATGACTGCCTGGGACTGAACTGAGTTTCTTGCCTTCGTAGCTAGCACGTTACTGGCTGAGACATCTCCCTACAGTCCCTACACCCTTTGAAGGCACAGACGTCTCCATTGGTTGCTGTGGTTTGAGGGCAGAGATAAATGGCTTCTTTTACTTTTTCTTTTTTCTGAGATTATAATGACAATATTTCCCTTTCCCTTTCCTCTCCTCAAACCCTCCCAAACACCCCTCCCCACTCTCCTTCAAATCCACGGCCTCTTTTGCACTAACTGTTATTGCATGCATACATCTATATGCGTACACATATATACTCCTAAATATAACCTGCTCGGTCCTTATGGTCTTACTGTGTGTATTCTTTCAGGCTGAGCATTTGGTACTGGACAGCCAACTGGTGTGTGCTCATCCTGGTGACAGACCACCTCTCCCGCTCCGAGCTTTCCCCGTTGCCTCTACATCACCGGGCGCAGCTGCTTCTTGGGACGTGACACTGAAGGTCATAACATGTGGGGAGTTTTGGTGGATGTGGTTAAGCACGTCTGGACATTAACCTACTTCTCCTAAGATTGATCGCCAGCTGGGCGAGGTCAGCTGTTGCCTTTCGGCCTGGATCCTAATCTCCTAGGAAACGCTCGAGAAGGCAGTTACACTCCAAGTTCACAAGGAATTAATTAATTTAGTCAGACACTTACTGCTCTGGTTCCAGGGCAGTCTGGAGACTGGCACACGCCACTCATCCGGTTTGGAATTAAGACGTCTTCCCAGCAGGATGGACCCTGTGGAGAACAAAACAAAGACAACTGAAAACGATCACCATCTCCTCGCACACAGCAGAAATGCAGGAGCACAGTCCCACAGCCTCCCAACTGGAACCCTGGGACTCTAGCTGCGCATTAACACATGAAACCAGTGAGGCTTAAGATAGCAGACGTTGATGATGCTTTTCTGGAAATGTTCAGGAGAAAGCAAAGGAGAACTCATACCCTGTAGGGTCATGGGGGACTGAGAGCTGAAAAATAATTCAAAGGAGAAGAGAGAGGGCAGGGGGAATCTGTAGCCACAGGATTTCAACAACAGAAGGACCTAAAATATATTGAGAAAATGGCCAGTTTACCCGCCTCAAGACAAAAAATTGACACAAAATCCTAAAGTTCCAGTAAGTCCTTCAAAGATCTGAGAGAGTATTTCCAAGCAATAACACATCAATCAGACAGAGGAATGGTGAGAAGTATATTGGGGACCAAGAGATGGAAAGGGAGCTCAGGGGAATGGTACCTCCCAGACAGCAGGAGACTGAGGGGTGCTGGTTTCACAACCTGTGGCTTCTGGAGACATCCAGCGGGAGGGCAGTGTTTGTGTAAGTGTGACAGGAAGGACAGGGCATGGGTAGCACTTTCAGCACAGGTGGCCTGACAGCCAGTGGCCTGGCACCAGGTGGGGGAACATTTGGACAAAGGAGCAATGGATGCAGAGTCATCATTTACACTGCGGGAAGTAAATCGGTCACCACAGGCCAGCCTGAGGACCGTTTCAGTGCCAAGAATCAGCCTATGGCAACTCAGAAAATTTACAGCAGAGGCTATTGGACATGTGAAGGTGTACAAGGAGCCAGAGGCCCTGACCAGAGTCTGCACAAGCATATGGATATACACATGTTCACCCACATTTGCACACACACAACACACACGCATGCATGCTATGTACACACATGCCACAGCACACAGACCCATGCTCACTGCAAATGTATGCACATAGACATGTGTGCACCATACACACAATTCTACAGGGAAGCAGAGAACGTGTAGGAGACTGAGCTCTGCCTACAAGACACTGTTATTCTATAGCAGCTAAGTGACCTAGACTTCAAGGGGGCCCAGATTTGAACTCTCAGATCATTAGTCTACAAGCCACTGCTGAGCTCAGACACAGTGTAAAGAAAGCAGGCCTGGGGCTTTTTAATTTATTTATTTATTTATTTATTTATTTATTTATTTATTTTTTTATTTGACACCATTTCTCTGTGTAGCCCTAGCTGTCTTGGAACTCACTCTGTAGACTAGGCTGGTCTTGAACTCACAGAGATCCACTTGCCTCTGCCTCTTGAGTGTGGGATTGGAGTTGTTCGCCACGACAGCCAAGCTTCTTGGCTCTTGGTTGGCATTTGGGAAGTTGGGATTCTGAGAAGTAGCACTGTGGTTCTCTCTCTGATGTAGGTGGTTTGCAAAGCTTAGACTAAGGACGCAACTCAACCCAATATCTCCTTTCCCCCCAACACGTCTAGAATTCTGCTAAACCCTAGGCAGGAATGCCTGCCTGACCAGCTCCCACCACTCCCATGGAGCTCCGCCTCTCCCCTTGTGCCTTCCTCTACAGATTTTGTTTCAGGCCATTTTGCTACAATGAATCTCAGTCCTATCCATTTTTTGGACCTTCTGGTGAGTCATTGCTTCTAGTGAGTGGCCATCAGGACACAATGTTACACAATAAGTCACCAGGACAATGATCTACAGCCACTTAGGGGGTCACCACTCACCCTTAAGCCCAAATGTAAACATTTTCTGTATGCTTAGTTTTCGAGCCACGCTAGTAAAGACAGAACTAAATGTAAGATACTCAGTTTGAACACTGAAAGTAAACATGGTGAGTTAAGACCATCCGTTAATTCTCAGTTAATCCATGCCACCCACAGCATATTTAAATTTAGCTTTGCCTGGTTCTGTTTTTTTTTTTTTTTTTTTTTTTTTACAAAACATTAGTATTTTATTTTTCCTCCCTCCAATCTCTTTCCATCCATGTAATCATCCTCACCCTCCCTCAAATACATGGCCTCTGGTTCTTCAACTTAAATTCATAAAACATGTTTTAATTGACCCTTGCATACTGCTTCAACAGATACATGGCAAATGTTTGGCAAATACTTGTTTTCTACAACAGAAAGATAGGTCTTCAGAAGATAAAAGGCTTCAAGCGAAGTGGTCATGAATGAGAAATAAAGGTATGTGGGAGCCACTCGGGATAATGTGAAGTACATGCCATCTCTTAACAAAGGATCACTTGGCTCTTTTTGGAAATTGCATCTCTCTCTCTCTCTCTCTCTCTCTCTCTCTCTCTCTCTCTCTCTCTCTCTCTCTCTCTCTCTCTCCTTCCGCCTTCCCTCCCTCTGGCTCTCTCTCTTATCACTATCAAGAGGACTATAGGAGTTACTGCTATAGCTTGACTCTGAAGCATCCCCCTAAGGCCCACATATTGAAGGCTCAGTCCACAGTTGGCTGTTGGCTGTTGAGAGTTGAGGGAAATAATTAGCAGTGGTAGTGGGGATGAGGCAGGAGGTGAAGACCTTACAGGAGACTACGTGATATCCTTATTTTCTATTCCCGACCATGAGGAGACAGGACCACGGAGTGACAGCTGTAAAACTGTGAGCCCCAACAACCCACTTCTCCTGATCAGCTGATCATCTCTGATGTTTGCTACTGTGACTGACTCTGGTGGCCACCATAGCAGGGGTGAGCAAACCTGCAGCCTCCTGGACAAACCAGATCAGCACTGTTTACATAAAGTTCAAATGGTGGTGTCTACAGCTAAAGGTCATTAACACATGGCCTCAGGTGGGCATGTCAGGAAGCTCACATCTGTTGTCAGTGCCTATTCGGGGAAAGGCCATCCAAATGGATCCATAGTAAATGATATTGCATGCGATTATAACACAAATGTTTCCTCCATTTTTATATGGTGGCACATATCTTGCTATTACATAACCTCATGAGCTTGCATGAGTGGCTGTGGCCTAGATCTCAAGGGAGACGTCGCTTCAATGAAAAGCTTAGAGCTGTTTTCCTGGGCAATCTGAGACGGCGCTGGATTAGAGATGGTGACTGGAAGCAGTGGTCCACCCAGCTTGTAACTACAGAGCACATTCAAGGGCTTGTCCTGAGCCACAAAACCCCACAGGAAACCCTGAAGTGGAACGTTAAACATGTCTTTTTATATGTTCCTTAGTATGTGTATACATGCATGTGCACATGCATGCACATGCGTGTAGAGCTCAGAGGTCAGCATCCTGTGCTCCTCAGGAGCTGTTAGCCTTGTTTTGTGAGACAGGATCTCTCACTGGACTGGGGCTCCCCTCCACCAGATTTTTCCTATTGGGCCACCAGCCCGCTCCTGAGTCACGACAGACTCATAGTTCTGAATGCTTGGCCTCGCTTAGGCGCAATTTTAGCCAGGTTTTCTAACTTAATCTGTTTCTCTTTGTCTACTTTTTGGCTTGGGGCTCTTAAACTTTGCTCATTTTCTTGCTGTCTCTATGTCTGGCTGGCAAATGGCTGCCTGGCTTTCGGCCCCAAGTTGTGTCTCATTTTCTCCTTCTTCCCTCATTCATTCTCTTTCCTCCTCTCTCTAGCCTAGATTTCTCCTCTTATTTATTCTGCCTGCCAGCCCTGCCTATCCTTTCTCTGCCTAGCTATTGGTCATTCATCTCTTTAGTAGACAAATCAGGTACCTTAGGCAGGCAAGATAAAACAGATGCAACACGGCTTTACATAATTAAACACACATGCAGCACAAATATAACATACCTTTACAGAGTTAAACTAATATTCTGCATCATAAACAAAATATAACCCATCTTGCCTAGTTAAAACAATATTCTACAACACTCACCAGTGAGCCTGAGAGAGCCCACCGTATCCGCCCCTGCCCCCCAAATGCTGGGACTACATGTGGGACACTGTGCCTGTGTTTCCCATGTGTTCTTGAGGAGGCACTCAGGCCCTCAGGTGTCTGTGGCAAACACGCGACAGTCACCAGCTCTGACTAAACGCGTCTTCGGGATACATCAGAAATGTGATCCCAGGGAAGAGAAAGCGGCAGCAAAAGCCACAAAGTTTTTTAAAAGTCACAAAACTAATCCAAAGGTCATCCTGACTGGGTTTTTCAATGCCCAACCAAGGGGGAAACGGAAGCATTTAGTTGTCTATTTTATATTCAAATATCATCCCGACAAAATCCAATTAGGCCCACAGAAGACTGTTTTCAGTGACTTAAAGGAGCACCACTGCGTGTCCTTCTTGTGAGGGACCTGTACTGCTGCTTAAAATAACTCATTAGCCCCACCCTTTGAAACGGAGTCTCACGGCCGGCCCTCTGCGTTTTTCTCAAAGTCATTTTACTTAACTGTACATGTACCGGCTAGCTCATGTTACTATCAAATATGCTGCATTTGAAACATAATTACACTTCATTTAAAGTGCAATGAGACTGCAGGGACTGAAATAAATTCGATATTCAAACGCGGTGTTGAAAAGAGAGAGACAGTCTTCACAGCAGCTGCTCTGAGAGGGTCAGGTCCTTCCGTTCTGTTGTCCTGCGTCTCCATCTGCCTCGGGGTGAGGAGGAGGAGGAGGAGGAGGCACACTGAAGCCCGGGGATCTGCTGCTCATCTCTGTCCACATGCCTGGACGGAGGCCACTGACCCATTCCGCGCTTGATCTCGACACCTGAGACGCCATGAGGTGAGAGCTGCCTTCAAGCAGAGTGGCGGTGATGCCAGCCACAGACGATCCCTTCACGAGGCCTGACACTTGCTGACCTTTCAAAAAATGGCAACTGTTGCATTATTTCTCAGTTCTCAAAATGGAACTTCATGGGATTTTTTTATTTATTTAAGAATTTATTTCCTTATTTTTTGTTTTTAGCATCAGTTGAGCTCCCAGTGGCTACCTCCAAGGGGACTGACTGAACTGCACTGGGTAGAATTTAACTTTCTGCTTCTCCATTCCTCCTCGGTTCCCCTACTCCGGGCAGTCAGGGCACTAGCTAGAGTGGGGGGCACGGCACTCTGCTGTGCTATTCTCCAGCAAATGTAAAGATGTCCCGCCTCGGACAAAGCATGAGGCTGCAATTATATCAGAGGCCGGAAAACATAATAAATAAGGCAGGGGTGGGGGGCGAAGGAGAAAGTTATGGGAACAAAAAATAGTATTAAACTCACCAAATATCTATTGAATATGTTTTAAAGCTAGACATATAGAGATAGGCAGAAAGACACACACACACACACACACACACACACACACACACACATACATACACACACATATATACATATTTGCACACTATCCAAATCTTTGTACCTATATTTATAAAAAATAAGAATAATCTTTCTTATAGATTCCATGGAGTACCACAGAAATTGGTGCAAATGAAATAAGTATGCTCATTCAAATATGTAATTTTAATGCCTGTACTGAATATAGGTAAGACATAAAGCAACTGTACCCCAACACATACATGCACGGACATTCATACATACATGCACACACATATGTGTGCGCATAAATAGTGAGACTATGAACTGATATCACTGCTATGTGTGTGTCCGACATTCACATCAAACAGGACTCCGCTGCCCAGTTCCTAAGTGTTTGCCCACAATAAATAAAACAAATGCACACAGACAGTTAAATGTGAATATTCTTGAGTTTATTCATAGTGGTCCTGGGCTGGAAACCCCTCTCCAATACCCACCATTCATAAACAGAATATGGCGCTGGCAGAATTAATTCATCTGCTATGTGTTGCCTATTGGCTGGAGGTGCCCAAAGTCCCCAGCTTTGCTAAGACCCTCCACTAGGCAAAGTTTCCTTCATCAAGTCAGCAGGGACTGCCTGCTTTGTCTCCTGTCGTGTGGTCAAGGAAAGTCTCAGACGACAGTGAGGAGCCCACCAGGGTCTCAACACCTAGAGAGAAGCCATAGATCCTACACATATTCAAAAGGAAGACGTGCCACAAAAACTTGGGTGGTGGGATGTGGGAGGTCACTAGGTCACCTTTGAGTACATCCATGCCACGTCCTGTCTGATGAGGACAAAGATGTTTCCGGAGACGGAGGAAATAATAATCCCACTGCGAGTTAATGCCAAGAGCCCTGGGTGTGACTATTATGTGCGCACTTTCAAACAGGTGGGTATTTCAACCACGCCCTGTTCTTTCATATCTTGGGCGATATAAAAAGTATAAACGGAGCCAGCAATGAATTCCCATTTATTCTTGTAAGTTAAATTTAAAAAAAAATCCACAGGGTTCTACTACAACAACAGAATGGAGAACTGCCTTACTCTAATGAGAGGATGCCCTTTTAAAGCTTCGTTTTATGTCCCATGACTTCTTAGAGGAGGCACATTTGACTCTCACTCAGTTGCAGGCATCTGGACAGAAAAGGTGAACACTGAAGCCTAGGTCAAGAGATTCATAGCTGTTGCTCACCAGTTCCCGCTACTAATTACTTGGAACGAACATTGCTGGGAAGAAATGATGATTATGATATTAAGGTTATTAGTGTCATCCTTGTTGATGCATTTCATAAATTATCTTAGAACTATATCAATAACTTCAGTTCCCCTCGTTTAAAAAATATTTGTATATTTTAGTGTACAGAGGAGCTAGAGCAAGCAAAAATGATTAGGCAACTTCTAATCAACCTCTAAGGGAATGGTGATGGTGATAAAAGTTACGGCTGGGGTATGACCTGGCATTAATAAGGGCCTGCGTTGTTTATAGGCAAAACACGTCCCAAGCTGACCTTGATTCCCGGAGATGACCTGTTAATGCTGAGCTCCGAGCCTCACCCCATGGTCTGTGACTCAGATCAGTTTCTCAAAGGGATCCTGGAACTGTGCCGGCACCCACTTAGTCCTCCTACTCAGCCAAGGAAACTTCTCTTTGTGTCTTCAGGAAAAGGAATTAATCTTCTCTGCTGCTTTGCCCATTCCCCAAATGAGGGCCTTGCTTTCCTTTGTCCCCTGGGATGTTTGATCCCATTTTCTTATTGTAATAATGTCTTATTGTAAGATAATTTTAAAACCAAGAAATTAAGCTTTAATACTCAAGAGAGTAAACAGGGTTAAATAGATAATCGCTACATATATTCCTGGGCATCCATAGCAATGGCAGTTGACCTAGTCTTTTGGAAGAAACAATAAATACTAGACATGCATTACATCCACACAAAAGATCCCATCATCCTAACAGAGATTTTGAAACTCTAAACTCTACAAATGCTTCCATTAATTCAGGCTAGCCAGTTTAACACTGTTATGTCTTCCCACTGTGCTAGTAAAACACAGAAAATGGAGTTCATGCTCAATCAAAGCGAGTGAGCCGGCTGGTGTGAAATCCTTCCATCCAGTAACACTCCTTGTAAGTAAAGGGACCTTGCCAATAATAGAAAACAATGGATTCACACATTTATGTCACTTCACGAGATCACAAAACAAGTGCCATTTCCAAGCAGAAAGGTACATTGGCAGGCAATGGCCCAGCTATTGCTGATGACACTGTGGACCTGAGTAAGCATGTGTCCCCTTGGTGACAAGCAAGCAAGCTTTACTGTGTAATTCAGCCATGACTTAAGTGGAACATATATGCTGGCTTTGGATATTCCCCCAAAGAGCTGGAATAATACTATACCATATAAGACATAATTTGGCATAACTTAGTAAGGCATAATTTCCTCCCCCCAACTGCCCTGCCCTGGCTGAGACAGGGTTTCTCTGTGTAGCTCTGGCTGTTCTGGAACTCATTCTGTAGCCCAGGCTGTCCCCGAACTCAGAGATCCATCTGCTTCTGACACCTGAGTGCTGGGATTAAATGCATGCACCACCACTGCCCAGCAAGACGTAACGTCTTATACTAAGATGTATTTCTTCTTAAAAGTCAAGTCTCTTTGGGGACTGTAGAGATGATTGGCTCAGAGGTTAAGAGTGAGCACGGCCTGCTCTTGCAGAGGACCCAGGTTTGATTCTAAGCACCCACACAGTAGCTCACACATACCTGTAACTCCTGTTCCAGGAGATCTGATGCCCTCTTCTGACCTTCACAGGGACCAAGCATACATGCGATAAACAGGCATACATGCAAGGCAAAACACTCATAATACAAGTAAAATAAAAGACACCAATTAAAAGAAAATGCCGTGTCTCTGAGCTAAAGCTTACACTGTGCATTTCCTTTGCAGGGGAATTATAAGGGACAATGTGTTTTAAAAAATAAACCTGCCATGTTGCAGGTAAAGAGATTCAGTCTGGCTGAACAGTCAGCTGCGTTTTGGAATAACCAATCATTGTCATTGTTCCCTGAGTGTCTGCCACCCAGGGTGTGACTATGTCTAATGCATCAAATGTTACACAATGTGTTTATTCCTTCATAATTTCCAGCTACCAATCTCCTCGCCCACTGGATGCCTTCAATTACATCATGAAGTGCTGACAGCTTTGCTGAAGGCACATGCCAGGATGGTGGGATTTAAATGGCAGTGATTGCTTTTCTGCCCTGTTGTATTGAATTTGAACAATGAAGACAGACAAGGACTCCCAGAGACAGACATAAGTGCTTTATGCACTCTTCACGGGTTTAATTTAGGAGGACCATATGATTATCATCATCTGTTGTAGTTCTTCACCAAAAAATAATCTGGCTGTTGCAGAGAGGGAAATTCTCTAGTCATTGTAGCTGTATTTAACTAGCATGCAGGGCTATCCTTAGCTCAGCTGGTGTGGTAGTTAGGCTTCAGACTGGTCTCCTCTTATATTAAGTGAGATACATTCATTTGATTTCTACAGACTGGACAGGCACCATCATTATATAAACATTATTGTTTAGGCTTCAGAACTTTCTGAAGAACACATCACACCTGATGGGTACCACGCTGGTTTGGATTCCCACCCAAAGTGCTAAAGTTGAATTTAGCTTGGTCATCTGCTTTTGCTTTCCTGGAAATGGAAAGGAAGAAATAGCATAGCAGATGGCCGAAACCACATAAACGATTATATTGTATTCAATTTTCTGTTGCTTCAACATTATTTACTGCCCACGAGCATGTTTCGGTCTGGGGACAGTGTTTAGTTCACTGGCTGGAAGCTAGACGTTTCGTAGTGGTGGGGGTGACAGCTGTAGACGGTCTTGCAGGACTTCAGCTAGCAGCTGCCCAGATAAGGACTTGGCAAGGATTGTGAGGAAAATTACTTGTCAGAAGCCGAAAGAGCAATGAACTTGGATGGGGGCACAGGGGCAGACATTGAACACACAATGAGGGGCTGCAGCCTGCCTATCCCTAAAGGCACCGTGAACATATAAATAACACTCAATCCACATTCCCAAGGGTATGGATTCAAATCCTGCCTTTGATGCTTGGCGCTTGAGCTTTTGGAAAATGCAAGACCTTCTTCATCAAAATCATGAAGGCAAGAGATTTAGGGCCATGGGAGAATCAGTTTGAATGTTACGGTGGCAAGAATATTAAACACAAATAAAATGTGGTGCAATTTAATGTGAATGGAACTTTAGCTCGAATCTGCAATGTTTTTCTAATTACTTGAATTTCAAATGCTGCCTCCCGGCCTCTCCCACCCCCTCTTCCTTCTCTCTCCCTCTCTTTCATCCTTCTAATCTTGCTTTCTGAGTCTCTCTCATCTCACAAATCAGTGATAATTAAGTCCCACTCACCTCTAAAAATCACTCCGGTCTATTTACTTATAGACTAGTTAGAAACAAGATGAAGAGTCTCAATTTTTGATTAAGACAAATTAAATTTGGGCCTTCTCAGGACTGCTTTCACTGGTCGCAACCAAAGAGTTTTGGGAGGCCTGTACTTCTCTATAAGAATTTCACTCTCCCTTTAATGAATGAATATATATATATATATATATATACATATATATATATATATATATTCACTAAGGAAGACTCATGCAAATCAGCTGTGATTAGCTAAGCACTTTCCTAAATAACGCACTCCACCTTTATCAGTTACATCTCTTCTGTGAATGGTTTTTGAAACAAGAATTTAAAATTCAAAAGTGATTTCCTACAGAAAAGGAAAAATGTCCTTTAAATTATTTAAGGTCTCCTCACAAAGAAATGATAAATGTTTTACAGGACTTTACCTATTGAGCTGAACATTGCACAATGCCCATCTATATTGAAGGGGCATATTATACCCCATGAAATATATGTTGTTCATTTACAGACTATTTCTGCCTATAGCAATTTGACGTTTAATACCTAAGCAATGTGGTAGAAATTTACATTTTTATTTTTTTTAACTTATAATTTGCTCCAGTGACACTGATTGGCCAGTGGCTTTTGATTTGTGGATTCTAACATTTCCTAATTTCCAGTTTTAAGTCTTCATGGTTCCTACACATGCTCGGAGTTTCCCCAACTGCATTTGATAGCTTCTCACTCCCGGATATGCATCTTAGCACCAGTCTTCTAGCACAGGCGTGCTCATTTTTTATTTTATCTGAAATATAACATTCAGGAATTTGGTCACAGAAGTAATTATATTGTGACATTTCTTAGAAATCAAAAGACAAAGGGAAACCCGGAGTGTTTCTTGCCTTAAATTATGCTCTGGTTAAAGAAAATGCTTCTCAAAACTCCTGTGCTTCCCTGTAGTCAATGAAGTCAAATCACTTCCCCCCCCCAGTGCATGGCTCAAGACCAGGGATGACCATAACATTTTCTTTATAACTCATAAAAACGTTCCTAAGCTTACAACAGAGCCACCTTTGCAGACACATTCCCAGGCACTGAAACTGTCTCTCCTCTACCTCAACACGATGACACCAGGTAGAGCACCTTGGACATTCATCGTGGCCATCACGGATAACTCATGGCAGGCTCAGGAGATAGAGTGCTTGTCTTATGACTATGAGGACCTGACTTCAACCCACAGAAACCAGAAAACAAAGAAACAAACAAAAACAAAAAATAAATAAATGAAAATCTGAAATGGTAGGCATGGTGGAATGTGCATGTAATCCCAACTCTGGTAAGGGAAAAAGGTGCTTACTTGCCAGTCAGTCAGCCTAGGATGGGTCTCGGGTCACTTGGGACGATGGCGTCAAAGACAAGAGTTGTAGGGCCTGACAATGTCCAAAGTTGTCCTCTGGCCTTCATACACATTCATGCACACGCGTGAACCAGCACACACTACCATCACCACGAGGAAAATAAAAAACAACGCATTGGGAATACTGATTGGTGATACAACCTACCTACTGTATGAGGATTTCTGTTTTGCTGGTGTGGGTAAGACGGAGAAGTTACCGTTAAGTATAAAGAGCAGCGCTGCTGTGTGGAATTCCACATTAGGAACAATGAGGGCACACACCGTGGGAGCCTGGAAAACCCAACTGTGACCCCCTTCATCTTCACAGGGAATCACAAAGCCAGACCCGTCCCAGCCTTTCCTTTGAATGTGAGAGGACAGTCCACCGGGAGTCAAGAGACCTGAGAGCTGATGACCTGACAGTCATGTGGGTGGAGAAAAATTAGCATAAACGTCCAGGAGCTGAGCTCTGGGGCCTTTTCAGAGGCAGAAATAGCTGCTGTCAGCTCAGCAACCCCTGACAGCACCGTTTGATCACAACAATGTCAGGCAGAGGACACAACAGGACGTGGGCCTGAAGTTTAAGGGCTCGGGAGACAGCAAATCTGTCTGAAAGTGTGAGAAAGATGTTTGGGAACAATGATGATACTTCCTACTCGGCACCCCAAAAGTAAGTTCTTACTCTCCAGCCCTTGTCCCCCAATGCCTCGTAGATCATAGATCTCTGGATCCAAACCAGTGCTGTATTTGGAGGGCTACAGCCCTTATGGCTACCTCACAGCTATCACACCCGTCCTCTCAAGCAGATGTGCATACACATGGAGGGATGCTTCTCAGAAAACAGAAGAAGAGACCTGACCATGTCCTGAGCCAACTCCAGCAATGGCTCCACTCGTCCCCGGGCCACATATCCGCCGCCTCCTAGTGGGGGGCTCAGTCCTCCACCTCCTAGTGGGGGGCTCAGAACACCCTCTTACCTGTCGGCCCATTTTCTTGCTGCCCACGGCACATACACCCACAAGCCCAGGCAGAAGGAATCGTTAACGGCTGCAGCAATATTCAAATCCTGCTGGGACACTCCCTCTACTCGTGGGGTGCTTTGACTGTCCAGTGTCTTGGGGAAGAGCTAAATGGCATCGCCGTGTTCACAGGGCCAGAATGAAATTACATCACCAAAGTTCGGCTAACCGGAGAGCACATCTCCTGCCTCCTGTCATGCATTTCTCATTCCGTTACTGCCTGTTGTAAACACACAAATCCCAACGTCCAGGTCGTCACTTTCAGCTGCAGCTTGAACTTTCCTGGGAAGAGCGCTCCCACAAGGCCCTCCCCTAGCTATCCAAGTTGATGGAACCAAACTTCACTTGACCTCAAAAGAAGGCGCAGAATAGTGGCTACCATCTTATATGACTGCTACAACCTAGTGACCAGATGGTTCTAAGAGAGACAGCAATAGGAGGGAGTACCAGACTTAGAGTGGCAGTTTTTTGAGTTCAAGACTCAATACTTTGTTCCCAGTGGGCAAGGTATTTAAATTCTAAAGTGCCCAAGATAGCAGACTGCAAAACAGAATGTACATTCGCTCTTGCTGTCTCATAAAGATGTTCCTAATATTTCTAAGGACAACCAGACAAACGAAGCATATGGCACGTGCTTCTCCACCTCTAAACCACTGAACTAGTGTTAACTACGATTTTCTTTCACTGAGTCATGACAAAAGAATCTTGATTAAGGTCTGTAGTCCTGGGGTCTCATGGAGTGCTTTAACTGTAACTTGAAGTTCTTGATACCAGAAAAGAGAATAATAATAATCTCTCAGATCACATTCACTATGTGTCTGTATACTATATTACTGTGCACTAACACGATACGCTCTGTCTTCTTCAGAATTACAAATAGGAATGAAAATAAGCTAGTTGCGGTTATGAGGATTTGCAGCCAAGCTGTGAAACTTTGAAGAATTAAAGTTACAGGATTCGTCGAGACCAGACAGCCCTTTCAGCCTGAGGCAGAGGGAAGATCTATTGGCTTGGCTGTTTTGCTTACCGGACCCTTAGCTTAAACCCCAATATCAGTCTTTAGGTTTTTATTTTTAATGCTACACATACATTATTATCCCTGTCTCTCCTTCATGTTTAATAACGCCATCTTATGATATTTTAAAATAATATAAGTGTGCACAGTAGACATAAGGCTATGGCAAAGATTCTTAAGTAGCTACCTTTTAAACGGTTTCACCTAGTTATGCTTTTACAACAGACCGGTAGATGCACATGTGGTTTGTAGTTAAAGCAACTCTGACCCGGACAGGAGTGTGCACAGGCCCATCCAGGGCTGAGCTCACTGCGCTACAGAAAGGGTCCTTGCTGTTTCTAACATTTGCCTCCAGCTCCGCTCCCAGGGCCAAAACTGCATCAGGGGAAATGGAGGTGTTATCTAGAGATGTCTCACAATGTGCTCCAAAGGGTTTGCAGTCCTGAATTCAGCCAAGTCTGCTGTTTCTAATTCCAGCTGGATTAAACTCTTATCTCTAGACACCAGGCCTACAGATAGGGCCTATCACAAGAGCCCCAATTCCCAGAGAACGCTCAACACCATGACCTAAGTGAGATTAAGTCCTTCCAGATAGCCTAAATAAACGGTTCATAACTCGTCCCTGTCACTCCTCTTAATGCCTTGTACCGTGAAAGGGACCAGCAAGGGTGTAAATAAGTGTCCTCACTTTATTAGCTCTGCTTCTCCTTTCCTGTGCCATCAATAATCCCAGCATCACTCTCCTTATGGAGTCCATGGAGGCCAGAGCTGGCAGCTCCTGAACTTTCTCAAGCATTTACAAATCTATTTGCAGTGTTTGTCTGTTACTGACAATATATAGGCATGGCTGTCTCCCCTGCCACCTTTCCAGCAAAGTTCTCTCACCTTGCCTTCTCTCTCTCTCTAGGAAAGATACCATAGTCAGAAGGGCATTGATCGACTGATGTAAGATGGCCCATTACTATGGATAAGACACATTTCAGCAGAAACAGTTCTGTCTGAATGCGGAGGGACCTTGTCACCAGTGTCGGGGTGACTGTCTGCTTGTCCTTTATAAACCAAAAACAAAACCAAACGTACTCTGAAGTATGCACAAACACATCATGATCGAGCCTGAGAGGTATCTGATGAACCCTGAATCTTCTGTGATTCTTTACAGTTTGATCAGGCACCCACATTTCTCTCTGAGCACTGGCTGCCCGAGAGCAGAGACAGGGTCAGCATCCTTCGTGTTTCCTGGGCCCTTTGCCTACCATTAGTCCAGCAGGCTCTTAACTGACGCTCGGGGAGTTCATGCAGGGACTGGAGAGTGAACACAGCTAATGGGCTAGCAACACTACATAGTCAGAGGGAAAGCAGCCTTGGGAAACACTATAAACAGGAGAAAGACGAGGTTCCCAAGGTTCCCACACCCACACACTCCTCTTGAGCTGGATCTGTAACTATCCCAGGGACAGGGGCAGACGTTACTTGGGGGAACTGAGGAGGGGGGCCTGGGAGCTCTCTTGCTTACAGCACGGGGACAGGAGAACATCCGGAGGCATCCTTGGGACCGGGAACCTGCTGGTGTTCATCTGTCTACGTTGTAAGTTATTTTTCCCCGAATAAACATCTACTCGGCCTATTTGTTTCTCCTGATCCTTATTAAACATCAATACCATGGTGTGTGTGCTGGGCCTTGCTAACCCTCCCATGTGAAGGAGGGGTGCAGTGGAACTGAGTACATGAGCGGAAAGTGTGTCAGTAACAAGTGAGCTGATTTGCCTCTCTGGGGTGACGACTCGGGTGCGGGGGTGACAAACTGGAATTATGGAAAGTGGCAATACTGACCAAAAAGCTGTGGGGAGAAGACTGCTGGTCCTGGAAAGCATCCAAGTTCAGGACTGAAGATTTTGTTCTCCTGTGCTTAGCACGCTCTATGAAGTGCCTTCTTGGGCATCCGAGGTGTTTGTGACCCTGCCCATATGTTCTAAGAACTATCTACATGCCTGGTATCTAATTCTTCAGTCATGCAGAGGCACAAGCAAGCCAAAGTGCATTGACAGCTCCTTCCGGGTAATCAGCATTTTGAGGTAGATGACACTCACTCATTTCAGATGCAAAACATTCTCGTGGCAACAAAGAGCCTACTACAGCTGGAAACATTATTTTTCTCAGAAAAAATGAAAGACAACTGCATCTTAAAATATACCTAACGGGTCTGTATATAAAATTCTTCTCAATTGTTGAAAGGATTTACAGTATCTATGGAAAGACAATGTAAAGAAGATTTAGTGTGTTGGAATACACACGATGTGTGTAAGCACTCCCTATTTTCCTATTCATACCCATGGGGGTTGCTGAGTGATTCCACAGGGACGCAATCATAGCCCTGTGTGAGGAGGGCAGGAAGCTGGAGGAAATCACCCCAATCCACACATGGTGAGTGGGAAGACGGTATTCATATGTGAATCAGTTCAACTTGGAGATGTGATGGGAGATGTTATTCTGTAAATATGTTTCTCATGCTGGTTAATGAACAAAGCACTGTGGGCCAATGGGAAAGCAACACAGGCGGGGCTAGGAGACAAAGAGGAAGGAGGAAGGAGGAGTCAGCATGGAGAAACCGGAGAGGTAGAACGCCAGCTGCTCTGGCCGGTAAGATGAGACCACGTGGAAATACTTAGATTAATAGAAATGGATTAATATTTAAGACAGAGCTAGGCGATAAACAATGATAGTAACTGGCCAACAGCATTGTATCAAATACAGAGTCTCTGCGTGTTATTGGGGGCTGGCGTGGTGGCGGGACCAGACCGGCAGCGGGGTGGAAAAACCTGTTCATGGAGTCTAACAGTTGGTAAATGGTTTAAATGTCCATCCTCTAACCTGCTGGCTAAAACTTCCCTGCTTACGGTCCTCAATAGCGCTGGCCTCTGAAGGTCCACGCCTTTGGGAGGAGATGGACAAGGATAATGACAAAAGAGAAATGCATGGGAGAAGAGCCCGGGCCGTAGCAGGAGTGACTCCGAGGCTTCCGTGGGCAGGAGCGTGGGGCCAGGGAGACCCCGTGCCCCGCGAGACCCCGCGACCCGCGAGGTACCCCAGGGATCATCACCACTGCTTTTCCTCTCCATTAAAAGTAACAGAGTCTCGGAAGTGGTTTGTATTTCTTCTGACAAAGATACGAAAGGGATCACTAAAAGATTTATATCCCCCCCCCTTGGTGGAATTCATCTTTCTCTTGACCCCAGAATTATTTATAGTCAGAATCTTACTCTATGCTGAGAAACACACAGGTAAATCTCAGCAGGAAATTTGTATGCATATATTTTTATCCTTCTTTTCAAATCCAGCAACACATCACATGGTTCTGTTTTAAACTAGATTAACTATGAATTAAAAATAGCTACACAAATCTCGATTTGCTCTACACCTTGAAGGTGCACAAACACTTCACAACAGCTAATTTTATTTCAATCCCAATAATAACGTGGCATATATGTGCTCTGCTGAGTGGACAGCCCACAAGACAGAAGGAGCTTGCACATAGTGATGTGTCTAACTACACACCTTCAGTATGGGAGAAGAGGACATCACAGTGTTCCTCCGTTTTGGGGAGGAAACATTGAAATGTAACGGACAATCACCAGTAGCATGCATGTGTGTTGGACCGCTGAGCACGGGTTGTACGGACACAGATTTGATGACCTATCCATGGTCTGCTCCCTGTCTTGCAGTGCTGGAAATGGACACGCCGTGCCTCAGTTCTGCCTGTCCCCTGCTCCTCACATTCCACCCCTCGAGGACCGACTTGCGACTTGCCCTCCGTTATTTCACCGCATCTCAGTTGGATGGCATTGGGAAGGCATGCACTTGAACAGCTTTGCCTGCATAGAAAACTCCTTCCCTTCATGCTGCCAGTCCTCTTAATTATAACATTGGCAGCTTCTACAGGAGCCGGCAGCTCAGATTTTGGGGAGGCCTATTTTTATGCTTTTCTGTGTTGTTTACTTCTGATTAATGAAAAAAAAATGAAGAGAAAAATCCCCAGTCTCTTCAGCAGATAACAGATTTACCGCTCGTTCATTATAGATTTGATTTTCCGGCTTGCTGGCTTCTTAATTCATGGTGCTGAAGAGCAGAAGGGAGATTAGTTCACGTAAGATTAGACTGACATTTGGGCGTTTTTCTCATGCAGATAGTGGTGTAAAACATTTTAAAGAGGACCAAGTCAGCTGTTGCCCGCTTTATCATTTGACATGCTGAAACATGTCAATGCAATCTTCTGCTCTCCAGCGTTCACATCCAGCCTGGCATCCTTTTCCTTGCAAACATGACCAGCTAATAACAGGTAAAACAGGGGGTTGTGAACAGCCTCCCGGGCTGAATACAGGCATACCCCAAGCTTCGGTATGCCTCAGAGGCACCTGATTTTACTGACAAAACTGAAACTTCGTTTTCCCCTTCACATCCTCAGCTCAGGTTCACAGGCGTCTCGGCAACCTATCAGGAGGGCAGCATCCTGAAGCTGGCAGAGAGTGCCTGTGATGCCATCTTCTCCCACCCACATCTGACGCAATTCTCTTACGATATCGAGAGCAGGAGGGTAGCTTCTGCCATCCCTACAGACCTTGACATGTGGATTTAAAAGTTCAGGTCTTTACCCTTTCCGTTATATTTTATCGTTAGGAATGTACCCAGTGATCCAAAATGAGCAACACGGTGATTTAAACATGTCCCACCTACGCTTTCCAAAAGAATGGGAGTAATCAATGTAGACGCGTTACTGTGTGTGGCAACCAAATGCTCTACCCACATCATCCTCCCTCCGCCCCTCCCACCGGATCTCGTCTGCCCGAGACCCGCCCTTGGTGGGGTGGCCATTGGTCAGCCATGTCCTGTGACCGTATGACCTCAGGCTGCCATGTATATCTGTTCTTAGGTTACTCTATAGGAGGTTCTCAACACAGCACCTTGCAAAAGCAGGTGTGGTCAAGAGGAAAAGATAGCACAGATTAAATAATTTAAAAAAACAGAAAACACTATCAAAATTAGAGGGGTTTCTTAAAGAGCTCAGTAAAGAAGATGAACTTTTGTTAAGTCTGAGTAAAGAGATAAGCCAAACAAAAATCAAGCCACTGAGAAAAAAAATAACTGCAGAGCTCAGGTGGTCTGTAGTAATTCTTCTCTAGTATTTCTGTTGATTTACCAAAGGTGGTGTTAGGAAAAAAAAGAGAGGAAAGAGGAGGAAGTTATCCACAACCCCTATGTCTGAAACAGTCTGATAGGCTGGTTATTTTGAAATTCTCTGTGTCCTATAAGATGGATGAATCAAGTGCTGGTGCTGGTGATTCTGGTGATGTGGCTTGTAGGCAAAGCAAAGATACTCACCTAAAAGTCAGATCCCAGTGTATATTAAACATAATGACCCTACGCTGTCTGTGACAATAAAAAGAGATGTCCGAAGAATGATGCCTCATAGCAAAACCATGTGGCAGATGTACATCCATCAGTGACTTCTGGAGATGACGAGGCACTGTAACAACAGTGCAAAACAAATACCATCACTGAGTCAACATCAAGACCATCAAATGCCTTAGGAGATGCGTGTTTGTGAGGGCGACTCCCACTGCAGAGTCACATGTGAAAATGGAAGAAAGTGAGATAACCACATTACATACACACGTGCAGAGTGTGTAAATAAAAAAAATTCTGCTAAGCGGTAAATATTTGAAGCATAACATTCTGAAAACACAAATGCAATAATGTGCTAACAGATTTAGTAGAGATAGAAGTGGGCCGTTAAGATACAGCTGGTGGATGGAGTATCTGCAGTCTCCAAGCATCACGCCAATGTCCCATCCGCTGGCCTTCCTTCACACAGAGAGACTGGAGACACAGAATCACAGATGTCACGGTTGACCTGTCGCTGTGGCTCTGCTGATGGGATGTGACGTGAAACGTGCCCCACTTGAGAAATATTCTGGCCAGAAACATTTAAACTGAATATAAATAGGAATGGAAATATTGGGAGAAATCCATATTGAAGACATTCTACCAGACAACTGGCCTGGAGTCCTAAAAATGTCAGGTCACGGAAGATAGAAGGTGCCTGAAAATAGTTTCAGAGTAGATGCATGGTATGAGCTGACACGAGCAGACAGACAAATGACATGAGTGGTCTGGTATCACCCTGGATAAGGAAAAGAGAAGTCCCACAAAGGACATCTGGGGACAACTGTAGTCTGCAGGTATGGGCAGATGGCTGTACATTAGATACTGTCATTGAATCAATGCTGACTCTATTGGATGCCAAGAACAGATAAGGTGGCTGAGAGAGTTTGACTTCTGCATCAAAGACACATGGAAATGTTAGGAAGAAAATGGCTGGCACAACACCTATACTTAATTCCAAAAACATAAGCCTCTCTCTCTCTCTCTCTCTCTCTCTCTCTCTCTCTCTCTCTCTCTCTCTCTCTCTCTCTCTCTCTCTCTCCACACACACACACACACACACACATTCCTACACTTACACACATGCATACAGATGTATACACACATAAATATACATGTATATGTACACAGATAGATGCACACACATACAGAATAATACACACTCATATAATACACCTTTATGTGTTGCCGAATGTGTGGTGAGTGTAGGAATTTGAATGGAAAAATGAAAGAGGATGAGATAAAATACAGAGAAATGGTGAATCCAGTTGAGGTATGGTGTTAGTTTGTCTATTTTTCAAAATTTCCTTTCTTGTATATTTCCAAGGTGGGGGGAGGCCTTCTCTGGATAGGAGGCACAAAGATAAGCAGCTTGAGTCCACTAATAGGATTCTGTCTGTCACTCTCAGTACAACAAGCCCCTGATGAAGTTGACTTCTGAACTCAGCCCTCCAGCCACACCTTCAGATTCTCAGTAGACTCCTACTATCCATTGTTGGGCGCCACACTCCTTCCCAATGCTTCTAAAAGTGGAGATGGTGATCCAGGGTTAGGAACAAAAGAAGCTCTTATCGTCGTCCAGAATCATCCGGAACCTCCGGGGCCCAGACAGCAGAGACCTTTGAATACAAGCCAGTCTTCTCCCTCTTAAGCCAGACTGTTTATCTCGGCTCAACACCTTCATACTCTGGTCTCTAATGTACTGTATTAACACAAAGCATCTTTCCACATTAGAAAATTTGGATGGATGTGAGGTGGAAACGTGAATGTCATTTGTAGCCTTCAAATAACACTGCGCTAAAAACCGACTTATGAATCCATCTTCATGCTGCTGACTGGGGACGGTCTCCTGACACAGATCTCTTCATGAGGGAAACAAAATGTCAGTCCAGTATTTGCCGAGGATTTGCTACAGAAAACGTTGAGAGTGTCAACAATCGACAGTTGTGAACTACCACATGAACTCTGGTGACCAAAGCCTGGCCCTTCTGCAAAGGAAGCTGGTAGACTTAAGCACGGAGCCTCCTTTCTAGCTCCTAGGACGTTTGTTTTAAAACATGAAACCAGTCAGCTGTTTGAGAGGAAACTATACACACATTATCACATTAAATGAGATATAAGACCTAGTTTCCGTCCACACGATTCTTAGAGTTGAGACCAAGAGGGCTAAAAAGCCAGGAACCTTCCTCTGTCAGCGATGGCAGGGATACAGTGGTGCACTAAATGGCCTTTGCCAGGGTTCATGCTGTGGCTCACAACTGTCCTTAACTCCAGTTAGAAGGGATTCTCTTCTAGCCTCTGCAGGCATGCACATCACACGTGTGCACACATGGACACTCATACACATAAACCAAAAATAAATACGTAGTCTTAAAAGCTCTATATTCCAATAGACCTAAAGTTATACGGATGCTATAGTGTAACAGAATCCGCCAGCCAGGCTGTCTAAGCCACAGCCACCCTGCCCAGGTGCCCAGGCCAGCCTGCGTGGGCGTGCTCATGTGCCATAGGCACTTCCTCCCTGAGCCAAGCCTGCCTCTGTGCCCAGAGACTGCTGACCCAGAGACACCAGTGAGGAAAGGACGTCTGCAGAGTCAGCCGCCTGAATCAATGGGACCTTGGCAGGGGGTATAAAGGCAGGCCCAACGTCCTTAATAAATGAGTCTGTGGCACGCTCAGCTACTCACTGACTCCCAGTGCCTGTGCCATTGCTGCTGTGTCTTCTCACCCCTCCCTCAAGGGATGCCAGAGCAGGGTCACATGCGCCCCAGGACTTCTGAGAAGCAATCTAGCATCTATACAAAAGCATGGGATAGCCATTCTTTATGGGACTGACCACCTCTCTCTACATTAAGCCACATGAAATTCCATGCCTTTGCCAAGCAGGGGCTGCACTTAAAGACACACGATTTAAAAGAAAGGCTTACATTTAGCTTAAAGAGATTTAAAAGAAAGCTCGGGGTCATCGGGCACTGTAATCACATTCTGTTTGGCACAGTGACGTACAGCTCAGTAAAAATGATCACTGAGCAAGCTGTGTATGATTCATTCCCAACTTCATTGTCATTAAATGGTGACGTCTCCTTTCAGGTAAGGTCAACACTGCAATCCAGATGAGAACTTACGTGGTTAAACAAGTTACCCAAAGACAATCTTTGTAAGTATCTCATATCAACTAAGTTGCCCTCCCCACACCGTCTTTTAAACAGGAATACATCAGTATGGCCAGTGGATGGTGAGCTTAGATTTAAAAGTGTGTGTGTGTGTGTGGTGTGTGTGTGTCCACCAAATTCTGATTCTCATCTGTAAGTCAGCAAATACTTCTTTCACTTAAGAGTACTGGACGCGTTGACATATCACTGTAGTGACTAACATGTGCTCATCATCAAAAATTCAAATAAATACTTTTGCTGTTTTGCAAGGGTTAGGAGAGAAAGATTTGGAGAGAAGATAAGCTTCTCCAGAGGTGTGGTCTTGAGTGGTCTGTGGGTCATGGAGACCTATACAAGACCAGGGACAGCCCCAGGAAGGCCTGAAGACTCTGGAATGATCTGAAAGAGGAGGTATGGAGGGGTTTTAACATACAGCCGTGTCTAAGGCCAAAGTGTACTTTGTGCCAACAGCACACTCAACAGTGTCTTATTTTGCAGTTGGAAATGTGCTCTCCGTGACATCATTTTCCACAGAGAACTAAGTGGGTTTACTTTTTTTTTTATCTCTATAAAAATCTACCTCACAGTTTACAGGGCTGATACACGCCATTTTTGAAAGTTATAAATAAGAATTCAGAACAAGAAGCAACCCTCCTCATTCACCCTTCAGCAGATTTCACAACTGACACATCATCCCAGAACAGTGTCTCAGACAGTCATGGCGGGATAATCACCAGACATTTCAATTTACCTGATTTAACAGACTTCTAAAGTCGATTCCGGGGAACATAATTTGATTAATAACCCGAAGGCCAGACAAGGATCTGGTGGTATGTGACTGATGTAACTGAGAGGTTTCTGAGCAAGCTACTGATCGAATGTGTGGACATCCCTGCCCGAGCTCCCGAATCTCACTAGGTTAGTGCAAGACATGCTTTCAATCATCGGTCAATTTCCACACCACGATTCTGGCGGGAGGCAGAATGGAGATGCTGTCAAGATGCATGGAAGACAGAGAAGGTGGCTCTGGCCCACTTTTCTGTCACAGTTCCTTCCACGACACAGGTCAATCTGATAACCACTCCCAGAGCACAAGGTGTTCACCCATTCATGCATGCCCTGGTGCTACCTGCACATGCAGATGGAGCCCATATATGCCCGGTGGCTTCTTAGGCCACTCCAGGTTCAGAGGGTACACAAACACCTCCTGCGTCTGTGCTCACAGCGTAGCCAGGCGGAGGCAAGAAAACATAGCAGGGCAGTCTGTCCTCATGATGGAAGCCACCGAGACTCACACAGGTACTGAAGTGTTGAGGTACGGTGAAAATACAGGAGCTCTGAGTAGTGTGGCGATGGTTGAAATGTGGGTGATACTTGGAGGCAAAGCTGCATCCGGACACAAAGAGCAGAGACTGATAGCTTCCTGGGCGGGTGTTTATCTGAATACAAACCCGTGGCAGTGAAGGATGTGGGGTGGTAGGTGACAGCACGTTTCTATGACGTGGGATGGAAAGGAGAGCTGTAGATCAATGAAGGAGGCTTCATCAAATAGCCAGGGTAGCTGGGATAATACGCATAAATGTAAATAACTGGGAAAGCGGCAATAAGTCACCATGACATAAACCCACTTTCCATCACAAATAAATGCCAGCAAGGGAAAAACTCTTTAAATCTACAACACAGAGAAGCCAAGGTTTAAAATACATAATGAAGGGTGATTTTAAATCTCCTTATGCTGAGAGGTGTCTTGTATAATGGTTTTGCAAAGAGCAATTCTTGAGAAAGCTAAGTGACTTCGGATAAGAATCATACTCAGGCAGTACCCGTGTGTCTGTGGTCCACAGCTCACTCCATGACCTGGGATTTGTATTTGTAGACGCCCACGCAGTAGCTCTTTCCCGACACCTACCAGGAAAGCCAAACCTGGATAAGAGCATGACTGGAAACCTGGACATTTCCAAGCCAGTCTCCCCTGTGACTCATACCCCTGGAGGGATCTCCCAATAGTTCCCGTGTTTCCAGTCCACGGCAGCTCTAGAGGATGTTAGATGGGATCTCTCCATCCATCGCAGTTTGGTTCATCCACAATGACACTGGTCTGCATGAATAAGGCCTTCATAAGCTGTCCTCACGCCAGCGGTGGCATCTATGTTGTCAGACTTGCACACCACACCACAATACACACTGTCACATAACTGAGAACAGTTGCAGCGATTTCAGACCTGTTCAGACTCGATGGTCATTCTCCTTAGGGCACAGGGAATATATTTATCCTCATATATTAGTGATGCTGTCAAAACTGGTAAAAAGAAACTCCTTTTTGCAGTAGATACAGTTAACGTGGAGACTAATGCCTGGTTAAGGATTGCTGAGAATCAGTGTCTGTCCAATGCTCAGTCATAAAGAAGGCATCGCATCACCTTAATAAGCTCCAGAAGCATGTAGGGAGAAAGGATGCTGATGGAGCGAATGTAAGAGCTGGAGGATGGGGTGGAGTGTTGTGTAACACTGCCTTGCTGGCATCATATGGCCAGAGTACTCATAAGTTCATAGCAGCTTTGATTAGCTTCACAAGACATGCACATTTGGTATCGTCAACCCTTTACCAGGCCTTGCTCTGAGGCGTGATAGGAAGTTAAATGTTGCTGGGAAACATTTGAAAATAAATGTCACCCACCCCACACACACTGGTAAGGCACTCTGGCTCCTGTAAATTATCTTTCACTTAGGCTCCTGTAAGCAATCCTATTGAGCTTATTGAGGAGGGGGACAATCAAGAAAGAAACGAAAATGACAAAATAAAACAAAAATGCATGAAAATTAAGACGGAGTTGACTTGGGGAGAGAAGGAATACACAGGCATGGAAGACAGACGAGATAAAATAATTGGAGGGGGATTAACATATTACATACTAGTATGAAGATGTCATAGCGAAACTCATTATTATATATGACTAATATATGGTAATACATCATTTAAAGACCCAAAATAAACATTTCAATGTGGGCTCTGAGTTATAAAACTCCATATGGTCACACCGAAAGGGTTTGATTCAGCTTATACTGCATTCCACTTCTATTAAATACTTCCTCTTCTTGTCACTGTTGCATAGGGATGCATTCATTCCACTTTTGTGAGAAAATGGAAACAATACAGAGAACTCTGTCACCTAACTTAAGGCCAGGACTAGGTGATACATTTCAAAATATGAAACAACAAACTTCCAGAGTTCCTCAGCGTCTTGAAGCTGCCTCTGATGCACACCCTTGCACGGCGCCAGAGCTACAGGAAACTGCCTGAGTCTCGCATCTTCTGACCAGGGGGTACTGGGCTTCCTGCCAGTCTGCCTGTCTAGAGCACATACAAGGGTTTTATTGTCTAAATCAAAGCCCTAGATCAATTTTTCTCCCATGGGTTCTTGTGCATTGCATCTGACAGAGGACACATGCGTACTGGTCACAGAAAACAAAAAGAAACAGCCCAGGCAGCCAGTCACACACAGAAGCAGGCAAGGGTGAATGCCAACTGGGGGGGCGTGTGGCACATGAAACAAAATATCCTTTCTTCTTAAACGATTTGCTTTGGGACAGAGTGAAGGCAAATGTGATAGAGTCAACATAGTGGAGTCTAGATCACATGAACCAAGAACTTCTGGGCAGATCTTGGGCGATTGTCTTGATGAAGTTGATTAGTGTGGGTGGCTCCATTCCCTAGGCACAGGGTCCTGGGGCGTGAGTGGGGGTAAAGGAAACTGAATACCCCATACATGCATTTACTATTCCTGTCTTCTTACTGTGGCTATATTGTGATCATCTGCTTCCTGCTCTTGCCTCCTTGACTCATCCATAATGATGGAATGAACCCTTTCTTCTTTATGTGGCTTTGTCCAAGTGTGTGTGTCTGTGTCTGTGTGTGTGTGTGTGCATGCGTGTGTGTGCATGCGTGCGTGTGCGCGTGCATGCGTGCGTGTGTGCGTGCATGCGTGTGTGTCTGTGTGTGTGTGCGAGTGTGTGTGTGTGCGTGCATGTGTCCATGCGTGTGTGTGTGTTTCAATCACAACAATGGGAAAAGAAACTAAGTCAGTATGTTGTTCTAAGAGAATATTTGTAGATATCGCTCCACACGCACGGCAGGATTTGTTCAGTCTTCCCGCAGTTGGAGCAAGTCTACAGGGTGTGAAGTCTAAGGCTCTGGGGACCAGCACCTAGGAGGATGGCTTGGGCTGTCAGGTATTTGGCTATTTGCTCCCAGCTCCCAACTCAGCCTAATGCAACGGGTGCAATTCTACAAATTACTTTACCAAGGATGTTTTGCCAGCTGGTTACAGAGAGGTCTCGGCACTGGGAAGCAGAAGCTCAGAATGTAGGAGCAGGCAAGCAGACGCTTCACTACCCCTGTCTGTCTGCCACGCGTGGCAGGAGGTAGCATCACATCCACAGCCGTGCCCCAGCAGAGCCACTTGTACCAGAGGCAGCTGCTGTCTCTGCGTCTGGATTCTGCTGACACCTCCAGAACCAGTTTCCCTTGTCCCTCTGCGGTGCCTGTAGCAATGGGGTCCTCAAACACTGAGGCAATAATGCCAACAGTGCTGCTTTTTCTGCCAGGGAAAACATCACAGAGATCTGAAAGCTGAAAGTGAGCTCTGTCCAACTCCGGTTTAGATGACTCACTCCATGTCTTAGGGCCCAATGTCTTGCTAATCAATGCTCTAATGTCCACAGTAAACACTCTGAGTTCTGGATGTAGCTACAGTTCTGTGACCTGTTCTGCGTGAATAACATTTGGGTACATTCTTTGTAAGTCAGCCCGACAGCTACAAGAAAAGTAAAACAAGAAAGAAAAGAAAGAAAGAAAAGGGAATACCTTTTAGCCTTTTGCAATGCTAAAAATAATTCTCCATTTTTTTTTAAAAAAAAAAACAATTTGGACGTTACATTTGTTTCTCTGTAAGCTTCCCAGACATTCAATCCTGGACCCCTGATGCCACTATTCCTACTGCTATAGATGAAACATGCAAACACGTTTTTGTACAAAACATTTGCTGCATTAGGCATTTCTCTATGTCAGTCACGGTAGATACTGTTCCATATCTTCTCCCAGAGTCTTGTCCCACCCAATAGAATGACCGTGAGAGGGGACGAGAGATAGTTGCTCCTAGCAGTCACGAGGCTAGAGCAAAGGGAATGACAGTGAGCGTTAAATACCACATTAAGTACTGTGCATTCAAGAGGCTAGACAGAGGACAGTGACAGTGTGTTAAGTCAGTGGAGGTGAGAATCTGGATTCGAAGTGTAATAAAAGGAGATGTACAAATCCAAGCATTTTGCTGGTGGAGTGTGCATTTGTGGGTGTGGCTGTGAGGATTTCCAACTGGCTATGTTCCGGGAACATCTAGACAAGAACTACCAGACAAGCAAGAATTGCTGACACGTGTAGGAGGGTCGTAATGGTTAAAACAAAGATGTGAGAAAAATGTTCAGATCAACCTGCTTGACTCCAAGGGGGTAAAGGCAATGAGATAGCAGAGGCTGGCAAGGGCAGGGACAGACAGGGCCAAGGATGTCACTGCAGAGCAGGCACATTTAGGAGACTGGAGAGCATGGCAGGCCAGCGCATGGAACCAGGAGGTCTGTCAGGGAGAGTGGCCAGGCAACCATGCGTCTCAACACTGTGGCTGCAGGCACAGGAAGGCAGAAGGGCCCAGGAGTAACAAAGCGCCAGTTCTGCCAACACCTCCAAGGGGCTCTCTGCTCGTACCAAGCACAGTGATTATAGGAAGTGAGTAATTCTCAGAAAATGCCACCTTCCAACCGGCCAGCTGTCCCACGTGTCCTGTGGGAATGTGACGCATCATCTCCGGTTCTGATTTAATAAGAATGACACCAACAGTCGGCAAACAGAAATAGGAAGCTCGCAGCTGCCAGCATCGTGCCGCACACGCCTGGAACCAGCAATCAAGGTGGGCTGGGCTAGCTCCGTGCTCCAGACCCCGGGCTCTGCCAGCAGCTGCAAGAGGTCCTCGCCCAGCACCTCACCTCCCAAGCAGATGAGCAGCTCGCCCGCCTGCTCTCAGGGAGCACAGCTTCCCGTCTCCCCTCAATTCAGTTCTTGCTGGCACACCGCACAGACGTATTTGGCTGCATCATGGAAATATTACCATAGCTTCCTTAGCTAGTGACAATATTTTTTTCCTACAAAAGGCTTAAGCTGAAGTGATTATCAGAATTTCGGTGTCAGAGAGTCTTCTGGTGGGCGTTGGAAGACAGGATTAGGAAACAATTAAGAGGGAACTGGGAAGAACAGCCAGCATCCATTTTGCTTGGCTCCCCTCACATAACTACGCATACACACAGCTCACCATTAAGCACCTGGAAGCAGCAGCCACAGTGAAATAAATGCCTTTCCCTCTTCCATGTGTGGGCCACGGTCGGGCCTTGCAAAGAATCAAATGATTTAGCTTGGTCTGGCAATACATGCCCACCATCCCAGGTCCTACCTACAGGTGGAGACAGAAAGATGTCTAATTTGAGGTCCTCCCGGGTGACACAGTGAGTCTACAAACAAACCACACACAGAGGGGACAGGGGAAGGAGGCAGAAAGGAAGACACACACACACACACACACACACACACACAACACACACACACACACACACACACACACAGGATAACAAATGGCGGAACAGAATATAATAACAAAGGACTAGAGTTGGGGCTAATTCATCTCCCTTAAGAGAGAGTTCAGGACAAGCACGCTTTATATGTCTGCGGAATGAAGGTGTATGTGAAAGCAATGCACCGTGGCTGGGAGGCATCCTGCTCTAAGTATGTATCTCCTCTACAGTTTGAGAACGATTTGCTATATTTAAGAACACCGTGAGAGGTAGCACCCGCTGGTGGAGCCATACACGTGGGACCATGCCAGGTACAGACGATGAGCTGCTACGGCTACACCTGTGAGCATCCTCAGACGCAGGGGCTGTCCACCTGCCATCCGACGTCTCATTGCATTGTAGGAGGATGGAAATGAAGTGCACAAGCAGATTCCTAGATGCACATAAGAGAGAGCAGTAGAAACAGCAGCTCTACTATAACATTATTATTATTATACCCAGAATCAAAGACCAAGACACAGGCTTCTCACCCTCATTCTGCAATGGGAGGCAACCCAGCATCAGAGTACCCCATGGGTGTGGCTGCAGGGGTTGCCCTCGGCATCGGATGACTCCAGAGTAATGCCACGAAGATTCTCCAACATAGGACAGTCTTCAAAGATCCACAGCCTTCAACGACAATGTTAACATCATGTCTGATTAGCTTAAGCTGACTGTAGAGCCTTTCTTCACTTAATTTGCCATTGTTTAGGGAGGGATTAAACTGCATGATCGATGTTGCCGTGGTCCATCTTGGAGGGGCGAAGTCACCTATTTTCACAGGTTTTCCTCCCTGGAGAATTAGCTAGACATCTTCGGTTGTGTTTCTCAGGCATTCTCTTCACCTTTACCTTCCAGCTGCCAAATGTGTTTTTCCTAGGCCTTGTTATCTCGTCAACACCGAAACCTCTCCAGGTGAGTCATAACGTCCTAGTATTTCATTATGTATTTTAATGACCCATGTTGTCATGGGAGCCACAGGTCACCTTGACTCTGCTAAATGGTGATCACTCCTAAGACATGTTTAGACACAGTGCATTCAGTTGCTGAACTCGAGGCCTTTATTTCTCTGCATCCCTGTGAGTGTTAGGCTCAATTATATGCTCTCTGTCCTTTTCCTTACCCCTTATCCATTTCTAACATCAACACAATGGACGCGTGCTGAATGTTTGAAGGAATTCCACACACACCCTGAAATAACAGTCAGATGATATTAGGGCACCAAGTGGCAAAATCAACTGAACAGTGCCCCCATTCTGTTGCAAAGGCACGGCACACTGACACTTTGCCACCTGCCTGGTGCAGTTAATGTGAGTGACTTGTCTCAGAGTCACACTGCATAAATATGCTACTAAGAACGCATCAATCTACACATCAACCTTTACTATCAAAACATGACCCATTTCGTTACCATTGAGCAACAGTGAGTGAAGGAGTTGGAAAGATACATTTATGGATGCAAATTAAGGTTAATTTAAAGATTCAAAGCTTCCAGTAGACACACCACCATGGTTAATCTTGATTGTCAACTGGAAGGGATTTAGAATCATCATGGAGACAAATTTCTGGGCATGTCTTCGAGGGATTATCTATCCTGGGTTAATTGAGGTGAGAAGACCAAACCCAATGCAGGTAACACGATTGTATGGTCTGGAGTTGCGGGCTAAATCAGAAAAAACACGAAGATGAACATAAGCTTCACAGCTCTGCTTCCTGACTAAATGTGTAAGGCTGTCAGATCATTCTGCTCCTGCCACCTCACCTTTCCACCATGATAAACCACGCTCTATACTGTCTGTTCCTGACACCTCACCTTCTCCCCAGGACAGAGTTACTCCATTCTGTGAGCCAGAGTAGATCCACCCTGCCTTAAATGGCTTTTCCCAGATTTTTGTTGCAGCAAGAAACACGCAACCAATATGCATGCCAAAATCTTATCTTTTCTGTGTTGCGTTGCCACAAAGAAGTATTGGAAGAAGGCAGCATCATCATAGAACCCACTTATGCATGCATGGCTGGGTGTGGCCTTATGAATCGAGTGTAGACAAATGACAATCATGGATAAGGTAGGAAACATTCAGGTAAAGTAGAGATTGCTGATGGAGAGGCCAGTGCAAAGTGGCACATTTAAATTTTCACCTGCAAGTATAGCTGCCCTTGACTTGGAACAAAAAATCACACTTGAACAAATACTTCCGAGAACAGAGAGGCAGACCAAATCTGGAGGGTGTGTTGGCAAACTGGGTCCTCATTCTATTGTCTTCATAGGGTCTTCCCTTTACACAGAGAAACAGTGAGCGTGCACCGTGAGTCCAGCTGTGGTGATGCTCTCCAACCTTTCCATCTCCAGACTGTTTCTTTTGTATGCAACTTCTCCATCCAGCCCCACTTCCACCAAGAAATATCACTCACCCTCATGTCTCACAGTAAGGGAAGCTGCCCGCTATCTACGCTCTGCTGAGCTTCTGTTTTGAGCTGGTCCAGGACTCACGTCCCACCTTTGAACAGCTTTGCCTCAGCACTTACTAGAAACTTCCAGGCGCTGTGATTGTCATGAGGCTGTTCTGGACGGACAGGACTGATGGCTCTTTGGTGTCCAGTACACAGCAGAAAATAAATAGTTGAGGGTTCCTATAGTGAAACTAACATATGGACAACAAGTACATATGGATTACCATAGTACGTAGTGATGGGAGATGTTATTCTGTAAATATGTTTCTCATACTGGTTAATAAATAAAGCCTGTGGCCAATAGGAAACAAGATAGGCGGGCCTAAGAGACAAGGAGGAAAGAGGAAATGGTAAGGTAAGGAGGAGTCAAGATGTAGACCGGGGAGGAAGGAAGACGATGTCCGCAGCTCCAGATCCCTATAAGATAAGCCACGTGGAAATACTTAGATAAGTAGAAATGGGTTAATCATTAAGACAGAGCTAGCCCATTAACAATGATAGTAACTGGCCAACAGGATTGTATCAAATACAGAGTCTCTGTGTGTTATTTGGGGCTGGTGCGGCCCAGACCGCTGGGCCCAGACCCGCGGCAGGCGGGCTGGCGGGCTGGCGGGAAAAACCTGCCCGTAACAACGCAGTACTTACAATGGAATGGTTTCTCTGTCTATTTTACAAATGCTTGCTTTTGATCAAGAGGGCAGATAGCCTGACGGCATCCTGCAGTCCCCTACGGGAGCAGCCCACACAGGAAATGGATTTTGATGATACAAGAGCACCTGGTATATAGCACTTCACAAAAAAAAGACAATGCTTTGGAAAGAGGCTTGACAGGGTCAGCCAACTCTGCCCACTCACTCAAGTCTTACTCGCTCATTACTCTACAGCTGTGTGTTTGTTCCAGAAGCATCTGTATGGGATCCGAAAAGTCAACTAAAGGCACTTTCAAATAGCCCCTGCTGTGATCTGAATGCTTGTCTCCAACTTCATACCGAGCAGCTCAAGTCCCGGTGTAATGCCAGTAACGTGTGGGTTTCCGGGGGAGGTGATGTTCTGGGCAAGCCTCTTTACAAGAGAGTCTGGTGCCATGATAATGAAGGCTCTTATCAGACCCAAGATGACTCAGCTTTGCCTCATCTGCTCGCCAGGAGGCAGAAAGAAGTCATCAATGAGGAGGGCCCCAGCAAGGAAACTCTGTGGGTGCCTTGCTCTTAGACTTCCAGCTTCCAGAAATGAGAAAATTTAATTTCTGTTATTTAAATACAATGCATGTTGAAAATAGGTTTGCCCCTGTAGAAAGTTTACAATGAGAATTATGTAAATATATTTTTAAATTAAAGATAAGACAAGATAATAGTATTAGCTAATTAAAGAAAGCTTACCAAAAAAAGGGGGGGGCTTCCATGGTTTTGGCGGTTGAATAATTGAAGAGAGGAAAACTAGTATGTGCACAGAAGTTCTAGGCATCAAACTGCAGCAGTCTGAATGTAATCGACTCCCATAAGCTCCCTGGGCGTGGCACTATAGGAGGTGTGGCTTTGTTGAAGTGGGTGTGGCCTTGTTGGAGGAAATGTGCCACTGTGGGGGTGGGCTTTGAGGTCTCCTTTGCTCGTGACACTGCCCAGTGTCTCAATTTATTTCCTGTTGCCTTTGGACCGAGACGTAGAACTCTCAGCTCCTTCTCCAGCACCATGTCTGCCTGCGCATCGCCACGTCCCACCACGATGGCAATGAACTGAACCTCTGAAACTGTAAGCTGCCCCAACTAAATCTTTCCCTTCGTAAGAGTTGCCATGGCCATGGTGTCCCTTCACAGCAACAGACACCCTGACTAAGGCAGCACAAATTACAGATGTAATACTCTTTCCAAACTGGAGTCAGCTGACTGTCCAGCTCTCACTTGCCCACCCGTGGCCTGCTCATGTGGAAAGCTCAGACTTCCCTGGCCTCCTTCACATCTCTTCTGCCTGTCCCCCAAACACGCTCTCTCAATTCAGAGTGTTGCTTTTGTCTTAATATCACTCCACAAATATAAATTTCTTTTGTTATTAATATCTAAGAGTTTCAAGATTCTCTGACAGTTCGATACGACAAAACTTACTGGAAAAAAAATGCAAAATACACGTACGTACATACATACATACATACATACACATGGATACGTAATGCAACGTTGCATATTGATTCAAAGGCTAACAGAATGGGCCTATTATTCAGGCGAATATACTCCCACAAGGCTACCAGAGAAGCATGGCCAGGATCTATGTGATGGGCCGCAATGTGCATTCAAGGGTCAATAAGTGTTCTGAGCCGCATCTTTGTCTGGGATCATTGATCTTGACCTGGACAGTAGTGGTAGGAAATGGAGAGTATTGCACCACCTATGGTGACTATGGCAACCATCACAGAGAGAAGCCACCGCTACCCATTGGACAGTGTTCAGATTCTGTATTTATTGCTTACATGGTGTGTGGCATGTACATGTTCTTCTCACCTTTACGATGGAGAGAGCAGAGAAAAATGTTTTTGCCTCTGGATGGTGTGAGTGTTAAGAGTGGAAACAAGAACGGGACCTCACCCCCAAGAGATGGTGTGATTGCTTGGGAGGATTGGCCTTAAATGCTTCTCATTTGGATAACCATTTTCATGGCCTAACAGACCTTGTTATGATGTAGAGTGCTCAACTTGAGAATACCTTTCCTCAAAATATATTACATTCATAAACTCTGTTATGTAAAAATTCTCCCTCCTCGTGATATTCACTAATCACCGGTTGGTCGACTTTTAAAAGATTGACATACCTTCTTCAAACAGCCAAAACCTTTACATTCACAATTACAGGCTAACCCGGACAATGGACAGAGATGAAGGCAATGAGGTATGCACACAGAACAGCACACCATCACCCATTACACCCTGGGAAGGAAACCCTGAGGAGGAGCAGGCTCGGGTGGGGGCTGGGGGGAAGGGAAAGCCAGTGCGCCTATCCCAATAGATGGGAAAGCCTCAATGGCCAAATGAATTTTGGTTGCATAATGATCTTTCTTTTCCATTGTATGCAGCAACCGTTAAGAGGTTTCTGCAAAAATGTAGCAACTGGAGAGAAAAGCAACATTTATTATTTTTGTTTATATTATTATTCGAATCCCCCCAGGACTACTAAGGATGTGGAAGAGGTTTGGGACTGAATTAACAAAGCTATTTGGGTAACATTTGAAATAAGATCCAAGAGCCAAATAATGTGTCTATAAATCTTTATCTGAATCTGTAAATTGTGAAGTCTCTTGAGCTGCTTCCCTGCTACCTGGAGAAGAAAATTATTATTTTAATTTAAAAAGCCAGGAGGTACAAACATATACTGAGGCTTAGGAATACACATTTTTTTTCCAAAGATGCTTAATCTATTTTGATACAGAAGCATAATGAGCTTGTTTGTAACCCTGATGATCTCACAATAAAGCCCTAAATAAAGGGAATAGTTTAATGGTACCCTTCAATGCGTCCATCCAGTCAACACACACAGGTCCTACACGGCACAGTGCTGGCAGAGTTGCTGGAGGCAACTGTATCTTCAGCACCATGAAAGATCAGACGACGGGTACAGATGTGAACTCTAACACATCTGAGGTAGCGGGGTAATTACTCACAGGTAGCAGCAAGTTATGAGAGGCTCTCAGAGAAACGCCACAGACTGTCTAGTTATGGGAGAACCAGTTTCCAGCCAAGACTGGATGAGAAGCAACAAGGAGAAAAAGAGCCTTTTATATAGTAAGGACTCAGAGTTTCCACAAGTGATGTGTGCAAAAGCAATGGGGAGCCAATAATCTGACAGGCTGGGGTAGGGCGGCCAAGCTACCATCCTCCCTCACCTGCTGTCACCATCTAGGGTCAAGGCAGCCCCAGTGTGAGGGGATGAAGAGCGGCCCCCTGTGAGCCAGACCATCACTGACATATCTCAAATCCTTTGTGTCTGACACAGGCCAGCTACTGAACAAAATCTGACTTCACTCCCAATCCCGGGTGAGGAGTACATACATACAAACAAACATACATACATGTGTGCGTGCGTGCGAGCGTGCATGCGTGTGAGTGTGCATGTGTGTGTGTGTGTGTGTGTGTGTGTGTGTGAGTGAGTGATCAAAACATACCATAAAGACCTCCAAACCTAATGGCCTCTTCCCGATGACCTGTATGACCTTGGACATGTACACTATCCTGTCCAACACACAGTGGTTCAATCCAGACACTGATGTAACACCTACATTGGGGCATCAGTGAGTGCTTTCTTCTGTGCTGGTCAGAGGAGGCCTCAGAAGACGAATTCGGGTGATGGGTGCATGGGCATCCCAGAAGTCCTGAAATAAAAGGACTTCACTGTAGAGAGTTAGGGGCACCAGCGAAGGTCAGATTGGAACACGGGTGAAGGAAGAGAGACTGGGAATCTAACTTGCTTCTTTTCCTTCTATATAGCTTTTATGTTTTAATGCTAAAGAAAGAAATTGGGCAGCAGATGATCCATGGGAAGAAATATGAAGGTTACTTCCTGAATGACTTGTATTTTGGGAAATAATGCATCAAGGCCATAATCTTGGCCTTGGACATGTACATTATCCTGTCTAAGATAGTGCTGGGAAGAACGAACCAGTTAAACATTTACAAATCCTCAAAGTTGGGATATCACCATTTTCCACACGGGGAAAGTTATCTGTAGGATTGTCCAAGACAGCATGCGAGCAGGCGGTGTTGGGAAGGGTTTGTGCTCAGCTGAGCTCTCGGGAGGGAAGTGCAGACTACTGGAGCACACATTTACAAGGCCAATAAATTTATTTTTGCCTCACATCTAAACAAAGCAAGAGTGGTGTGGGTGGCAATACCAATGCTGGAATTTGGGTCAAGGTCAAAAGGTCAGAGTGTTTGGAAGTTGGGCAGCCCAGTTTTATTTGCTTGCTGCACAGTTGTCTGTCTGTTTTATGTTGCATAGATTAGAGAGAGCTCTGATAATTGGCCAAAGGCGAACACAGAACACTTGGCAGTCGGTGAAGAGCCAGGAGAAGTTTCAGATGGGAGAAAGTGCAGTGACTGGGCCCAGACACTTCAAGGACACGGAACTTGTTTAACTAGAATGTCTGAGTAGGAGTGGATGAAAACGGAAGGAAGTTGAAAACTCTTGGATGGTCTAGTTAAAGGCTTTGAAGCAGACAGGCAGGATTTATACTCGCTTCTTTTCAGAGTGAAAGCTACTCTGAGATCAAAGCCATAGGTGAAAAGCAAGGTTGACAGCAGTGTTGAGAATTGATTGGGGAAAGTTTTTTGATGGAGACAGGGGTGCATCAAAAGGAGAGAGAGAAAGAGAGAGATGCCATTCCTTTCTGCTTGTAAGTAATTACAATGATGACCTATGTTAGTACTGTTAAAACTAAAGATTAGAGTCCATTATTATAGCAGAGCTATTTTTACATGAGAAAAAGATCCCAACTTTTAAGTGAAAATATTCATACTCCCTTCAACTATGACAACTCTGTTATTACAGGTACATTAAAGAAGAAATACACATTAAAGAAGAAATACACATTATCACAGTAAAATCTATTGCTACATCAATATCAAATTATACAGGATACATCTTATCTTAGTGATGGCAAGTCAATAAGAGGATTATTAGATAAGGGATTCATTTACTTCATAAAATAGGCTGGCTTATAATAACTATAAAATAATATAGATTAAAGGCACCCAATAAATTTTACTTGTAACCTAGATTGTCTGGCCTAACTGAAAAGAAGTCAACAAACAAAACAAAACCTCTACGATCTAAGTCATCAAACACTAGTGCATTAGAGCCTTGTCATTAAGTGATTGGGATGAGTGTTCCCTCTTCAGTGTTAAACAGATATAGATTTTTTACCCACAGGTTTACAAAGGGAAACAATAGTAATTAGTAATCATTGTGGTTCAGAATAATTCGAAAACAACAACAGTGACAATGATCAAACCAAATTCGAGTTTTTCCTCAGTGGAGTGTGCTGAATTTACAAGGACATTGTCTCTTCTCCCCAGAAGCCACCATTGTGCCTAGAGATGACAAGACATCAATAGGGCTAGGGTTAAAGACAGAAGGAGGCAGCAGCTGAGGGGGGATTTCAGATTCTTTGCTAACATCACCAACCACTTTTTTCACCAAGACAATTTATTTGAAGATCAAAATAAAACTCTTCATTGGCTGATGAAGGAATGGTGTAGGAGTCCATATACTCACATTCTTCAAGTCCTTCTAATTACACCGCCTACCCCAAAGCCAGGCCCAATAGCTTCCCCCCTGAACTGCCCCACCCCTGAATCTCTTCATCATCAAAAAGTCCCAATACTTTCTGCATGCATTTTAGGACAGAAAAACATTCTGCTACTATTGTTATTTGATTTGGACTTACCTGATTTTCTCTTACGATCTTCATGCTGTTTATGGGTCAGACTTATGTATTTATTGGGTGACCTTATCTACATTAAAACCACCTAAAGAAGCATTGTTTGTGAAACAGAATCAAAGCTCTTAGAAATTATCCCTAAAAGTGTTTGCTATCAGCTAAGATGATTAGAATGTAATTGAATTATTGCATAGAATATACATAATTACAGTATTATATAAATGCATAATTTATAACCTATGTGTTATATATAATGATGTATCTGATGGGAGATGTTATTCTGTAAATATGTTTTTCAGACTGGTTAATGAATAAACCACTGTTGGCCAATAGGAAAGCAAGATAGGTGGGACTAGGAAACTAGGAGGAAGTAGTTGGGAGGGGTCAAGATGGAGAGCCCGGAGAGGTAGAATGCCAGCCGCTCTGGCCAGTAAGATGAGCCACGTGGAAATACTTAGAATAGTAGAAATGGGTTAATAATTAAGACAGAGCTGGCCGGTAAGAAACTATTAACTGGCCAACAGCCTTATATCAAATACAGAGTCTCAGCCTGTTATTTGGGGCTGGACCTGCGGTGGGACCAGGCGGCCGGCAGGGAGGAACAAAGAGTGGGACCAGGTGACCAGCGGTGGGAAAAAACCTACTCGTAACATGTATCTATATATAAGAAAGATTACAGTGACAGGAGTAAGCAGTCCAAACATGGATATCCTGTTTAGTGAGAGTCCCTGAGTGAGTCCATTGCTAGGTTCACACTAGCTTTTGGATATAACCTTAGTACTTAGTAATACACTTTTGCACATATTCAATTCTGTTTGAATCAGCCCATGCAACTTCCAGCTCACTAAAAACTCTGCTGAGTGTAAATGCCATCTTGTTCATTCAGGTGTCACAAATCATACATGTCTAAGCAATACATTTTGCTTTCTGAGCCACCAAGTACAGATTTAAATTCTGACTCCGGAATGTAATTTGGCTGTGCAACGTGGGGCAAGTTGGTTAACGTTCAGAGGCGGAAGAGTTCTTGTGCCCTCAGCAGTGGTCTGCCTTCGTAGACTTGGTGGCAAGAGGCCGTGCTCACTAAAGCAAGTCTGCTGTCATCTTCACATAGATTAGCTGAGTCGTTGATTTCTGCTTTAACTACAAGAATGCTGCCAAGGAGACTCAGATTATTATTTATATCTTTGTTATTCCAGGGGATTAATTTCTAATCATAGAGTTCACTGCTGGTAGATACTTGCCCAGCTGTGCAATGGGGGTGGGGTTCCCATGGCAACAGTGAGACCTCAAAGGAAGGGAAATGTCCTGACCGTTAAAAGAACCACAGACTTTTAAAACGGTTAAGGACAACTTTATTAATCAAGTGGGTGGAGGACTGGAACTGGGGAGAGGCTGTGAAATTGGACAGAGAAAGGGTTTCCTCCCCACAGCCTCACTTTTCATATTTCCAAAGCAAGGATGAAGTACATCCAAGAAAAAAAAATACAGTAATGAAGGTATCAAAGAAAAAATTTCAACCCCTCCCCCAGCTTTCAGTTTCTTTCTTTTATTAATGAATCATTTTATTTCTAATTACTTTGGAACCATGAAAAAAAATGTAAGGATATTACTGTGTTGCCCAAGCTTTGAAGTGAAACAAACTCTTGACTCGCCACATAGGTCTTGGATCAAGGATCATGGGAAGGCTTTCCTAACCTTTGCAGAGCCAGTGTGTTTATAAAACAAAGATGAGTTTCCTATCTATTTTTCACACATGCTTTAGCAAAGAAACATCCCTACTTCTCCAGCCAATCTTTATTCTGTCTGTAGGGAAGACTGACATGTGGCCCATTGCAGCTGTTAAATAAATGAAAGGCAATCGCTTAGTAAATAGAGACAGGGTCCTTAGTGAATGACTGTCCCTAGGAGAGGTGGCCGCCACCTGAGGCGGCTGGCTGTGACAGCTATGAGGACGGCTGTGAAGATGATAGACTGCAGGTGGGCATCTCAGCACTGTATAGAGACTCGGCCCTCCACTTAGGATCACCTGCTATGGAAATTGCCTTTCCAATATAAGCACCTAGAGAATTAGAGAAACGGCCATTTTCAGGCTATCTTGGTGTGATGTGAGGAGCTGGGAAGAAAAGCCGAGAGTGGGTAATTTGTCACCAATAGAAACTCATTGCTTCGCAGCTCTAGAGTCCGGGATGTCTGCCTGCACCTGTGAGGGTGCCTGCTGTGGTGTAAAATGGCAGAAGGGCATCAAATGACGGAAGGGTGAGAGGAAGGGAGAGAAGAGAGGATCTAAACAAGCTTCAAATAACCAACCTAATCTGTGTTATTTATCCAGGTGGAAGGTGGAGCCCTCCTGGCCTAATCAACTCTTACACACCCTTTCAACACTGTGACAAAGGATTGGATTTCAACCTAAGTTTCAGGAGGAGACAAACATGAAAGGCCTGTTCCTAATGCTGGGCCTCAGGAACGATAGGAGAAGGGATCAGAGAGAAAATATGACGACCCTCACGCTGTCCTATGCCGATGAGAGGGGAGAGAAGCACAAAGTGGGTTTTGAACATGGCTGGGAGCTCGTTTCTATGCACATGGGTCGTAGGCTTTGTGATGCCACCCTTTTGGATGTGGGAGGGGAGACGTGAGACTAAACCCATCCTGTTTTAGAGCCGTCAGCAGCACCTGGACCATTTAGCACCTGGACATTCATGTCAATGCCCCTTAATTACTTACATCATCACCACCTTATGTCCTTTTGGGGAAGGAGGCAGTAAAACACCTACTAAACTATACAGTTCTTCTTTTATGTAGAAGGGCTAGGGAGATACACGCAGAATTGCAAGTCCAGTAATAAATGAAGCCACACAGTGTCAAGTGTCTGTAGGGGCATCAAAAGGCTAAGAGCAAAGTTGAAGTGAGAATCTGGCGAAACAAATGTCAGGCGAAGGCTTTTGCACGCGATACAATGAAAACGGAGGGAGCCTCCAAGCTGCACAGGATCCTTCACACATGCACTGTTGGGCCCACTTTGCCTGGAACCTTCCCGGGGAGTCAGCTGGCTCTCAGAGTGCAGCTGTGGACACACTAGGCACAATAGGAGGTAGCCAGAAAGACGCAAAAGTAGGGTGCGCTGATTCACACTTGCAAAAATAGTGAGCCAGAAGGTAAGATCGTTGCATGCTCCACGGCAGCCAGTGTTGGAGCTGGATTTTGAAGAAAATCGAGAAATGAGGAGTAGGGAAGGAGGGAAGGAAAAGAGAGTGGAAGAGGCAGAGATGGAAGGATGGGGAGAGGGGGAGGAGTTGAATAAAGGAAAAAGGAAAGAAAGAGAAAAAGAATGAAAAGGGGGAAGGGGGCACATGGGCACCAAAGCCATTATTTATTGCAGGTCTGCAGTGGGAAGGGTACTCTGACATCCTTGTACACACCAACTGAGTCATCTGTGGGAAAGTGCTTACAGGTCCACGAGCCTGGCAGGCACTGAATTAAAAGCTATTTAATAAAGACAGCCAAATACAAACAGCCCTATTGTATTCTTGGAAGATAAATGCCACCAATGGTTTTGTTAATTGTAAAGGGTCTTACAGGTTATTTTTGGAGAAAGTTTGCCTTTGTAAATGATTCAAGCATTTTAGTGATTCTGTGAAAATTGTGGCAGTCAGCTATCACGATAAAGGCATGGTCCCTGATGGGTTTGAACATCTGGGCTTTGCTATAATTTACTTCCTGTATCTCAGCCTATCTTTCTAATAGGTCTCTGGCTGAAATTATACTCTCTAAGACTACACTGACCTTTTGACCTTTTGGTTTGTTTTAGTTTTTCAAGGCAGGGCTTCTCTGTGTAAAGTCCTGTCTGTCCCGGAACTCACTTTGCAGACCAGGCTGGCCTCTAACTCAGAGCTCTCTGCTTGTCTCTGCCTCCAGAAGGGATTAAAGGTGTGGGCCTCCACCACCCACAGCCTTTTCTTTTTAACCTGATGCTTTTTCCATGACAATTGGGGGGGAGGTGTCGAGAAACACATTATGACAGGTGATCACATGTACACATGCAAGTAGTCTTCTAACACCTACCATGTTCAGAGTCATTTTTTTACAGCATCTGTCTTGGCAATAAAAATTGTGCTTGGCTGCAGAGGTATGCAGTGCAGCACAGCAAAGGAAAACAAGCATGGCAAGTGAAAAACAAAACAGAATGTGCAAGCTGTGAGTGTGTGTGTGTGTGTGTGTGTGTGTGTGTGTGTGTGTGTGTGTGTGTTTGTGTTTCAGCAGAGAGAAGCACCCTGTGTTTCCAGCTTCCTTTCAAAGGAGAACAGTGTTATTTCGGTCAGCTTCTTTGTTTTCTTTTACAAGCAAGCAATGCCACCAGAGGAATAAGACAACTGTCATATCTATGAAAGTTGCCAAACAACCTCAAACCAGTCCAAAAAGAGCTCTCTCACCAGCTCTGCAAAAGAAAGCAATTTAGTCTAGCACAGGCAGATGGATTGTGTCAGAAATATCGACTACTATAAAAGCTGTGTTTCTCCAAACGAAAGCCTATATGAAATAATTACCTTTATTTACTTACTTATTTTTGCAATGGGGTTTCACTTAGCCTAATCTGACCTCAAACACACCATGGGGCTGAGGCAGGATTTGAACTCTTGATCCCCCTGTGCCCACCTGAAGCTGCTGAAATTTATAGGCATATTTTTTAATGCTATATCCTAGAAATACTGTAAAAATATATATGACATTGTGACTGCTTACAATTGAGTGCAGTTCAAATTTCTGTAAACTGTGACTCTTAAGCAACTTACAAAATGATTCACATATGACACATGTTAACAGTACTCAGTGAGGTTTTAAAAAATCTACAGTATAGAAATCTAAAACTTGAAAACTCCATACCTAAACCTTCAAAATCAAATGACTTCTTATACTTGATTTTTAATGGGTTTCTGTAAAACAGTCATGATTGTCATGTTGAAATGTGTCGTTGTGGCAGTGGTAAGAGGTGCTTAAGCCCTGGGGCACAGCCCCCATCAGTGGGTTGGTGCTGCTAGTTATTACAGAGTGCGGAGAGGTCAGTTATCCAAACAGTGCTTGTGCCTTCTCTACTTGCCAGTGATGAGGCAACAAAAGGTCCTTGTGAGCGGCTGCACCATCTTACAGCCTCCAGAACCTTGAGCCAAAGATACTTCTATTGCTGGGCGTTTATCCAGCCCTGGGACTTTGTTACAACAGCAGAAAGCCAACAAAAATATTGAGTGAGATATCCTTGGGAGGTTTCTAGCACCAGGCATGATTTTCTTCTTGTGAAGGAGGTCTTAAGTCCAAATACACAGCTGCTGGTTAGTGTCAAGATATGAATGCCAGTGTTGCATCCTCAGGGATATCTGGCCATGCTGGTCATTGCTACGGTTCAATGTAGTCAGAGCTGGACAGAAACAGCAATTGGTTCCTTCTTTAGTGGTTTGCTAGACCAAAGAAAGGAAGCTCGGGTTAGATCCAGCTCAGCTCCTCTGAATCCTAAGTCCACACAGTGTGGTGTCTTCAGCAACAGGGACTTCAACTTCTAAGGGCAACGGCAACTTGAACGAATGTTTTCTATGCCTTGTACTGGGGTTTTCTTCTCTGGCTCTCGGCTTCTTGTGCAGAGCATTGTCAGCCAAGTGGCATAATTCTACCTAATACACACACACACACACACACACACACACACACACACACACACACACTCACACACTCACTCACTTAGATTATTATCATTACTTTAAGTATGTATAAAATAATAAGATCTCAAATCATGTCTAGTACTAAAAACTGAGCCAACTAGTAGGGCCCTTGATCTTAGAAAAGAACCTGCTATCATCACTTTACTAGACCAGCATAATTCCTACCTACATCCTAAACTTTATCTCTATGCTCACAGTTCAGTGTAGCTCTCACCTCTTTTCAAAGAAGCTTCTCTTTATAGCAATTGGAGTCCATCACACACACACACACACACACACACACACACACACACACACACAGAGAGAGAGAGAGAGAGAGAGAGAGAGAGAGAGAGAGAGAGAGAGAGAGAGAGAGAGAGAGAGAGAGAACAGGCTATGATGAAGAGTTCAGAAGGTCATGCGGAGTCCAACCCTGATGGATATCTCTACAATGTGAGTCCTGTACCCAAGACTCGGGGAACACTGTGTTGGATGTGAAAAGACTGTAGGAAGCCAGAGCCAGGAAGTCTGTCATGAGATTATATCTCCTAAAAGCAACAGGGAAATTACATGCATGATTCCTCAACAACATGGCTACTTAAACAGAAATGGAACAATGCTAATGTCAATAGGCATGCTTACTCAGAAGAGAAATCTCAGAGGGTCCCAATCTCAGACAAAGATGGTATAGGCACCCAATGACTGCTAAAAAAAAGGAGATGTAGCATCTCCTGGGGATGACACTCCTAATTAGTTGTCCAGTAAAAGTCATCAGCCCAGAAATAGTATACACACAAGTAAAAAAATAATATACACACAAGTAAAAACTGGATTTGGGGGGTTACATATTTATGACTACATACTCATAAATATGGAACAATAATAATCAAAAAGCTGCTATCAATTTTAGAGGGAGAGAGGGGGTACATGGAAGAGGTTACAGGGTGGGGCACTTGAAAGATGGAGAAAGAACAGGAAATGCAATAATATTTTAGTTAAAATGAATTAAACACACACACACACACACACACACACACACACACACACACGAGAGAGAGAGAGAGAGAGAGAGAGAGAGAGAGAGAGAGAAGATCTGAATCCCGCAATCAGACTTCTTAGATGTACATTCTGTCTCTGCATGTACTAAAAACTAATAACAAGATAACAATGACCTGAACAAGTCTATATTAGCCTTATATGAGCTAATATTTATATAGCATTGCTCATAGTTTGAAACACAGCAAGCCATCCATACACATTAACTCACAAATTGGTGCTGCTTTGGGAAGAGCTTGGTTTTAATAAGCACTGAGAATGTGCTTGAAACCATCTTCAATATTTTTCATCATGAACTCTTTTTATCATAACAACAGTCCGTAAAGCAGATTTTTTTAAATTATCTTCATTATATGGAGTACAGGTGAGCATAGGGAAATAATCCTGACTCATACTGTTAGTCTGAGAAAAGCTATGGGATATAAATATAAAAATTAATTATGAAACAAGGCAATAGCCCTACCTAATTTAACCAACCAATGCTTTGGATTTTGTTCTCAGTTAATTCCTAATTTTGTGAGTGAATTGATCAAGATAATTTGCTACTGTGGCAGTTAGCACATTGCATGTGGTTCTAGGAGGTTTTCTTTTTCAATTATACACATCATAGACACCAAACACTCAGGCAGACAGCTACTTGTCTCATCAACCTACACTTCCCCCTTCTTCCTCATTGAGTAACAAAATAGTCAAGGTGATGAAATGCCATCTCAAACACTATTTCCTGGCCTTCTTTGTAGCAAAAGTGATCATTAATTCATTTGTTGCTGATGAAATGCAAGCAGGCAGAGTTTGATATCTATTAAATGCCTTGATATCACTGGGAAAACAATTTGTTTGTTTCCACTAAATACTTGGGACCTTGAAGTGATCTTGAACTAATAGCTCCATGCATACTAAGGGCTGTGGGATGGGAACTAAGAGAGACCTAGCCCTCTTATTCAGCTGCATATCAGCTTTGAGTGACCTACCTCCAGATCACTACAGAGAAAACAGCACTGTGTGTTACATAAGTCAATGTAATTTTGGTTTCCATTCCTAACAAAATAATGAATTTCATGGTAACATGAGTGATGGTATGAACAGTACATCAAGGGCAAACAGGATTCATTTAAATAAAATAAGAGGACAAGTAATTACATATACTGAAATATTGTACATGTTATTTGCCTCCTAAAGAGCTGAAGCTAGACTGAGTCTTTAACAGATAAGATGTCATCCAACTCATGAATGTAGGATTGAGTACTTCTCTATCAACCTGATATTGCTATCATGGCCAAAATTTAGTACAGAGTGAATGGAGTATTGATTGAAACATACTAACACTACCTGGCTTGCTTAGAGAAATCTACATATTCTTTTCTATTCAATTTGCTTGAAAGTGCTTTATAGCTCTGAAGAGAGAGAAAGGCCATGGTAATGAAGCCTGCTCATGTGGTCTTTCCTCTAAATGAAGGCCTTGACCTTTTTTTCCATCTTTGCTTTCGTTGGGGTTAACAAAGCGTGCTGCAAGAGAACCTCAAAGGCAACCTTTAGAAAAGCACAGATCTCCAATCAATTAATATTCTCTCATCATGATTAAAAACAGCATAAAATATGCAAGATTGATCTTAATATGCGTGATTATACATCTTTCAAAAGGCTGGTGAGCTATCAAATGTAATAAGATAACAAGAAAGCACTTTGTAAGGGTGTTCAAAGTACTTTGCAGTGGTAATGGATTTTTATAACCTCCTTCTAAGAAAGAAAGGGAGAATTTATTTACCAAGACATAACAGACTTGAGTAAGTATCCAAAGAGCCTCAGAAGGTCATCTGGTCTACCTTTGTGATATCTCAGAGCACTGGTCACTCTGCATCTGAGGGAAGGTCACAGAGGTGACAGGATCAGGGCACTCACTCTCAGATAAACTGTGTGAGAAGAAGCTCTGCTCTTCCAAAACATGCACAGTGGCCCATGGAGCTGGTTTCTTGCATTCATATCAGTTTTGTCCAACTGCTAAGAGCTAGATGGATTGTGTTTCTTGGAGGAAGTCAAAAGTAGAGGCCTCACTTGTCTTATCAGTCTTCACTGTAGCATAGTACACAATGGAACTTCCCTGCCACCTAAGCCACCACCAGTCATAACACACTGCCAGCCACCATCCACCTGGGCACACATTGGAACAGGTCTTACATACGTTATCAGCTCACTCTTCAGAAGTGCGATAACAGAGCACACTTTCTGAACTCTAATCAGTCTGCTCATCTGCTTGGCTCATTTACCCTCCACGATGAAACCTGCTAGCATGATTTTTCAGATGAGAGGACTGAGTCAAGGTTGAGGACTCTTATTAAGGACTAGAACCAGGAGAGTCTGGACTTATCTAAGACTCTAAGCCTCTAATATTTCCCAAGACACAATTGAGAGGATACCTCAGTTGTCTTCGTGTTTCCTTCACTCTGTGGTAATGACTGTCCCAGCTACATCTTCCCCTCAGAAGGGCTGGACTATATATATATATATACCCTTATATGTAAATGAATCCCTCATAATGGAATTTAAATGAGGCTTTCTCATGTTATTTCCCAACAGTTTTATAACATGCTGTGCATAATTGTGGTTTATGTAGTTTTTACTAACTTGGTTGGTGAGTTCTTGTCTAATGCCTCACTGTGGTCCACATTACCACCTACCCCCTTATGCTGATTCTTTGGCCTGAATCAATCAACTCTTTAGCTCCCTCCAAATGTCAGCTCAGTGTGATCCCTTCCAGTTCACACTCGCTGTGTATCCCTCTGTGGTGCACTGTTATTCTCTTATCTTTGAATTTTATTGTCTCATGCCACACATCTCAGCTTCTGATACAGTAGTTGCTTTTTATGTCTCCTACCTTCATCCCCTTTGAAATTCATGGAGGACAGGGACAACACTGTTGTTCTCACTTTGCTTATCAGTTAATAATGATGGTTGATAATAAAATAAATAAATAAATAAATAAATACTATTGTGGCTTCTTTCAGGCATGATGTAAGCACTGTCAGGATGTGGCCATGCCCATACCCTCCTCAGATCCAGCCGTGTCTTATGGATGCGCCTAGAGGAACCTCAGCTATACACCCACCCCACAGGTCACTTAACTCTAGTTTTAAAATCTGCTTTTCTTTTCTTCAGTGAATAACATTGAATCCTCACTTAATACAGACAGACACTCGAGCTAGAAAATGTAATCACTCTCTACTGTTACCATCCTTGCAGACCCTTGATTGCCACATCTTGCTGGCTCCCCCTCCCCCACCCATGCACACTTGTCTGGTATTCTGTCTCTCCAAGTCTCTTCCTCTAACTTGTCTTTTCCATGATGAATTACTACCGTTCTTTAAATCTCACACTGACGGCATCTCAGAGGTTCATGCTGGGTTGAGAGATATTTCTGTTCCTTCTTTATTTCATTTTGAGCTTATTTGATAGAGATAATTCTGCCTCATTCTTCAAGATTCGCTGCAACACTGATTTTTGTTTTTAATTCTCTAGCCACAACAATCATAGCTGTATCAATTACATCCATGTTTCTTTTCTCACGTGATGACTTTCCTAGTTGTCTGCATTTTCTCTTGAGCTCCATGTAATCAAAACAAGTGTCTTTCAACCCATACGTACTCAAGGCCATTTCAAAAATATCACAGAATGTTTCATCCAGCAGGGATCCTTTCATTAGACCCAGTGATAGTGTTTGGAATATAATACATGCAAATGTAGAAGGTGAGGGAGGTTGGAATGGTAGTCTTTACAATACAGATCAGGAATCAACCCTTTCTTTAAATAACTTTGTTTAAATAATTGTGTTGATTCTATGAACATGTAAATATGAGTGAAACAGAATTCCCTAATTTAGGCAACTGCGGAAATAACTATGTCATATAAGCTTTAAAATAAGACAAAATTACACGGCGTGAAAGACAATAAGACAAAGCACTATGAGAATACAGAAAGTGAACTAATATTTTCTGGGAAAATCCAAGTATTAAAGTTCATATCTGTCTGTCTCTCTCTCTCTCTCTCTCTCTCTCTGTCTCTCTCTCTCACACACATACGTACACACACACAGGTACACACTCACATACAGAGGTGCACACTCACACACATGCACACACAGCTACAAACTCACACACACATGCATGCACAGGTACACACTCACACACAGAGGTGCACACTCACACACATGCACACACAGGCACACACTCATACACTCATCATGCACACAGAGGTGCACACTCTCAACACACATGCACACACACAGGTGCACACACACAGAGGTGCACACTCTCAACACACATGCACACACACACATGTGCCCACTCATGAACACACACAGGTGCACACTCACACATGCACACACACAGAGGTGCACACTCATGAACACACAGGCACACAAACAGGTACACACTCACACATACACATACACACACAGGTGCACACTCACACACATGCACACATGCACACACACACAGGTGCACACTCACACACACATGCACACACACAGGTGCACACTCACACACATGCACACATGCACACACACAGGTGCACACTAACACACATGCACACACACAGGTGCACACTAACACACATGCACACATGCATACACACACAGGTGCACACTAACACACATGCACACATGCACACACACAGAGGTACACACTCTCAACACACAGGCACACAAACAGGTACACACTCACACATACACATACACACACAGGTGCACACTAACACATATGCACACACACAGGTGCACACTCACACACACATAGAACAGCACATCCTGTTTTCTCCACTGCGCTCTGTCTTCACTCATGACTTCTTCATTCGTGTTATAATACACGTTGCCTTGGTCCTTCTCATGTGTGCATGATGGATCTTCTCTTACTAATGATGCCACAGACGGTATCTGCTTCTTTAAGTAACCAACTTTTAAATTTTTGTTACTGCTTTGCATAGGGCACCAGTCATCCACTGCAGACAGTTCAGAGAATGTGGACAAACACGTACCACAGTATAGCCACTAACTAATGGGATTTAGACAGTTCTCCATCTGCAATTCCTGTGTTTCACTGCAGCCAATTCCCACCCTAACTCCAGCTTCTGGAAACCACAGATTTGCTCGAAGCCCTTGCAGATTACCTCCATGGATGTTCTACAGACCTTCACGTTTTGACAGTGCAAGGACTTTGCTTTTTTTATTTTTATTTTTATTTTTTTTTTGCCTTTGGATTATTGAGAATAAAGCTATTGATTAGGTTACGGCATAAGATGTTATGTGAATAGCTATTTGCATTTTACTTAGGTAAGCGTGGGGTTGGAGAGTACACCCTGACAGAGAGTGTGTGCATGGCAGTGCCAGGCAGAGTTCCCTCAGCCATGCAGGGTAAGCCATTACTCGATAGTGGTTGCTGCTTCCTCTAGCTGCCTTCCTCTCGGGTGTAGAATGATGCCTTAGTGTAGTTTTACTGCCTCACTCACAGTAATGGTGTTTAATGTTTTTAATGTATTTATTTGCAGTATTTATCACTGATGAAGCCTGCATTGAATCACTGGACCATTTTAAATTGCTGCTTATGTTTCTTCTGTTTTTGCTCCTACAGAGATATTTGTTCATTCTAACCCTTTACTGAATGTATGATGTGCGATATGAGAAACTTTCCCTGCTCTCCAGCTTACCTTTGTGTTGTTGTTGTTGTTCTTAGAATCTAAAGAGAAGTAATTATTTAGATAGAGTATAATCAGAGCCACTATGATAGTTCAGGGGCAGGAGTGCTGGCCACACAAGTGTAATGACCTGCATTTGACCTTTGCATATCACAATGGAAAGGGAGAATTAACTCCTGACCTCCATATGAGTTATGTAAAACCTGTGCTTACACACACACACACACACACACACACACACACACACACACACACACACACGCCCGCTTGTACACAATAAGTATTGCATTCTATTAAAATTGGATTGATTGTTTTAGTAACGTAGCTTAGGGCCACAAAAGCATCCATCCATGCATTACGTTTCAGGCAATCCCTTCTTATATATGCATGGTATATGGTGTGAATAAAAGTCCCTTTTTCTTCCCATGAACACCCAATTGCTCTAGCATCTTCTGAACATGCCTGTACACATGTGTTCATAGGGCTTTCTTTCATAACAAGTTATGGAATCGGTCCTGTTCACAAGATGAATGCAGAAAATAAGCTATATGTAAACACACAGACAAATGGAATATCAACACCATCCTAAAACAGAAGGAAATGTCACCAATCAGAAGTATATGGGTGAACTTAGATGACATTACACGGAAGGTCAAGCACTACAGAATTCCACCTCTGTGAGGATCCAAAGTCTCCGAATTCCCAGAAGCACAGGGCGGGATTAATGGTGGTGCCTCGGGACTGGGGAGAGGACAAGGAGAGCTGGAGATCCTGGATAGTACAACGTTTCAGCGACTTAAGATGAATGTTTTCTTGATATTGAAAGACAAAAAAAAAGTTAAGGAACCCCCCCCCCCACACACACACACTTGAAATGAAGGACAGTCCGACCTGGAAAGCTAACCCAGACCACTAGAAGTTCCCTGGAATTTGCTAACGACCAGCAACTTTCTCTCACAAGGCCCTAAGATAGCAGGATACCAAGAATTCACACTGCCCCTCCCTTCAGTGTAGTAAATAGTGCCCTCAAGATAGCTGCAACTCCGGTTTGCCCAGACAAGATTAATTAGCACATCCCGAGGCCCTAAGGGCCGCTGATTGGAACAGTGAGACCACCTGCCCTCAAGGAGAGAACCCATGACTGGTTACCTACTCAATGGACAGAGGGTCACAGCCCCACCCTAAGCTTGTAGTTTTTTTCCTTTAAAAGTATGGGCTCCCAGAAAATGTTGCTTCTCTAGCCTGTATGCTGAGGGAGCCCCTTTTGCGTAAATGTATCCCGTTCATTAAAACCTCTTTAGTGTTGCATCAACTGGACTGGACATTGAGTTCTTGGGGATACCTACCGAAACGGGGAGACTCCTCATTCTGAGGGTCTTACATTATATGCTGCTTAACCCAGACCCCATAACTTGATACTGAAGTGCTGTCTACTTTAAGATATGCAAGAATAGATTTCATGATTACTGCTTTTTTTTATCCCCACAAAACAATAACAACAATTCTAAACACAAAGAGAACATAGCTAATCTGGGAGATGATGATTATATTTAGTGCGTGGCTGGTAAAAATGTAAGGATGGAAAAATTTAGCCTAACTCTCCACTGACCCTAGGAAGCTAGAAGTTTAAATTCTAGACCCTGTCCCCTGGCAGTGAGTAGGCAAAAGGTCACATTCTTTGGTGTTTATGACAGGGCTGTTTATGACAGCACCTGTGAGTGAGTGAACACAGGAAATGAGCTTTGTCACCCCTCCCAGGAGCCTGCGCAAATGCCGACCTCCAGGGCTAAGTGTGGGCTTTGATGGTTTAAATTGATTGGTCCACACTGCGCCGGCTCTGGATGGTATGAGATGATTGGTTCACGATGCACGGGCTTTGTTGTGACCCTATAAAAGCTGTCTCAATTCTGTACCCAGGGTCCTCAGCCTTCTACCCCTGTGTGGCGTATGGCTGCAGACCCCAGTGCACTTGGAATATAAAAGACCTCATGCTTTTGCATCATGACCACTTCTCGTGAGTGATTTGGCGGGGGGAGAGGGGGCCCTTTTCTGAGTGGGAGCATGAGGGTCCACGCTCTCCGGGTCTTTCAAAAAGAGTAAATGGGTACATGTGCTGGAACATAAAAATGCATACACTGAGTATGGCTGAATGCAACAGATCATTTTTCTACTATAAAACTATAATAAATGAATGCATTTTAATTTAGTACACTAATAGTCTCCAAAAACACTCTTTACAAGATAGTATATATTGAGATTCAAAATGATGGCAGCCACCGGTACCCACGGACTGTGCTGTCACCAAAGGTAGTGAGGATGTCTGTGACCTGTGGTGCCACAGTGGGCCACGCTGATATCCATGGTCCACACTGCTGTTGGCTGTCATGGGCGAGAGAGCCTCTATCATGTTGGTATTGGTGACTGAAAACTCATACTGAGAACAAGAGACAAGAGACTCCCGGTTCTCTTTTCCGTGGTAATAAATTAATACAGGAAGGAATGAGCACAGCCTAGGACCCAGGGTAAAGGACAGGGTCCCTATAAAAGCAGAAGCCACCAGAGAGGATAGTGAGTACTAGAAAGATGAGTGGGATCTAACCTATTCGAGTGAGGAACAGCACAGGCAAAACCAAGCCAAAATAGTTGATGACAAGTTTTAGCTTTTATTGCGAATCACTACTCAGAATAGCATTTTTATAAAGTTTACTCTGAGTGTATTGAGTATTGGCGTAAATATCTGTTCCTGGCCTCTTACTTTGTTGGAGCCTATTTTTTTATTATTATTATTATTATTATTATTATTATTATTATTATTATTATTATTAAGTGAACAGCAACACGATTGTTTAAATATAAGTGCCCTTCTTGGCCCTTGACATCTAAGCAGCAGCATGCGAGTCGGCTAGAAATGCATTCTGCTCTCCATGAGAACAGTGTTGGTAGCCAAGGACCGTAGAGCTAAGGTGAATCATTGCACAGAAAATGAGAGTTTGGCTTGTAGCTCCGGCGTGGCCACATTTCTCTTATTTGCGACACTTGGTTTTGCACATGCATTTGCCTGCTGGGCAGTGAACACTGCACAGTCATGGGAGACGGCCACATTTAGCCTCTTCCGTTAAGGCTTGGGGCCACAGCTGGGAGAAGTTGTGAAGATGGATATAAGGGACCAGCACGCCAAACAAAGGGCACAGATCACCTAGTCATCATCTGCAGCCTCAGAACTTCATCAGGCATTCTGCACATGGCTCCCACTGGCCGTTTGTTTAATCACCAATTCTAAGACGGGCCAGGTGAAATTCCTAATGGGGAACAAAAAACAAAACCTCTTGAGACTTTCCCCAGTGAAGGTGCTTGCTTCTGTGCGGCTCACTAAGGAAATTTGCATTCCTCTGATGACAGCCACTAACAAGGTTGCGCTCGCCTCCTCTGTGTGGGCAGTAAAGCAGCTCTGCTTCTTTTCGAGCCTTGGAGCACGGAGCTGTGAGAATTCAGCAGCCTAATGATGACACGGACGTTAGCAGTTACCGCCAGCATCCAGAAGGGCAGAGCCGCTGCTTCACTCAGGACGCGTACCCAGTTAGGACGCGCACACGCGGTAGTGTGGTAGAGCAGGAAAGCACGCATTTCTCCAGTTGAGGAGATCCTCATTATAACTGCGCTGTGCCTGCTGTGCGTAAGACAGAAAGGCTGAAGGATTCTGCATGCAGCACATACACGGTCTTGTGATGGCTGCAGACTGCAGACAGGTGCAAGGCACAGATCAACAATCTCTGGCGTGACGACACTGAGCGATTTATCGTTCAGCTCCAAGCCTTTTCTGTCTATGAACCTGCTGCGTGATATGGTGAGCTCCCGCCACATGAAGCAGAAAGCATCCTAACCGATAGGAACCCATCATTTATACTTCTCTTACTTTGGTAGGAAGTGATATCTAGTTTCTTGTCATGTGTGTTGTACATTTTATGATATGAAAACTTCTTTTTTTTAATGCCATGAAGAAAAATTGAAAATGAGCATTTAGTTGATATTCTCTTTGTATCTCCCAAAATGATTTAGAGTCATGCCACTTCTGTGTTGCCTGTTTCCAAACATTTTTTTAAGCTGACTTTGACTTTATAATTCCCTTGCTTCCTTAAGGTAACAAACACAGAAAACCACGTTATACCCAACATGGAGGAGGAAGAGGCACAGAGACATGTCCCTTGTAAGTGCCATCTCAGAATGGAAGCTTGGCATAACTAGTTTCTCTTGTCATCCCAAATAACCAACTTAATACAACCACATGACTTTTTGTTTTCAAGACAGGGTTCCTCTGTGGGGCTCTGGAGCCTATCCTGGCACTCACTCTGTAGAGCAGGCTGGCCTTGAACTCACAGAGATTGGCCTGCCTGTGCCTCCAGAGTGCTGGGATTAAGGGTCTGAGCCACCACCGCCTGGCTAGCTACGTGAGTTCTTGCATATTAACTTTTGCTTCATAAAACCAAGAACCTATTTTCCACGTCAAGCTGCAATTAGCAAGTGGAGTACAGGGAAGGGCATTTCTAACGCTCATTTTAAAGCCACGCAGTTAAGGACTTAGTGGTAACCAATGACCATGTATGATCACCTCACATATGCTCATAATAGCCTGACGACGAGGACGGCATTGCCCAGTTACATTACCTATGAAACTTTCCATCAGAATGACTCCAATGCACTTGCCCAAAGTGGGGGGGGGGGAGTGTACTGATGCTGAAATGAATTGATAGCAATTAAAACTATAAAAAAGATTCTCGGTATGGCAAGTTTGGGTGATAGAGCTCAGAGACCACCCTGAGATTGGCAGGGACACTACACGCATTGGTATGTTCCAGATCGTGTGACCACAAAATGCTATGTCACAGCCACAGACACTGGGTGTCACAGTTTCTTGTTTGATTTTGTTAGTCACCCTACAAAGCACTTGTTGGATAATAATCTTACTGACTGCAATTCAAGTTCAAGTGGGGAACGTGAGCAGAGAATCCCTGTGGCGAACCGAGTCCGTGTTCTGCGCTGACTAGCCAGCATCTGCTTTGTTCAACAAGGCTTCTAATGAGTTGGCCCCTGGCGACTCTGACCCGTGAAGACTGACGATTTCTGAATTCACTGGCGTTTGCGACGAGCTTGAAAAGAGGCTCCACAACTGGGGTAACATTCTCGTACGCTCTTACCTAGTGAGGACCTGCCACTTTGGGTAGGCATTGCCTTCCTTGTCCAGGGGAACCGCAGAGCACAGGCGGGCTTGGCATCACTGTGTCTCCTTTCAATTCGGCAAACAAGGTGCATAATCACTCTAGCGCACTGGAGAGAATACCCTTCGGTAGCAACAGTCCTACTGACCAAGGTAGAGTATTTTCTCACAGGATCTCCAGTTCCCGACTTTTACGCTAAACACAGCATTTAATGCAGGGCTCAGATGAGCATGGAGCCACGGCCACGTGTGGCGGGCACACGCTGAATGGACCTCTTTAAGGCAGACCAAGAACAAGAGTGTGTAAACTTGGCTTTCTATACACCGTTGTGACGATTTCACTGGTGACCGCTGTCTGTGAACACAGTATGTCTGTAGAAGGAATCATTTGACTCTCCAATGCCATTTCTTCCCGGGCATAGCTGTACCAGTTGTAGCTGGCTAGACCAAGGTCGATTTAAAGATCACAGCTTTCTCCTGCCTTGAAGCTGGTTGTGGCCGTGTGTACAGGCTACTTTGTTTCATGTCATGAGAAAATAACTGATAAAAGGAGGCCGGGAGACGGCCTGGTGGTTCAGAACACCTGCCGTTCTTGTAGAAGACACAGGTTTGGTTCCCAGAGCCCACATGATGCTCACCACCACCTACAACTTCAGTTCAAGGGGTTCTATGCCTCCTCTGACCTCTGCACACATCGGGCATGCATGTGGTGCATATACGTACATGTAATCAAAATATTCACACCTATAACATGGATATGTAAACCTAAGGAATTTTTAAAATTAAAAACAAAATACCTGGCTAAAGGAGGTAAGGATTCATTTTGACTTACAGTTCCAGGGGATACTATGCAGAATGGCATGGAAGAAAAAAAGAAAGGAAGGAAGGAAGGAAGGAAGGAAGGAAGGAAGGAAGGAAGGAAGGAAGGAAGGAAACTGGCAGAGTGCAGAGACTGCGGCTGGGCATGCTGTGTCTGTCCGTACTCAGACAGTAGACAACAATGGATGCTGACACTCAGCTGGTTTTCACTCAGCCGTTCAGTATGTCAGTTAAAGCGAGTCTTCCCATCCTGCCAACACCCTAGCACGGACAAGCCCTCACAGGCATGACCACACATTTGCCTCCAAGGCCGTTCTAGATCTGTACAAGTCAACATCGATACAAACCATGACACGGTCTGACTGGGTCGCCTACGGTCTGTGGAAACGAGGTATGGAGTCAGGTCCACCGGAAGAAACAAGCATCCGACTTCTGCCTGCCCTTCCTTTTCCGGAGCATGAGGCTGAAGCTGAGTCACTGCTAGCCACTCATTACGGGAAGGACAAGCAAGGACCTTCGCTGGCTAGCAATGGAGGGGCCTGGGGCTGACACATCAAGAGAGCACAGCAGCAGTAAATGAGCACCACATACGGCTAAAACTGAGATGAACAGACATCTACCAGGGTCAAGGCAAGGACCTTGAGACACTGCCGTTGCCAAGGCTTTTCCTTGTACACTGAGGCTTTGGTAGGGGTGAGGGGGGTCTGGGAACTAGAACACTGGGGCATTTAGCTCCCAGCACACACACACACACACACACACACACACACACACACACACACACACCGAATGGATAATTCCTGTTGGAAGACACTGTTCACTACATGCTACATACATAGGCTATGGCACAACACTCCCCAGCACATAGCACTCGATAGACTCCACTGCCTGACGTCTAGGTTCCTTCATGGGGTGAGATCCAAGAATTGAGTGGACGTCTTTCTTGGTAACATTTCCAGCCCACACAGGCCCCTGTTCCCACTGTGTGGAAAGGAGCTGCTTCAGCCTGGACAGAAGCAGATGGGTGTTTTAAAGCACCTGATGAATGACGGCAGTGCAAGGACTGGTCGCAGACGACTGGTAACTCGAGCAGGAGCACGTCTGTAATCGACACAAGGACCCTTAGAGGACACTGACAACATGCCCTCCATGTGCATTTAAAATACATGGGTTCAGGGGGCTTTTCTGTCTGCCATTTCTGTTCCTGATTTATTTGCTGCCTCCAGAGTGAGAGCGTAAACTATTTCCTGAGGGGCAGCATCTTCATCTGTGCCCAGCACAGGAAGCTTACACCAATGCCCACGCCCCACTGCACCTTGCAATCCCAAAAGAGACACACTCCAGGAAACTGCAGGCATGCATGCTTACACACTCCAGGAAACTGCAGGCATGCATGCTTTTGCAGGAGATCCCACGCTGGGGGAGGGAAGGAGATCCAGCACTGTTTTGTCAGGTCCTGCCCTTACAAGGAATGATTAGCACCTCAATCATTTAACTACTGCAAAAGAGACTAAGCAGAGCGACTTTGCCTCTGCCTGCCCGCTGTTTGCAAGGCGAACTGCGTCTGCTGTTTGGGTGCCGGGGAAGGAAGACATGCTTAAGAGACTCCACTTCTCCTGGGGTTGCAGCATGCCAGAAACTGGGAAACATTTGTCTACTTTAAGGAATCTGTCTGGATTCCTTTACTCTCCCCCATCCATTGTACGTGATGAGTGGAGTGATCGCCGGATCTCCGTTCATGGCTGTTGAATGCCATAAGGGTACTCAAATGTCACCGGGAGCTGTGGGTAACATAACACAATCGAGTTTCTGATAAAAATAAAGGAGGGATAGACAAGGCGAGAGACAGCTCCAGGTAGTGATATCTTGCTTGTACGAATAGTCTGTCTGAGGGTCAGAGGATGGAGCCGGCCACTAGCTAACCATAGAGGTCTGGAGGTCTGTACAGACAGGCAGGAAGTGAGGTACCTGGGCGGAAACAGGGTATAAGCAGGGAGAAACAGGAAGTTGCTCTCTTATCTGTTCAGATGCTAAGGAGGTAAAGTGTGCTGTGGCTTGCTCCTTCTCCCTGACCTCTCAGCATTTCCCTGTATCTCTGACTCTAAGTTTTTTATTACTTAGGACAATTAAGAACTCCGTTTACAGCTCCAGGTGGAAATCTATGAAAGAGAGGGCAGGGGGTCTCCTGAAGGTGCCACGGGGGAGAAGGAAAGACAGGCCGCCCATGATGTCAGCACTCAGTCGGAACTACAGTATCAGGCAGATGACCTGCGATGTGTGTGGTCTCTTCCCTGGGGCACAGGAGACAGACGTGTGAGAGCCGAATCCCAGTTCGCTAACTGTGTCATGGGGCTTCCCGGTTGGCTGAAAGTTGGTCTCACAGCTTGGCTGACATCAGAGAGCAGGTGTGTCACTATTCCCTTGCCCTGCTCCCCAGGGCATCTTCCTATAAAATGAAATTTCATGCTCAGTCACACTCCAGAAGCATATGATTTAAACATATGCCAGTTTCTCTCTACAAGTCAGCGGCTTCTCAGTTCTCCACCCCCCCACCCCCACCCACCCAGATCCCCCTGGAAACCTCTCTTGCTGTCTTCTCCATAAAACCTTTCATGAGACAAAAGAGTTCCCTTAGAAAGCTAAGGTGATGGTGTCTTAACAGTATAGTGTTCTAGTGTCTGGGATTTTTTTTTTTTTTTCAGAATTATACCAGCATTTTCTTTTTGCAAACATGCATTTCAAAAACATCACCGTGGACCATGACCAAATGAACACAGGCTGCCAAGTCTTGCCAGCCCACTTAGGGAAAAAAGAGAGTGAGAAAATGATACAAATATAGATATATCTTGAAATGGTATAAAATAATTTGCTTGAATTGGGAGCAAAGTTTTAGCCACATGGTATGATAATTCAATTTTTTTCTAATCTGTAAAGAATATGAAAAATGGTAAAAAAAATGCCCAAATTAGGGTTATAATTAATTTACACTGAATATTTTTACTATAATACAAATAAAACTTCTGGGTAATATTATTCTAGTTTTTATACAAAAACAATATTATCATGTTTTGCATATTTCTCTCTCTCTCTCTCACACACACACACACACACACACACATTTACACAAGGAAAGCACCTCAGGGGGCCTCTAAGACTTGAAGTCACTTGTCCTGGCACAGCTAGTGTCAGACAGGAGAAGTAGGAAAGGCCTGTGCAGGACACTGATGTATAAACCATCCTTACAAACTCGAGTACCTTATAGAGCTGGCTCGCTGAGCTCTGGCTGTGACACACCCATGACTGGCACACACGTGTCCGTGACTTCCCAAACTCTCCCCCCTGTCCATGCTTCCCTTGTGGATTAGGTGAGCACCATGTTCCTATCCACCCTGGTGACCAGCCTGCAGCAATCTTCTGATCTGTGCAGGTCTCCTGATTCAGTAACTAATGGGCCTATTGCTGTTTCTACGGTGTAAGCCCCATTTCCTCAACTGAGTCCACTGAAATGATCAAAGAACCAGGGCCTGTGCCGCAGAGCCCCTCCACATTCACAGTGCAGGGATATATTGCAGTGTATGACAGACAACCATTTTCTGAGAGGAAGGGACCCTGCAGGGGGCCAGGTCCCGGAGGAGGAGTAGCAGGAGAACGTGAGATGCAGAGGCTAAGCTGGCAACACCGGCAAAGACGGTGCAGCCCTACACTACTGGCTACAACTCAGAACAGGTGATGGAATGTACAGCTGGATAGCAACCAACATTTCCCAGCAGAAACAGACTGGTCTAGGAGCCACGCGTATCAGATCGTGAGAATTTTTGTTGAAACCCTCATGAGTGCCCATGGTGCACAATTATATAAATGATCTATTTCCCACTGGAAAAAGGCGAAAGAAGTTAAAAACATACCAAATTAAGTCTTCTCAAGACACATTCCAACAAATACCAGATCTTCTAATATGACATAGAGAGAAGAGCTTCCTAGCAAGGCTCAAGAGCTAAAAAACCAACAGTTCTAGGTCCCGTTTGTATGCCAGCATGCCAGAGGCTATGAGGCTGCAAAAAGGCAGTCAGTGAGCAGCCCCAAGTGGTCAGAGTGAGCACACTCTAAGGTCATAGTACACTTTAAGATCATAGTACACACTAAGGTCATAGTACCTCTAGTGTCATAGTTAGTACACTCTAAGGTCATAGTTAGCACACACTAAGGTCATAGTGAGTTCACACTAAGGTCACAATAAGCACACACTAAGGTCACAGTAAGCACACACTTAGGTCATAGTGAGCACACACTAAGGTCATAGTGAGCACACGCTAAGGTCACAGTGAGCACACGCTAAGGCCATAGTGTGTGCACACTGAGGAAACTGATCTATGCTCTCTTGCTGTCTGCACATGGGACACAAGGAATGAGGCAGGGTGGGCACACTCCTACCCAAGGCTCAGGGACCACTGCAGAAGAGGGGATGGACAGGAAGAACATTGGAGACACACATGTGGATGACCACAGAACATGGTGTCTTCTGGTCACACCAAGTAAGCTTCACGCACATAAGAACCAACACCTGTTACAACAGCATGCATAAAACCCGTGCAAACCTCAGCCAGACAAACTCCTGACATAGATATGGGAGTTGGTCACAAAATCCCGCCGCTAGATGAGGAGGCAGTCAGAGACTCACGCTGGGGGAAGGAGAGGCTGTTTCCTCTAAGAATATAACCCTGGTAAGTGGACCACACACTCCGGTAAAGACCGCACACCCAAGGGTAGCACAAACGGGCTTTGATGGGCACACACAAAAAGGATGCAAAGTTGGGTGGGTAAGGAAGGCGGGGTGACCTGACAGGAGTTGGGGGAGAGTGGTGAGGAGGGGCAAAACACGCTGTGTTGTTTTTTAAAAGAAATAGTCATTGACAGAAAGGATACCAGAGACAACACACATTCAATTTTCATATAGTACACAGTTAAATCAGAGATTAACCCAAAGCGTGTCAATTATTACGAACAGCTTTCCGTCAGAGCTGCAGGGCATAGAATGTCTGTTGACTGTAGGGCAGCAGTCACCTGTAAGGCCCTTGTGACAAAAGGAGCTTCCTTCGGCTGGATGAAACGGCGGAGCCGATCGGGAAGAGTGAAGAGAGGCACCACCACGAGCCTGGCCACGACCCCACAGTCCCTGGTTACTCCGAGCATGTCCTCATCATGTCCTTATCCACATGATCTACTCACCCGTCATGGGCCCAGCAACTGCACCGCGATCCTGAGTACCAACCTGCACCACAGAAGGCCACACCCAGTGACACTGCACCCAGTGTTGGAGTACAGCTAAAGGATGGCACATGTCATGTCCTCCTTCTCCCACATGGGGACGTGCTGCAGACAAAGCTTGAGAATTTCCCACCCAGTCCACTCCGGTGAGTCCCTACGTGATCTCCGGTATGTCCTTGTGTAAGTCAAGGTTTTTGTATGTTTTAATCCATAAACTGAGAATATTCCACAACCGAGCTAACAGGGACATATCTAAGCCTTATGATAATCACTGTTTCTAAAGTTACAGGCAAAGCATACGTATGTATGTATGTATGCATGCATGTATGTATGTATGTATGTATGTATGTATGTATGTGTATATATATATGTATGTATGTATATACGTATATATATACACACATACATGTATATATATACAGACCATTTCTCACTCTTCTCTTTAGCTCATCCACACCTCCATCGCCTCTCCTCAGCATTCCTTGCTGCAGCCCCAAGAATATGCAGGCAAACTCACAGGACACAGCAGTGTGGACGTGCTCCAGCCCCTTGGTTTTGCTCTCAGCGGTAACGCCATCCTTCTATCTTCTTTTGCTCTCCTCCTCTTTCCAGGTCTCGCTGCCTCACCAAGGTGGGAGGGCATCTGCCCATGTCTCGGCGGCAGCGAGCACCGCTAACGACCCCGGGGGATATCCCAGCAACGGTTCTGCTCCAGTTAGAAGGAGAGAGAGCTGGAGCATGGGCGGAACAGAGACAGGGTGTGCAGCATCACACGGGCTCCAACAGCACTGCAGTGGGTACTTGCTGCTTATGGAGGAGATCGCGGTAGTAGAAAGTTCAATGACACTCTTGCGGGCCATCATTGTAATGCTCTTGCACAATTTGGTAGAGTTAAATAATGGAGTATTATAAATGAAGGATTATATTGGTTTCAAAATATTTTTTCACCAGACTTAAAAAGTTTTTACGGTAGAAGATTAGACCTCCTCATGTTGCATAAGTTCTCTACCACCGAGCCACAACTCGAGCCTTGTTACCAATCTACTAGATACCTCTGTCACCACAATCTACAGGTAGCTAAATATGTCCACCTAAAAGAAGTTTAAAAATTAATACTCTCAAATTATGATGAAGTCCCTTAAATTACAGCCAAATTAGCTAAATCCAGATTTTTATTCTTGCTAGCCAAGGGTATTATAGAACTGAGGAGCAAGTGATCTCTGTATTTCACCCAAATCTTGCCTTTGCTTTATGACAACTTCATCTTTTTTCAATCTTTGCTTCAATATTAAATGCTCCTGTGATATTTTTCTTGACATTCTCTGTGAGAAGTCTTTTCAGTTATTCAATTATTATCACATGCTAACCTATGGAACAGAATATAATTGTTAGGCTACAATAAAATGTTTCAATAATATCCATTAATATATCAAATCGAGGTAATATAATTCGATTATCATTCAATAACTAAAATTTTAAAAAGAAATAGCATTAAGAAGATTTTCTATATGTATGATGACTGTGTACAACTGCACATTTTAAAATAATAAACCCAGTTTCTGTCTTTGTGGTCGGTGCCTATGTGCTAAAAATCTGTTTCTTGACATGGTGGCTGCAAATAGTGACTCTAAGCTGGGGAGACTCTAATCACATTTTAATCTTATGTCGAGAGTGAGCATGAAACCAAGTATGTGGCAGAGCACTGTTAAAAGACTCAAAGTGAGATTCTCTAGAGATGCAATTCTCCAGACTGGAACTGACAGTGGCTAGACCAGTGATCTTTAAGGGTTATCTCAGAAACTAACCAAAAAGAAACACAAAGGCGCTACTGCAGGAAAAAGAATGGACAGAGCCTCAGAAAACTAAGAGATAACATTTAACACACACACACACACACACACACACACACACACACACACACACACACACACACGTGCATTCACACACACACAAACTCACACATATACACACACAAATGCACATACATAAGCACTTATATATATATATACACATACACACACATACACACAAGTACACGCATACACACACACATATGCACACACGCATGCGTGCACACACTCACACATCTCACACATATACACACACACAAATGCACATACACAAGCACACACATATATATATACACATACACACAAGTACACGCATACATACACACACACATGCATGCACACACACACAAAGTCACACATATACACACACACATATACACACACAAATGTACATACACAAGCACATATATATATACACACATACACGCACATACACACAAGTACATGCATATGCATACACACACATATGCACACACACACATGCACACACACGCACACACATGCACAAACTCACATATACACACACAAATGCACATACACAAGCATATATTTATATATACACACACACATACAAGTACACGCATACGTACGCACACAAGTGCACAAATATACACACATAATACACACACACATATGCACACACACACAGAATCTCTGCAGGAGATGAAATGATGCATAGACAGTACACACTATAAATGTTGCTTAATGAGCTTCGAGCATGAGAAATATGGAAATAACTAGGAAAAGGAGAATAATAATAAAATTTCTTAATGTCAGTGAAACAGAGAAAATATTCACAAGAGTCAGACATTAGAAGCACATTATATTCAAAGGAAAGAAAATGAACACAACTGCAAGTTTCTATCAGCTTAAAGATTTAGAGGCAACAGCTTTAAAATATTGAGAGAATACTTTCAAGTTTTTGTCAAGTGTTTTTCCTAGCCAAGACACCTTAAAAAATGCAAGACATGTTGAAGTTGAAAGAATATGCAGGATGAGGAAGTCCTTAAGGCAGAAGGAGAAAATGTTGATATGGAAATATGCATAGATACAAAGGAAACGGGAACACGGAAAATAATTAGTGACAATAAAGCAAACATAAGTAAGTTTCAATTTCTTCAAGGACAGGGTTATCCAACACTGTGGAATATGAAATGTGTGTAAAAATAAACTATATGAGCAAAACAGGACAAGGATAAGAGAAAATAAAGGGAAGTTTAGTGGCCATAAGGCTTCCAAGTGATACATGGAGGCATAGGTAAGGTTCCCAGGTGTGTTCCTTATACAGGTGTGTACAAGGTTCCCACATTATACCAGCCAGTGTATATAAGATTCCCAGATTTCACATGCAGTCATATGTAAGGTCAAATGCAGAGTTTAAATATGACAATAAAAGTAAAATAATAATAAAGGGTCCAAAAATTTGTGCTAACAATTTACCAACATAAAACTCTAGAGTCAAGCCTGTAATTCTATCTTGTTGTGTGTGCGTGTGCGTGTGTGTATGCGTGTGTGTGTGAAGCAGGAAGACTGTGAATTTGAGGACATACGATGCCACACAGGGAAGGAACCCTTGCCTCTATAGTGAATGGCTCACATGTATACAGCCCTGTGCGAGATCCCTACCACCCCAAAATGTTATGGAACTCTACTATGGTTTTCCTTCTTTCTTAAAATTAGAGTACATTCCATAGCAAAGGATGTGACCACTACCAAGACACATGAAACTTTACCACAATGATGGATAGAGATATTTATGAAGGGGATTTAGTGATTTTTCAAACATTAAGCACCTCATAGCACATGGAGCAAACACTGAACACCTCCTCGTGAAAGAAACAAGTTTCAGTTAAGTGTTTTAAAGCATATATCAATTACTTATAGAATAAGTAGGCAGAAAATTAGTGGGGGCATATGGAAATTTTTAGCAAACTGACCCATCAACTTAATGTAATAGATATTCATGGCTTTCTTTCAAAAAATATCTGAAAGCATTGCCTGTCTAATTGCCAAGGAACGTTTCCCAGGTGGGCTGTTTTCTGAGAAATAAATTAAGCTGCACTTTAAAAGGATTCATATGTTAAAAGTCTGTCTTCAGACTGTGTCAGAGATAAACTGCAATAAATAACTGAAAATCTGTAAAAGATCATTAAAGATGAAAAATAAATAGCTCAGATAAAAATAAAATAGAGATATGCATTATAGCCTACTTTAAGGAAATGAAATGCATCATCTATGTGGCCTTTATCAGGGTTGTACACAGGAGGAAAATTACAGCTTTGAATGCTTATATTAGAAAAGAGGTTTAAAACTATAAACAGAACTGTGTAGATTTTATAAATCTGAAAAGTTTTATATCCAAAGCAGGCAGAAGGGAAATAAGAAAGATCCAAGGATAAATAGTAAAATAATGAAATAAACATACGCAATTCCAAGGATAGTTATTTGAGAAGGTGGAAAAGAGGGTCAGCTTCTGCGTGGACTTGCAAGGGGGAAAAGAGCAAATGTGAGCTTCATGTTGTGGACGAGGAGGTGGCATGACTCAGATCTTACAGGTACCGGGGATAAGCAGGTAAACAGCTCCAACAACTTCTTGTTGGCAAGTTTAGAAGTATCAAAGGCACATAAAATCCTCAAAAGTCAGAAATCGCCAAAGCTCATTAACAAAGAAATAGATGGACTTTTGTACTTTGATTACAGGACGTGGAGACATCAACGTTGGAATCGAACAGAAAGCACCCTCCCTATTGGCCAGCTTTCATAGTATTGAAAATTGTCATGTGGGCTGCTAGAGAAAAAAACAACACATACGCAACAGTTTTATCTGGCTCTGAACCCTGTGAGCTACAATACTGGCAGGCCTGGCAAGCAAGACCCGTGCAATAGTGGCAAGAATGTATGGAGGGAACACCTCCGTGGTACTGTAAATCTGGCCAGGAACCCAGGGTTGGGGAGCTCTCAGGTTGGGGAGCCTACTGCTGTTAACGTACTAATTTACTAAGTGCACAGAGTAGCTACCCGCGCTACACATCGGTCAGACCACATCCGTACATCAGGCCAGCTCTCCGTCTTCTTCTTTCAGAGAACCCACTTTTAGCAAACTGCAGAGAACAAGTGTTTCTGGGCTGCTCGGCCAGAGAGAAGACATCTGTATTGCGCTCTTCCCCCAAGGCTCAGGGACCATCTCAGAGTCAAAGGCTGGGGGGTGAGCAGCCGCAACACAGTGCCTGTCAGACGTGTCACTCGTGAACTCACAGCAGCTCTGCTACCTACAGGAGACCAGCGTGAGCTCAAGCCAGCCAACGTTACAGCAGGGAGGGGTAGGGGCTGATGAGCAATTAGTGCAGTTGATGGCTTCTAGGGGAAGGAGGGTCAGTTTTCTTTAAGGCTGTGGCCACTGGTGGGTCAACGACACTACCGTGGATTGTTCCACGCCCATGAGTTTGCGAGCAATACGTACTCGGTGGGTCACTTATGAGAGGGTGAGGAGGTGGACATAAAGCTGACAGAGGGTATAAGGTATGACCTTAGGACATCGAAGAGGGCACAAATCAGGCCAAATCACATGACTGTATGAAATTCGCTAAACATCAGTAAAATTACAGATTCAAAAACAAATGGACGGCACGAAAAACCCCAAATCTAGTAAAGAATCTACGTTTACGGCTAAAACGCTCCCCAAAAAGAAAACTCTAGTCCAGGTGGCGTCTGTGTCTTACCAGACATCTAGGGAGGAGATATTAGCAATTGTGCCACATTCCCCCAGGACACGGAGGAGAGGAGACCACAATGCCAGCGGGTGTGTGAGGCCGGTGCTCCTCCGACTCAGACAGAACGAGAGAATCATCCTGGGCAAATGCTCCTCAGGGATGTGATGGGAAATCCCTCAGCACAATGTTGGCATACTGCGGCAGAGATGCATCTGGAGAGCCGCGCATCAAGACCATTTGCGGGTCATCCCAAGAGTGCAGATTTGGTTTAACACTTGGAAATCAATGTAATTTACCACACATAACCAGCTCCCTACTTGCCGTGGCTTGCTTGACTTGAGGCGTTTGGCTTTCTGGTGGTGGTGAGTCAGCAGCACACCTTGGGAGAGGAATTTTGAATTAGATCCCTAGCCTGGCAAGTGAGACAATGGGAGCAGGATGCTGGGTGGTAGAATCCTGGGTAGCGCAGCATGAGGAGAGTGGCAGACACTAATTGGGCTGTGCTAGGAAGCCTGGGGATTTGGCTAATCATGTGGACTCCATGCATTTTATTTATAACATCTTCAACTCACCACCAGCACCCAGAGAGAACAAGTAAAAGTGTCAACTCGGTCGGCAGCGAAGAAATCATCGGCAAATACAATGTGCAGACCTAGTTTTTAACGGCGTTAGCAAACTCAATGTGTAAGGAAATTCTATCGACTTGATGTTAAAAGCAGTATTGTGGGTCATTAAGGATATGCTCATTAAAATTATGTAAGTATGGAATATATACTGTACAAGCATACATTAAATGTAATAATGTGTATAATGTGCAATACATAAGAATGTACTTATTAAAATATACTCGTGTAAATCACTCTATGGTGACACAAAGCTAAGAAATGACAGTGGATGTGGGGAGAAGGCAGGCTGGGGCACGGCCTACAGAGTGCAAGAGGAACTTATGCTTCTGGTGGCTCCCCGTCAGACCTGCATGTTTACACGAGCCAGAAGGGAAGAGAGTACTTACTCAAAGACTGTGGGCGAGTGTATGTTAATCACACCTTAAAGTGCTCTGGAAGTAGCCATGACATGAAATGATAGTCGTGCCACTGACAAGCATTTTCCAAGTTGGTGGGATAAGTGGCAAGAAGGCCATGCATACGTGGAGGGTGGGAAAAGAAATGGGTGGAGAGGGAAGACGGGATGGAGGAAGGAAAACAGATATTTCCGGGGGGAAAACAGCTCTTTAAGAAACACGGCTGTCCTAAGACAGCACTCCTGCTTAGATGTGGTGACACAAGACAGGCTCAGGAAGGGAAGGCACTGAGTGGACCCTGCCACCACCCCTGCAGTATGTACACAGGACAAAGGCATCTCTGAACTCCAACATGTCTGCAAGTGTAGGCCTTGCTCCAGCTCTGAGGAAGGTTCTGGAATTCGGAGAGAATGCTGGGCACACCCTAGCTAGCACCAAGCACAAAGTTCACAGGCTGATCCATGAAGATCAGCCATCGCCCTCCATGTGAGCAGTTTGAACCTCTCTCAGGTCCCACATGGAAGGTATATAGAGGACAGTGGGCCATCAAGCAGTTGGGATGCCTAAGAAGTCCTTGATTGCCTTCCAGACCCAATGCTGACAGAATTTTCTTTCTTCAAAGTGGATCAAGAATTTTTCATGGGGTCATTTTATTTAAAAACTCACTAACTAAATATGTGTGACTGAACCATATTGTCTCCATAGATTTTTTTTTTCTACTCCAAATGCACACAGCAAACACAATAAACAAGTGCACAAATGATTCCCCTAATCCAGATCAACTTGTATTGAAGGAAAATCCTTGAAGGATTGCAGTTCCTGTGAGATGCTATGATCAGTCCATAACTTATCATTTCGCCTGAAGTTTCTCAATGTGCTATGCATGCCTAAGCCTTGGAGATAATTATGCCAATGCCTCTAAATTTCTCTGTATGTCACACTCATTCTTATGTACCAGAGGCTATCAATTTTGTGTCTGTATTATGGAGAAGAATCATGGGACCTTTTACCTAGTAAATTGTATCTATTTTTAAAAAGGAATACAGCAGATGCATTTTCTCTGTGAAGAGTGCTATTAATCACGATTTCCCATTGATCAAATGCAATATGAAACCTGCCACAAAGCCTTGTAGCAGGCTCTAGTAATTGCAGCTTCTAACCTGTGTGCCACAGTGCTTTCTTTTTCACCAAAATGGCGCTCCTAAAATCCAAATGGACTAGGGAGAGTAAAGTGGAAAAGAAATTATATGCATGGTAAGACTTCTAGCTAGGGAATTAAAGATGTAAAGAAAAGAGAGAATAGACTATTACTTCCACAGATAGAGGACTGAAGACAAGCTCAGTAGTCAAACTGTTTTCCTGGGAAAGGCCAGGAGATCATTATTCATGTGTGTGTGTATGTGTGTGTGAGTGTGTTTGTGTGTGTGTGTGTGTGTTTGTGTGTGTGTGTGTTTGTGTGTGTGTGTTTGTGTGTATGTGTATGTGTGTGAGTGTGTTTGTGTGTATGTGTGTATGTGTGTGAGTGAGTGTGTGTGTGTGTGTGTGTGTGTGTGTGTGTGTGTGTGTGTGTGTGTGTCTGTGTGTATATAAGCATGTACATAAGCCAGAGGTCAACCTGGGTTGGCAGCTCATTGACTGAGGTAGGCTTTCTGTCAATCATCCCCAGACCTGCCCTTCTCTTGCTACTGCTGGAATTATAAGTGTGTCCCACCCTGCCAGGCTGTTTTACATGGGTTCTGGGCACAAACATTTACCAACTGAACTATCTCCCTTGCTTAAATCACACTAAGATCTGCGAGTTTTAAATAGAAAAAGTATCTAGAAAAGATCGGGCAGTATCATCCTGCCTTGAGAAGCCTTATAAAGCTGTGTAATGCCTCTGTACACAGACTCCAGGCCAACATGACACTAGGCAGGGAACATGGGCAAAATCTAGGAGGCACCAGGAGGATGCATTTCACATGGATGTGATCACTCTGTCTCATTTTGTTCTGTGTGTTTCTTTCTGCAGCCACTATGTAGATGTAGACGCCATCTGTATGCATTCTGCAACTAGAAGCCTTGCATTCTAATTGAACTCACTTCGTTGCCTTAGGAAGCTGGTGCCTGCGTGGTCACTGACTAGCATTTGGGAATGCAACCCTCTGAACTTGGATGACAGGGAGGTCCGAGATGATTTATGTGAAAGGGCATCTAAGGATGAGTAAGTTATGTGAGGTTCTGCAGTGCCCCCGTGAATAGATGCAGAAGACACTCTTGAAGAATTGAGGGCCACTTCTCTGAAATGCTAGGTCAGATCAAGTAGAAATGTGATCCTTGTTATTTCGTGATGGCCAAGGAACTTGCTAATTAGTATTTATCAAGTAAGGGTTCTGAGTAGCCGCTCTCTACATTCCTGATGCATAGGTTGTGATTAGTACACAGAGGCACAACCTCATCCTATGACTAATCTCAATGGTTATTAGACAACAAGAGAACGGAATCAAAGTGCCACCATCTGTCGCTCTGGGGGACGCAAAGGAAATTACACAGAAATATAAATAATATACAGACTATATAGAAATTGTATTTACATTTAAACACTTATTATGACAATGCATGGCTTCACATGCTTGTCATTGGAGGGTAGAACAGGTAGATCCTGGGAGGCTGCTGGCCAGCTAGGTTAGCCAAAACTGAGAGGGACAGGCTGAGTGAGATGCTAGCTCAATATACTCCGCTGCTCTCTGCATGCACACACAGAGGCCCATACCTGCACACACGGCCTCAACAGCTAGAAGACGGTGGTGCAAATGTGACATAAATATTTTCCATGAAATTCCAAATGTCCAGGTCACCAACCCTGGGAAAATCTCCTCCATGCAGCTTCACTAAAGGAACGTGGGTAGTTCTTAGTGGCAACGCATCCTTGTGTCTGGATAGAGTCAGGATGATTCTGAGTCCACAAGCGAGCAACAGGTAGGTGTATGTGTTCACGATCACTGGGGCAAAACCATCCAGAGTGTTCCTACAGACATTCAGGCCTAACACCGTCGCTAGTCTAGTATGACTTAGTCCTAATCCTGCATGGAAATGTCAAAGCCATGGGACTTGTATAAATAAGCATAGGAGACAAGTTATTAATGGAAATGTGTTTTTCAAATGTTATAGAACATAGCGCACTCACACACATACACACACACACACACACACACACACACACACACACACACAAACTGATGAGGATGGCGTTAACAAAATGCAGTATTATCAACCTACATGCTATCAGAAAATAGTCATTACAAATGTTTGTATCTACTAAATACACCAAACATTCTGGAATGACCCAAGACATCCCTAATATATTAGAACGTAACTTCAAAACTGAGAAAAATATGGAGACAGAGACGTCTCAAAAGGAAAATACTTGCATCACCAGTCACAAATGGGAACGTGTGTGACACTGTCAGAGACCCAAATGAACTTCTACTACATTGTGTCACCAGAAGCCAGTGACTGGGGCTTGTACGTCCCTGTGAGCACCCTTAGTTCCTCCAACAAGGCACAAACATACGGCTTTTATAACATTCAGGACACAGGTATTCATTCCATCACAGGCATTAACTCAAAAGAGATAAAAACCATTTGCCCCAATGGGATGGCCACAGGAAGCATCTACGGCAGCTTTATCTTTGAAAGCAAAGAGTGGGAAGCAGCCTAGGCATCCATCAACAGAGACGGGCTACTACCTGGCCTCAGAGGATAAAAAGGTTGCTGCATAAATGAGTCCCATGCATTCTGCTGTGTGTAAGAACTCTCACACCAAGACATATTGACAGCATGGCTCTATTTATGTGACATGCTGTTGTGGCAAAAGCAGCCTTAGGTGAGGACATATAACGCTAGAGATGTTTTTTACCTGCTCTGGGCAGAGGCTAGTGGGCCAACCAGGAAGACGCATGTGCCCTCTGGAGGGCTGTCATGGGGTTTGTCCTGGCAGGGGTTTGGGCTGTACAGATGTCTGCCTTTGCAATTTTGCAACTAGTCAGTCTCCCACTGGCTATAAAATGTGTCACGAAAGTGATTGATACAGTGCTGAGCTGTAGGTAATGATGTGGGTGCCAAAGTATTTGTAGGTAAAATATACTCACATTCCCAATTCATTTTCAACTTTAAGTACATAAAAATAAAGATTATTCACTGGATAGTGATGGGTGGAGAGATATATAACTAACCAAGCAAGCACTGTCCATTAGTAGCCATGGAGAGTCAGTTCCAGGAGCCCTGGAACGCCAAGACCTGCAAATGTTCAAGTCCCCTATGTAAAATGACACAGCATTTACCTAAGTACTGTGAATGTGTAGCTTCCCACTTCATGTTTTATTAAACCCATGTGTATAGAGTCACTAACACACAGAGTCTGTATGCCGCAAAATGTTTACTGCAAAGCCCCACATAATTAATTCTAAGGTGACCCTTTAGCAGCAACATATAGCCAGTGGTGGAGAGATGTTACAGCTTCCCGTTGGGGGAAATGTAGCTCCATGAGGCATTCCTTACTCATGGTACCATGGGTCTCAAACGGGACTGTGTCCCAATTCCCCACTGAATCATAAGTTCAAGTTCATGCTTCACCAACTCACCATCCTTCCCCATCTCACTTTCCCAAATAAACCACACATACCTCCACTCAGTCCAAGGCTCTGCTGCTAGGCCGGTGAACACATGGTGGGAGGAATAGAGGTGATCTAAAAGAGGGTGATTTCACATGCAATTTGCAGAATTTGGGAAAGTTTCAACAGTTACATATATAAGATGAAGGGATGGTCATATTGCTCATGATACAAGGTCCCTGAGGAAACAGTCAACCTAAAATACCTTTTGCTATAGCAGTCACGAAATCACAGAAAACACAAAGAATACTACATAGAGACAGTTTGAAGAATTAATTAATCAATCAACCTTCCTAAGTCACCTTGGAGCATAATTTGTAGACTCCTGCCATCAGCTATGCAAGTGTTGGGATGCACGCTGTGTCTCCCCTTGGAACTTTGGGGCTTGGGTTTCCTTTAGGCGTATAGAAAGCCTCTCAAAGGATGCCAGCCCTGAGCCAAATACCATTTAAGCCTTTGTGGTCACGTTTGTTATCACTTGGCCGGCTCCAATGGAGATCTAATGGGACTGGTGACTATGGGATAACTCAAGGGGAATTAGAGTCCTGACTGCACGAATATGTGAAAGATGCCCACAGCCTCAGAGCAGACGGTGTCTTGAATAAACTGAGCTCTGGCTTATTTACCAGTTCTAGACTACGAAGCTAGAAGGCGTTACTGCAAAAACGAGTACATTTGGGACAAGTAAGATGCACCCCTTCCCATTGCAGGGAGAATTGCAGGCCCCAGGATCCAGGAAGGCAGTGGGGACTCAGGCAGTATCAGTGCCAAAGCTCGGGGAAGGAAGCAGTAAGGTGCCACCACGGCATGGAGATGCACTTAGACCCTGAGTCTGGTAAATAGTCTTAATGAGGCAATCGCCAGCCATGCACTTGTTGATTCTGCTCATTACCTATTTAATTATTTATGACCCTGCTCTGAATATTTGCATGAGATACGAGACATACTTAAAGCAAGAACATTAACAACATCTTTTCTTTTCAGGCAGACGCATCATTCAGTTCAAAATACCAGTTTTGGAACTAATTCAAATGACATTTATTGAGGTGTGTTTTTAAAAAATGGAAAAATGCCTCTGAAGATTAAAAAAAAAATGTTCAAAAGTTAGGAGCAATCTGCCTTTGCTATTAGTGAGATTCAAGGGCCATTATATGAAGCAGCCAAATTACAGTTTCAATCAGAGGATATTTTTTGGGGGACAGACAGAAAAAAATAACCTGCATTTTCTTACAAGACAAATGTCTTTCCTTTCTCATATCTGTTTGATCATGTATGTTGACTTGAAATATAGCTGTATGAGCTAATATGTCTTTGTATTCACAAGTAATGGGTAAAGGATTTGAAAGTGCTATAAAATATAAAATTGAGTGTTCCTATCAAGGTCCAAAACAGTGTATTTTTCCTGCTGCATGACTAATAATTAGAAGAATTATGCCTACAATTAAAGAGATGCTTGAAAATTTGTAGTTAATCTTTGGTGTATATACAGAACTTTCCCATATTTTAAAACCCAGGGGGATTATGACACTTGCCAGGTGATCCCAGGCATTTCATACATCACTCTGATCTGTTAAAAAAAAAAAGTCACAGCAGCATTGGGGGGGAACAAAATGAGTGACAGGAAAATGGCAGAAGTCATCGATAACAGTGATATTTCAGAGACAGGGAAGACCGGTGACTAATAGGAGCTTTGTCATTTCATCTCCCTAGATGTCATTATAGGTGACCTAAGTCTTAGAGATATCCAAAGTATGCCAAAAAGTAGCAGGAGGAACTGGTGTGTGTGAGCAGAATGCAGTATGTGCCAGCCCATGGCCTTAGACCATTTTGAGTGGAAGCATCACAGTAGAAGGCACAGAGGACGAGAGATGCTTATCTCCTGGCGGCCTGGAAGCATTCCTGTGCTACAGGCTTCTTTCCCCCAGGTCCTTCAACTGATGGCTGGGTTGCCCACATTCACAGTGGCTCTCCTCCTTAATTATGTCTGAAAGTACTAACACAGACACTCTGGCTGGCAATAAAAATTAGCAACCACCGGTGAGGTTTCTTCTTTTTACTTTCATTGCTTTTTGTTTGTTCCCTGAAGAGTTTGGGATCCTTGGTAGTATCGTCAAAAGAAAAGATGTGTAATTCCTGTGTAAGTGCCTATACTTTAGAGATCTGTGTGAGAGGCTAAGAACAAGGCCCAGAAGAAGCCAGTCTGCTCTTGGATGACAAGGAATGGGACAGATGGGAAGCATCATTTACCTATCTCTGCTTGGTAATTCTTGTTTCTCGGATGAATTTATTGAGTCCCTTTAAGTTGAAGTAGTGATGGGATGAATGGCCAATTTTGATAGACAGAAGCAAGAGGTTCTGATTTTGAGTACAGCATGCACCGAAACCAATTGTCAAATATTCTTGAGTCCCTAGCTATCAGTAAGCAGGTCTACACTTCCTTTCTTTTAAAAGAATAAATAACTTAATGAACATCATTTTACAGTTTTGAAACTTCTCTCCATTCTGCTGAACTGATAATTACAAATTTGACAAAATGTCATTTGCTCATATTTCATGTAAATCTAAATTTATATATTTTTAAAAAATGGGTAGGGGCTCACATTTGCAAAACGATGGCTGATGGCTACTCGGCTTTGTTTGTATTTTTGTTGTTCTTGTTGCTAATGCAAGAACTCTGGGTAAAATATTTAACATTTCAGTGTCCTACTTTCTTCACCTGCTTAACAAGGATTAGACCAGTTTTATCTCAGTTTTCATTTTCTTCCAATTCTACAGCTATAAATCACAAGGAAGATCACAAATAAATATTCATTTTTATCAGCTCAAAGCAATTTATAGAGTAATATTTTCAACATCTAAGGGTTTTTTTAAGCAAAGGGCTCATATTACATTTTAAAAGTTTTTATCACTCACTTATGTAAAAAGAAAAAAAAACCTTACAAGACTTCTACTGCTCAAGCACATTGCCATAAACGGTACAGCCTGACTAATTGCCACTTCTCTACCTCATTCACAGTGTAGCTGGTCAGCTGGGATTTTCCTAGTGAACACACATGCTGATATAATCCAGTAAGTGTCATATTAATATTTTGAATCATCAATGGGCATTCGGTCTTCCGGAGCCCTCCCTCTGGTTTCAGTGACCCAGTTGCTACATGCATTTCGTCCTGGATGATGGGAGCCCTGTCACATCTTTACAAACCAGGCCTTTACGTCTCCCGTCTTACAGTTGGTAAATGGTTTCAAAGCTTCAGCCCAGTTATAGCAGCTCCTTGGATGCTGAAAGACGCTGGGAGACAGCAGACAGCTGGGGAGGGTGTGCTGTCAGCAAGCTGTTAGACGTGATGCAGAGAAAGCAGCCATTCCACAGGAATGTCCCCAGAAGGATGACTTCGCATGGCTGCCTTCCTCGTTACAGAGTGAAATTTCCCATGGTGCCTTTCCGCAGGAGCTTCATCTTCTGCTGCCCAGGAGATCAGCCCCTCCCTTCCCTACCCGCCCTTCCCAGAAACCCATCAGTTGTCTGGGTTTCCTCTTTTCTGTTCTCACTTTCTGTCTTAGCTTCCTTCCGAGGCGACTGCAAAACAGGGATGAAAGATTCGGGGTCCTCACTCTTTCCTTGGTTATTTATTTCTCCCTGCTCTGGGGAAGATGGTTGTGGAAAATGTGAGAGCAATTCACACATCAATGTTTCAGAATCTATGTCTAAATGGGGCTGCTAGGGAAAGCATCTTCCCGTAGGCGCTAATTAAAAAGCAGTAAGTTCACTTCACTGGTGTTCTCCTTCCCAGCTCCCTCTCCCCCTTCTCCAGACACACAATCTTTCACTCTAATTTGAACATTATGCCTCCATGTCCAAGAAAACCAGCACCAAAACAAACAAACAGAACTCGGCAGAGTACAACATTAATGAGCAGTTCGGAAGAGGCATCCATGTTCCTTCAATAAAACCGGCTGCATTCCTGCAAAATGCCACAATGGGGAAGCATGTCACCCACCTCTCAAACAACAGGTGACAGGTGCTTGTCACAACACACTGTTAGGAATGATGACAGGAGGTCCCATTTATTAATTGTAGACATCAGTGTCTGTGCTACTGGTGTTATGTTCAGGAAGCCGTCTCCTGTACCAAGTCGTTCAAGGGTACCTCCCACTTTCTCTTCTAAGAGGTTTAGTGGGGCTGGATTTATGTTGAAGTCTGATGCATTTGGACTTAAGTTTTGTGCATGGCGATAGACATGGGTCTATCTGCAGTCTTCTACACACCAGCATCAAGTAATGCCAGCATCATTTGTTGAAGATGCATTCTCTTTTCCATTGTATAATTTTAGCTTCATTGTCAAAAATCAGGTGTTTGTAGGTATGTAGATTAATATCAGGGTTTTCAACTGGATCCCATTGGTCTACCTGTCTAATTTTTATGCCAACACCAAGCTCTTTTCAGGACTATAGTTCCATAATAAAGCTTAAAGTCAGGGATGGTGATGTTTCTGGAAGTTCCTTTATTGGACAGGGTTGTTTTGGCTATCCTGGGTCTTTTGTTTTTCCAGAGGGAGTCATTGTAGGTTTTAAGAGAAATCTGGCACTAGGGAAATGTCCAGAGATCTACAAGGATGACCACAACTAGCAATCTAATCAATAGTAGAGAGGCTGCCTTAAAAGCCCTTCCCTTTTAGTGAGATTGATGACTAATGCCACCCTAGAACCTTCATCCTGTAGCTGATGGAAGCAGAAGCAGACACCCACAGCTAAACACTGAGCCAGACTCCTGGAATCCAGTTGCAGAGAGGGAGGAGTGATGAGCAAAGGGGTCAAGACCAGACCGGAGAAACCCACAGAAACAGCTGACCTGAACAAGGGGAGCTCATGCATCCCAGTCTGATAGCTGGGAAACCAGCATGGGACCGACCTAGACCCCCTGAATATGGATGTTAGTTAGAAGGACTGGGCAGTCTGTGTGACCTCTGGCAGTGGATCAGAATTTATCCCTAGTATACGAATGGTGTTTAGGAGCCCATTCTACATAGAGGGATACTCCCTCAGCCTGGACACATGGAAAGGGCCTAGGCCCTGCTCCAAATGATATGACAGACTTTGAAGACTCTCCATGGAAGGCCTCACCCACCTTGGGGAGCAGAAAGGGGATGGGATGGGGGTTGGTGTTGGGGAGGGGCAGGGGATGATGGGAGGGTTCAGGAACTGGGATTGACATGTAAAACAAGCTTGTTTCATATGTATGCATGTATGTATGTATGTATGTATGTATGTATGTATGTATGCATGCATGCATGCATGCTTGGCCCCCACCTCCACAGTCATTGAGAAGCACTTGTAGATGCTGGTCCTGATCACTACACGGAGACAATTTTGATGGGAATACTATGCTGATCACATTGGCAGCCATCAAGCAGCAGCTGAAGCACAGATGCTGTCAGAAGCTGCAGGTGCTTTAGATAAAACCACCCGAGTAATGAGCCAGAAGTAACCATCATAATAGGAACCAGAGTGATAGGCACCGCCTTCCTTTAAATCAAGGATTACCACTGCTATTCAATATATTTTAATGAGAAAGGTAAATACAAAAAGACATGGTAACGTGGAACTAAGGACACACACACACAAACACATTATTAATTCATTCATCCAACTCGTAAATTATTGAACATTCGCTTTGAAACAGTGTCTGTCAGATTCAGAAGAACACAGAGATTGTATCAAATGTGAGTTCTACAGGACTTTCTGGGGTCTGTAACCCATGATATAGAGGCAGTGACACTATAATACAACACTAATAAACACGAGCACCATGAATGCAGCTGATGCATCTTCAAACCCTTGATGACAATGATGTGACAGGGCAGACAGTAGTATGTATGAGGAAACTGAAGCTAGGGGAGCAATGAATCAGGCTGATTTGTCAAGCCATTTGCAGTCTGCGGAGTACAATGCCTTGGGAGATAGTAGTCCAGTGGGAAAACTCCCTCAAGGCTAACCCAAACTAGCTGTTCTTAACTCGAGGCTACAATCTCCTGCCAGGCTTAAAGAGAGCACTTATAGAGAGATATTCACCCTGCCTGGTTATGGTGGCACACGCCAGTAGGATTTGCTGAAGGAGGCAGAGGAAAGAGGGTCATGAGTTTGAGGCCAGCCTGGGCTACACAGCTGCATCAGCCCAAAATAACAGAGAGGCTGTATTAGATATAAAACTGTTGGCCTGTTACTAGTGTTTCTTAGTGGCTAGCTCTGTCTTAAATATTAACCTATTTCTATTAATCTAAGTGTTTCCATGTGGTCTTATCTTACCAGAGAGAGGGTCTGGACCTCTTCTTCCAAGTCCCTACATCTTGACTCTCCTGTACTACATCACCCAGAATCCTCCTTGTCTCCTTGTCCCGCCTATCTTGATTTCCTATTGGCCAATGGGGCTTTATTCATTAACCAATAAGAGAAACATATTTACAGAATGACATCTCCCATCAAGCGTAGAAGTTGTAGGCTGCCAGCGTGGTTGAGAGACTGCTTTTCTTATACCCTTGGAAGACATTTCCTGTACTTCAGATTCCTTGTCCAAATCTCAGGGAGCCATACCTTGCTGAGAGCTCAGGGAGCCAGTGCAGGATTCATGCATGACGTCTCAACAAGAATGCACAAGGTGAGAGTGGGACTTCCTCCTGCCCCGCCCAAGCCCAGACACTATCCACATGATAACAAGGCCTCCATAAAGACAGATACTCCGTCCTTGGAGTCTCAGCAGATGGGTAGCCTTGGGGCAGCTTTCCCGAGTTCCCTGCCTATTAGTCTCTACCCCAGTGTGCTGCTCCCACCATGAAAATGTATAACTTTGCTATCCTCATTCTACACAACACTTGTCTTCTTCTGTGTGGTACATGTCTTGTTCACAGTATGAGTCCCAGAACGATTTTCATTGTGTTGAACACATTCCATAAGCATGTGTGGAGTCACTGCTGAGGACGATGGTGGTGGTGGTGGCCATGATGGCTTGCTGTTATTTAGCTCATTTTGCTGGTGTTTTAAGCATGCTAAATACAGCAGTTTTCTTAATTCTTGCAACTCAAGAATTGTACATACATGCTGCCATCCGCGCCCCCCCCCTATTTTACGTGCAAGGATGTTGAAGTAGAGAGGGGCAGTACTGACCCATAGGCACACTCGATATTTCTCTAGTTTCCTAAAGCCCCAGGGGATGAGCTCTGGAGTATGTTCTGTATATGCATTGTATGCGAGCCTCCTGAATATTTTATCTTTGCCTTGCATAAATATCTAGGGGTGTCCAAAGGCCACGTTCTGTGTTTGTGTATGTTTATGAGCAAGTGTATGCATGTGTGGTTCCTCAAAAGCTGCTCACCTTGCTTTTCGAGACTAGGTCTCCCATTTTCCCCGAGGCTGGCAGGGTCAGCTAGGTTGACCAGCAAGAGAGTCCCAGTGACCATGATCATGCTATGTGTCTGCCCTCCAGCACTGGAATGTCAAGAGCAGCATATATGCCAATTTCTACATAAGTCCAGAGGATCAAACTCAGGAATTGCTTGCATAGAAAGGAGTTCACTATCTGAGGTGCCTCCCAAGTCCCTTCTCCAGTTTTACAGGGTCTCATTTAGTCCAGGCTGGCCTCTAATTCACTATTCAGCTGAGGGTAACCTTGGCCTAGTCTCCTATCGCTACCTCCGAAGGGCTAAGGGATTACATGTGGGTCTCCCTGAATGCTAGATAAGTACTATGCCAACTGAGCCACATCCTTCCTTCCCAAAGGGACACGTCTCTATGTCTGGGAAGTCCTACTTATCTGTTTTCAGACACAGAAATACTCAAAGCACAGGATGAAGAGGAAGCACAGAGATCTGAGGAGTAAGAGACAGGCCTTCTGGGAACACACACCTCAGCCTTCCCAGAGCTGGAATGGACACTGACTGGGAGTCACAGCAGCTGTGACAATGAAGTCCCCTGAGGCTGCAAGAGGGTAAACCATAGGGGTGTGGTGGTAGAGGGACAGATTCAGAGGCCTTCTCTCTCTTTCTACTTATCTACACCTTCGCTCCTTCTGCCCATTCTTCCCAGACTTCCATTCTGAAGGGGCTGTCCAGAGCAGAGAGAGACAGAGAGAGAGAGAGAGAGAGAGAGAGAGAGAGAGAGAGAGAGAGAGAGAGAGAGAGAGAGAGAACGCACAGAGCGTCAGTGGGTAAGGCATTTTACTCTCAAAGTCCCCCCCCCCAAGTAAAACATTCCCTTCAACAAGGCCACATCTCCTGAAACCTACCCAAACACAACCGCCATCAACAGAGACCAAATGTTTAAATAAGACTATGTGGGGGGGGGGGAGCATTCATTGAAACCACCACACCCGGAGCTCCCATGGTCTTAGAAAAATTCATCTCACAGTCAGTCATGTGACCCCGCTTCAGCCATTGCCACAAACTCACAGCAACCCTTTCCTGGGCCTGCCACTGTGAAGCCGGCCCCCACCCTCCATCAGCCTCTACACTGTCTACCATATCCACACTGGGAGAAGATCTGAAGCCTTTAATGTCCAGTGACAAGTGACCTGCTAACTTTAACCAAAGACGTGAAGTGACATCCTCAGGAAGGCAAATGAAACCACTCCCAGCACTGACCTTTCAAGTCAGTGGGTGGCAGACAGTCCTGGCATTTCCAGGTATCTGTTTGGATGAAGAAGCATTTTGTTTGTTTGTTTGTTTGTTTGTGTTTTAAATAAAGCACAATCTGCTTAAATTGTTCTGACTTGGCCTCGGGGGAGAGCCTGGCCTACAAACACCGTTTCTTTGTTATCGAGCAATGAGTGGAGGAGATAACTGCCATTTCCTCTGCCTAATCCTTGTCCTGCAGGAAATGGGAGGTAAGGAATGAGGTTGTGGCCCCCTGGGGGATGATTTGCTTGGGTTCATGGTCTGGTTCTCTCTAATTGTGAGTCTGGACAGGTTAGCGTCCTTGTCTATAAAAGGGAAATACATTGTCCTTTACAGGTCACAGAGAGGAACGGAGGAGAGAATGTGATCAGGGCGGCTGGCCAGAGAGAATGCTGGGCGAGTGTTAGCCATTCTCATCATTACTGTGACAGGGACTCCGCACACGGGACACTTGGAGACGAGACGCGCCTGTAGGTTTGTGTGTGTCCATTTCCAAGTGTCAGCATACATCCTGCTTTACGCATAATCTTTAAAATTCAGAGTCAGGATTACCGGGAAGAGGGCAGTAAAAAATAAAGTGTAATGAGCAATCACTGGACAAATAAATTACGCTCGCTTTTAAAAGTACAGTTTCCATGTGGTTTGAAGGTAAATTGCCGTGGTGAGATGGTTTTAAAATCTCCTGGGGAAGGGTGGCAGGCTCTCTAAGTAACGGTTTCCTTCCAGGATAAACACATACAGAACCTTTGCCTTCATATTTACTAGAGGTGCTGGACACTTCATTCCTTCTCCATAAGCAAACAGAAATTAAGTAACATTTACTCCCCTACTGGAAGTCAGTCAGCCGAATCTCCAAGGCCTGCCCTCCCCTGCCCCCACAATCTATGAGCGAGTGCCTTGCCTTTGGCTCTAAGTACGTACAGAAACAGCTTTCATATTCTATTTCATTTAACCTGTATCTCTCTTTCTAGAAGCTGCCATGGTGGGGTTAAATGAAGTTCTTCCAGTAATATGAAAGCTATGCAGTTTAAAGGCATCCTGGGGTCCTTGGGTTAAGAGGCGTTTGCCCAGATCACCGTCAATGCTGGCTTCACAGCAGACTAGCCCCTGCTATGTCCCCGTCCAGGCCCCTTTCTTACTCTTCATATCTAGTCAGCCATCCGTCCCCCTGTTCTTTGTCCCTGTTTCTCCCACACATAGTCACTATTCACAGTGACCACATCCCTACCCACGCTGTGCCTTACAAATGGACTTCGACACAGACACTCTAGCTCTCTTGTATGAATGTGGGTGTCGTCCTGGCACAATGGTGTCCTGCAAGTCTAGCCAGACAAGCTGTCCCAGAGGTCAGAGAGCAGAGAGACCAGGATAAATGAAAATGCTTAAATAATACAACTTCAAAAACTGATTAAAAAACACCGTTTGAGAAACAAGACAAAAATAGATGAGGAAAGTAGAATCATTTGGGAGAGGATACCAGCAAGATGAGAGATCACACTATCTAAATCCTGCCATGTCTCATAGCTTGTTCTCCATCTCACTCTGTGCCTCTCTCTCTGTATCTGTCTCTCTGTCTCTGTCCCTTTTAGCCACATTGGACGATAGGAGTGTGTGAGGAAAAGGAGACTAATCCCAGAGTGTCCAGGAAGGTTCCCTGCAACCACAGTACACACGTACTTTCAGAGAGACACAGGGACAAGGGTGGTCAGATCACAGCTTCATCTTAAACTGTCTCACTAAGAGCATGGGTTCCTTGATTCCTGAACAGATCGTGTAGAGTTCCAGAATGGACGTCATCAGCTGGTGATCATATTAGGTTTATCTGACCGTGATTTGCTGACATATAGTTAGTGTTTCCTTAATAACTCATGGTGCAGCTGGTCATATGTCACCCGGAGTCGTGTGTCTTATGGATATTAGGCAGTCCCTGGTACTTCCATCTTCCTCTGAGCACAGATCACACAATGCTCCACTTGCTGGCTATGTGCCATTTACTAACAAAGACCGTGAATGCCGCCTATTTCTAATAAGGTTTTTGCCAGCTACTTATTTAAAACACTCAAGTGGTTTACCTGTATTTTACAAACTATCCATTTGTTTATATAATGGGGACCATAACAACACGTCTCTGTTTTTAAACTGGTTTATATTTTATTCCTTCCCTAAGAACAATTGGGTTTATAGAGAGGTTTTAATGTGAACTTGGGCATGACGGTAAAGAAAAAGGGGAACTCGGAAGGAGAGGCCAACAGCATGGCCATGGGGTTTTCAAGGAAGAATCTCAGAAAGTGAGACAGACCCAAATGTGGGCATGAGATTCTCAAGGAGGAGCAGCCACAATTCAGCCCTCTCGCTGGACACTAAACACTGACTATCCTGGAAGGCCAAGGCCGCTATTGAAACCGTGAAGCCTATGAAGAAATGTTCCATGGGGATGCGGAAATTCCAGAGTATCCCAGAGATAATGGAAATAGAGTGCAGCCATAACCCCAGCCAAGGCCACACCCAGGGGAAAATGATGCTGCCATTAATGCTACTGAGGAGGTCACAGCTGGCTCGTGATGTTGAGTTACCCACTCAAGAACCTTATTCCAGAAGTAAGCTGATGACTACAGCTGCCGTACACATGCTCCTGGGTGGACCAGGGATTAGGTGGGAAGAATCTGGTCCAATGGGAGAGAAATGTACAAAGGTTGCCTGACTGGCAATACATGCCCCAAATCTGAAGTATTCCGTTACTATACTGTTTAACTCCTAACAGGCACATGACATTAAAATCAGTACTCATTAAAAGTGTATACTGATGACTTGGAATAGATTTTGCTATGTACCAGACACAGTGACAGGCTGAAAATGTACCAGGCCCCTAAAAGTTAAGTGTTTATAATAGTGTGTGTTCATATCATCTACTGCTACACACAGCTTCTATTAAGCCTTCTAATCTTGGTAAATTATATATTTACTAAGTGTCTTGGGCAAAAAGGTTACTTAGTAGTAAAGCTATACATCTTTGGAGCCACTTTGCATTCATTATTTCCATCACATCTTACTCCATGTCCTTCAGTATTCTCCAATGACCTTTCACCTTTGCTAAGACAACCACTCATCAGTCTCTTCCCTGCACTATATCAGAACCCCCAGACTTCTTACTATCATGCATTATGTATCTCCTGATATCCCCCTACTGGTATTCCCATAGTGTATATTATTTTTTTTCATACAATAAATTTAAAAGTCATAGGAATAGGAGCATTGTTTTGTTCTCTTTTATTACCTTTCTACTTCAAGTCTCTTGAAAACTACTTGTCACACATAATAACAGCTGCTGTGCAGGCACGTACAGAATAAATGTGGGGTGTAATTATACAGGTTCATTGTAATTGGCCAAGACAAGGACCTGGCAACTACAGACACAAGCAAACCAAAGAAGATTGTTTCCTCATATATAGTTGTAGAAAACACACCCATGACAGTATGTGTCATAGGCTCATTATTGGTAGAGTGTCCATTAATATAGTTCGGCACACAAGTAACCGGTATGCCTCTAAGCTCTGAATCAAATGCCAGCTAGTGCCAGGAAACTCCATAATGATACTAAGCAATTCTTGTGTTGCCTTCTCGGCCCAAGGAGCATTCTTTAATGTAAGAGGCACAGTTCAGGTGCACTTGATTAAGCAGATCAAAAGTTCCTGCAGGCCACTGGTCAGAATTATAGAAATAAGAATGGCCACATCACACATGGGAACAACATATGGCCACCCTTCAAGGTCATCAGTAAACTGTTCACTGAGAGCTACAGAAACATTCCCTGGGGAGTCTCCCTGACCCCTCTCTTGTGGGAGAGAATTGCAGCCTACTGGCTTATCAAGGAAGCTGTGACTTTGCAAGTGCCTTCTGGTCAACCTCAAGTAGGGAAATTTGCATTTGATAGGCCACCCATGACTTGAGTTGATGGTTGCTGGGGACAGGATCCCCCTGAAGTCTGGAGGTAACTTGCTAGCCCTCAAATTTCCACTGCCAACCTTCCTGCTGGATGGCCATACTGAACATTCATAATCAGCAGAATATTGCCATGTCTGCCAAAGAGCTGCAGGTGGACATATTAGTCCTATGTGAGCCTTTGATTTTGCCACCAGGAGTAAGCAAAGACACAGTTTTTTGTCTGTGCTTGGTTTCCTTGCCTATCTAGAGTACTTAGCCTGATGGAGGTGTTTTTTTTCCTGGCTATTGGTTCCATGGTGTTTTATAATCTCTTCTTTATCCCTGCTGCTTTTTGTTAAATGCCTGTGGTCTAGTGGGTACCATAATACACCATTGCAACCTACTTTCTCCACTGGCCAGGCTTTGTGTTCCTACTCAAGACAGTTTTCTAGACTATCTGGGCACCTGAAAAGTGGATTTTCTAGACAGAATTAATCTTTGTGATAGAAAACAGAAGAAGGGGGACACTGCAGGTTGTGGATAACTGAATAGAAGAGACCAGTACAGAATTTTCCAGAAGGGCTACATCTCTGTGTACAAGGTGGTTACATAAGGTAGTAGGTAAAAGCATCTAGGTTGTAAGTTGAAGGTCCCTGTCCAATGCCGTAAATCGGTCAGGAAAAGCAACCAGTCACAGCTGGGCCATTTAGCTCATGACTAAGGTTGGCATTAACCCTTACTGGGTTTGAGTGCTCTCATCTTCACAAGGTGCTGTGACCAATGCTGAAGCCACAAAGTCACTTAGTATATTTCACTTTCCCCATTACACGTTGCCCTGTCTGACCTCTACTGTTAGTTTAGGCCACTGTGCATAACCTATGGCTGCAGTTAATGCATGTGAAGATGCTCATGGTGATACAAAAGGGAATCAGAGGTCAGTGTCTCAGGCTACAATAACCCTGCTCACTCAGAGCAAACTGCAGAGTCCTGCTAGGTCACTTAGAAGTCACGTAGGGGCCTGCCCCATTTGCGTTTGAGTTTTAGCTTCCTTTGTCTTTATTTCCTTTGTCCAGGCACTTTTTGGTGAGGAAGCGGTGTTTGCCTTGTGTGGGTTTAGCAAAGCCTATCTCCTGGAAATGGACACCGGGAGACAGAATGTGGGTTAGCATTTGTGTGTGTGGCACTCCTTACACAATTGCATTTGAAGAGACTTCTCCTTGCCGTGGCGTCTGTGGCAAGCTGAGAAAGTGACAGGGACACAGAGGCCTGTCAGTATAACCAGCAAGTCCTTCCCGAGTAAAATGTTTGAGAAGCCTTTGAGCTATGGATACTTAGTCACTTATGCCGCAGACCTGGAGGGAAGCCCACCAAACAGAGAGAGGTGAGCCATTCAAGCTGGAGAAAGGAGCCTTGTCCTGGGCGCGTTTCACGGCCACAGGACAACACCTCCTCTTTCGTCCCCAACGCCGAATGGATGGTGCAGGGCCTTTTCATTTTCTTCCAAACCAACTAGCTTTCAAAACATTACCATGGGTCACTAGCTCAACTGCCATTCCCACAGTAATTAACTCTAGAAATTCTAGAATTAGCACGACTTGGTGGCTAAGCCAACATGTGTAGCTTGGAGCATCAGCCTCCCCTTGCTTCCTCTGTCGCCATGAGACAGCCCACTGACTCATTACGCATGCATTAACTATAGCCACAGGGCATGCACAGTGGCCCGAACCCAGAACAGAGATCAGAGAGGACATCAGCTACGAGGCAAAGTGAAGTATATTCTAGTTGACAACATACAGGTCTCAGCAGGAGACGCAAATGTGCTTAGGCAAAGAAACGCTTCAGCACGTAAGGCCTGTTTCTCTACACCCTGCTTGACAGAAAGAATAAAGACCCATCTCTAACAGCACATCTCGGGGAAGAGCTGCAAAGGAAGCAGATGAAGAGGGAGAGTGAGAAAGTTTAATACCAGGAGGTGGACGCATTCTCACCCCAGGTCAAGCCACACAGGTCTGCGTGTTTGCAAGAGGCAGGGCATGCATTTGTTTCTGAGCTTTGAAGCAAACACAGCAAAGGCACACAGGGGATTAAGAATGGGCATCACAGAAGTCACTGTCCTCTTTTATTGCTATTTCTAACACCAAGGAGTATTTCTTTTTCAAATACAAGCAAACGGATGCTGGATGTTTAGCATCCTTAGGTGGGGTTGGTGGAGCAGAATGGTCTCACACAGGCTCCAACAGGATATTGGATTTTTTTTTTGCCCACACAGTGGAGTTTAAACGCTTCTTGAATATTATGGGGCAGAGGAAGTTAGGCAGAAATGAAGAAAGGAATGTTATTTGTTCTCAGATGTGATGAGTGCCCAACTCTATGTGGAACCTTGGTGGGCAGATGTGCCTTGTATCACTTGTGTGGGATCACAGGTAAGTTAGGCATATGCCACGGTGAATTGCAATAATCATTCTTACAAAACTTCAACTATTTTAACTCAGAATCTCAGAATGTATCTGCCTTATATTAATTTATAGTGAAATATTATTGCATCATTTGAAATATTAAAAAAAAGCCCACTGAAAACCCTCTTTCACCCATGTTTAAACCATATTATTACAAATTAGGTCATTTTTTTTTTTTTGCCAATTTCTTCAACATGGGTGACTTTCTGTCAATTTGAAGAAAGAAATATTAAATAAAAGATCTGTGCAGTTTCAAGAGCATTGGACTAAGATACATCTCCTTTCAAGGCAAAATAGTATTTTCTCCAGTGAGGGGTTCCCAGGAAGATGAGGTTTTATGCCTACATACACAGCATGGCCCTTAACGTTTGAATGCTGAGAAGCACAGTATCCACTCACTGAGAACTCTCACAGCCTGGGAAGGTGGTCCTTATTCCGATGCAAAACCATGGGGAGTAGAAAGCTAGTGAGGTCCCAAGGGTCATGAGGACTTGGGCCTTAAGACCCAGGCTGTAGCCAGAGTTATCCAGCACAGTTCCTACGGGTAGGGAGTGCACACAGGACACACCAGGCTAGCTCAGGTCTGCCATGATCATCTTCTGTCTGGAAACAGTGAACTACTCTGTGGGTGCTGGACGAGAGAAATCCTTGCATGATGGTAACCCATGTGCAAAACATTTTCTCAACTTACTGTGGTCCTGGCTCATTGGGGAAGTGCTTGCCTAGAAATCCAGCCTGCTGCCTGCTTCAGCAAGGAGCAGGAATGACATCAATGAAAATCTCTTTGTCTTACAACATTCAAAGATGTGTGGCTCCAGCATCCTCCCTTGCCAGGGTTTTAGTGCCATGACGTTCAATGCACTGATCTGTCACACCACCCGCCTCGGTTATGGTGTCAGGCCATGTCACCGGGTGGCCAGAGCAATGACTCATTTTTACCCATCAACCTTTGCTGAGGTTGCCTTCACTGCCCTAAGTGCTCCCCTCCTCCCACCACACCCTCCATCCTGCAGTGGCCAAGTCACTAACATCTTACCTTTTCCTGTTATCATTTCTCCTCAGTGTTAATAAAATACAGATAGGTCTAGCCCATAGATCAAATGGTGCTCCCTAGTCTACTGACATCCAAAAGAGTTTGGCATGAGGCTGGACATGCTGCTTCTGTGGCTTAATTATACATGAGCCACTGCTAACAGGAGCCTGTGGAGCCTATGAGCTGAGGCTGCTGTGGCTGCTGTGGCTGTTGTGGCCGGGGAACCAAACGTTTCTTTTTCTCTAGCTTTCACTTATTAAAATCTTAGGAGCCATATGTTGGTGGCTGCCATCCTGGGCAGCTCAGACGTATTGTACATCAAGTTGTACTGAGACATTCTACTTCACCCTCCTAACCAGCCAAGTCAAACACTCAACAACGAAATGGACTGGTGAAAACGTTAACCTCCGAGGGTGGAGAGATAAACACACCAGCTGCATCTCATCCAATGTCCATGCTTCTAGAAGGCTCAGCTTGGAGCCTGCCCCGTTTTTTTGTTTGTTTGTTTGGTTGGTTGGTTGTTTTTTTTTTTTTTTTGTGGGATTCTTTTTGCCCCTCCTTCCATCCTGATCCCCACACAGTTTCTTATGTGCCGTGAAGATTCATACACCTGCCTGTTTGAAGTAGAATGGGTGACACCGTGCAGGACTTGTCTGTAAATCCTTGAGAGACTTGAAGGAAACAATTCTCCATTTCCTGATGGTAGCAGTTTCTGTCCCCTAAACGAAGCATTTATTTTAAGGTTCTACACAAGCCTACAATTAAAATAAAACACCACTGTTTATCCTGTCTGTCTGCCCTTTCTAACCGTAACACAGCATCATTCGATAAGGGTGAAAGTGGCACTTTTGTGAAGCCTGCACTGGGCTCTGCTTCTGAACACATAAATTGGCATTTCCCTCAATCTGTGACATTAATTTAGTATATATTTCACCTAAATTATATGAGTCTGAGCTTACCCAGAATTTCCAGGCTCAATACAATACATGGTCATTTGAAAACAAGTGTTCGCTAACTTTTGAGTTGTACTGGGAAATTTAAAAATATTTTCCAGTAAATGGCACTGAAATCAAATGTAGAAATCAAATATCAAGCCCTATTCATCTTCAGTCACTTCCTCTAACTTACAGGTTTCTAAATGAAAGAAATAAAACATCAGGGCTGAACACACTATTCCTAATTATAACCTATCTAAGTCACTATTAAAAGTTATCTTAGTTGCCTAAGCAAACAACAGGAAGGGCCAGCACTCATGTTAGGACAGTTAGATTCCAGTGTTCTCCATGTCCTTCATGATAAGATAACTGAAAAGCCTTTTTATCCCCCAGAAAGACTACTGCACATAACTTAGCCTAAAGGACAGAAGCTCTGTGTTATCAGGGGTCCAAGATTTCAGCTCATTTTCAGCTTTTATTATCTCCATACTCTGAGATGGAATTTAATAGATGGTTGGAACAGCTATAACATGACATTAAGCAAAGAACATGTCGGTGGCATCCGTGGCCCCAGCAAAGATAGGAGCTCCAAAACATGAATCAAAGGAAACAGAAAAACATCTTAGGAGAAGAGATTGGTGGTGGTCCTGCACATCTAAAACATTCTGAATGCCTCGGGGAGGCTGAGAAGTATGGTGTGCTGAGGATAATGATGCTCCTTTAGCAGGCTTGGTCTGTCTGAGGCCCTCATATACTTCTATCAGGTAATGTATAATGGCTACTGTGATGCCCATCTGTCCAGATTCACATGATTAGCATATCAATGAAGATGCTGAGGATGAAAATATGCTTTAAGTCGCAAAGGACCTACAGACGTAGCTTATATAACGTAATGTTACATTTCAGGTTTCAGTTGGAGCATCAGACGCAGCAGGCATTAGCCACCAAAAGAAGTCTGGATTCTATGTGCAAATTACAAACGTGGAAAACGGTATGCAATTTGGAATAGAGTTTAATTTTTAGAGCGGTTTTAAGATCATAGCAAAAGCCAGCAAGGTGTACAGGGAACTTCTTTATACCACCTGGTAGGGATTTCTAAAACTCTCACCAACCAATGTGTATAAAAGTTGTCTTACTGGAGATGGTTTACAGGAAAAGTATGAGGGGCTTATTTACGGTGATTATTTACATCCCACCATAATAGACGCCTACAACATTTTAAATTAAAAGGGAGAAAACTTACAGGAATGACTGAGAGAATGTGAAACAGCTGTTAGAAGGCCCTTGAGTCTTGGCCAGTGAGCGCAGGTGTGATCTGAGTCGGGTCTCAGGAGCTCTGAGGGGTGGGATAGCTGATCAGGACAGGCATGCTGGGTTCTGTGTGTGTTCCCAAAGCCCATCTAAATAAAAGGCATATGGGTGCTCGCCACAGAAAATGTAGCAGAACTACTCTGAGACCATGGTCCATTCTGTCCAGGAAGATGTCCCCGAAGCCTCGGGGGGCAATAGAGGGAGTTGTGATGGAGAACAGTGACAGCCCAGGGTTGAAGATGCGCCAGCACGTCACTGGAGGGGACATTCCTCCATCACAAGGCCAGCTAGCATGTGACCTAACTGTTCCTTCAGGGCTGGAGATTCAGGCGGGATGGCTACACAAACCATCTGATGGAGGATTACGGGGAAATCAAGGCAAGCAGGAACTAGGAAGCCTTCGGTCAATTCTTCACGGACTGCACACATCATACACACGCACTGCGTGTTGTGTGCTGTGCTGGCTGCAGAGACAGGCAAGGTGGATCCCATACTTTTGGAACTGAGTCTTGTGGGCAAATACAGGGGCACCCAAGAGACCAGCCCTGTTTCAGATTTTCGGTCACGCTCTACTTACCTTATGAACGTGTATCTCGTTTTCTCTGCTTGTATTCATGCACAGTTTATCTGCTTACAGCAACACTAGACAGCTTGTAGGTCACGCCACACTTGCTCACGCCGACCTTCACCAAAGCTACTTTAAACAGTAGCCTGGTTGCTCATGCTTTTAGCATATCATGGGAAAGGGAGAAGATGCCTGTCTCCAAATTAATGGTGCCGGTTTTCAAGCCTGGCCGTATCTGATTATTTTAATAGCAGGTCACTTCATAGGCAGTAGGTCAGTGCATGGTTATTAAAATGGCTTTCTAAATGAATATGAAATTCTCCCTGCCAACTGACGGTTTATAGTGCACAAAATATTGAGAGTAATTCTGACACTGGCCTGTGATGGGAGATGATATTCTGTAAATATGTTTCTCATACTGGTTAATGAATAAAGCACTGATGGCCAATAGGAAAGCAAGATGGGTGGGGCTAGGAGACAAGGAGGAAAGAGGAAGGAGTAAGGAGGAGTCAGCATGGAGAGACCGGAGAGAACAGCAAGCCGGGCCACCCGGTAAGATAAGCCACATGGAAATACTTAGAATAGTAGATATGGGTAACGACAGAGCTAGCCGATAAGAAACAAGTAACTGGCCAACAACATTGTATCTAATAAAGAGTTTCTGTGTGTTATTTGGGGCTGGCGGGGCAGTGGGACCAGGAAAAACATACTTGTTATAATTATTTGATACTGTTTGGGAGAACCCTTACTTCACGCACACCAATGAGTGATGGTAGGGCAATAACGATATTCAGAGATGCACGTGGCCCTTGCTGACAGGCTAAGACCAAAGATTCTGCTTTCAACGGTATGAAGAACTAAAACAGAGCAACTTGGCTGGCTGGTCGTTTGAAAATTCCTAATCTGTGACCCCCCCTTTTCACGACTTCACCTTTCAGTCCATGAGCCCTTCCGCTGCACCTTTTACCCTGCTCCTGAATCTTGATCCTGCTTCAGGAAGTGTAGTAGGATAAACCTGACTCTTCAGGAAGAGGCTGAAGAGCAGGTCTCATCTCTCCCCGTGCCTTGGTAACACAATGAAGGTGCTTTCGTAAGGATACCCATGTAACACAATGAAGGTGCTTTCGTAAGGATACCCATGTAACACAATGAAGGTGCTTTCGTAAGGATACCCATGTAACACAATGAAGGTGCTTTCGGTGAGAACTTAGGTTCCAGTGCCTCAGAATTAATTCTCAGCTTAGTTTCCTTCTCACTGTGAGACCCAAGTAAAGTCAATTAACCTCTCCATTTCCCATCTGGCTTTAATGATACATTTATGCAGGTAGCTTGATATTCCCCAGCGGAAAAGGCATGCATGCATAAGCACAAAGGCCTCTGTAAAATAATGCGCAGACAGATAGCTCTCAGTCCTGCCCTGAATGCCCTGTCTAATTCCAGGATAACGTTCTCAATGTGACTCCCCTGACTCCCCCAGTTTATTAGTGTGGGGTGATGTGCGTATATGCTTTGTTTTGTTTGTTTGTTTGTTTGAGTGTTTTCTTTTTTTTTTTTTTAAACAAAACATTAACAAAAGATCTACTATGGCCTGAGACAAGACTGCTAAATTCTGTTTGTTTCCCTGGTGAGGTTTTGAAGAAATTTATTTCTTAAGCAAACAGGAGATAAAGAAACCCGCTGCATTAAAGATCTATTTTTTATTTCCCCAATTCTTGATAAAGCTTCTAAGTGGTAAAATGGATAACATATCAATTTCACTCTGTAGAAGAGTCACAACTGTGCATTGAGTTAACCACTAAAAACAGTGGCATTTCATTCACCAAAACAATTTCAAGTCTGGTCAAGTTGCCAGACTAAACATGGCAGATGGAAGCAATTTGTGAGTTTGTGAACTTGATCTAAAACGATTATGCACTCACAAACATGGCTGCCACTAGTCATCCCCGCCCAGCGTGTTGGAGAATATTATTTCCAGGTGTGTCACATTTGTTTACGCTCTGGAACATGTGTTCGATGATGTACAGAGGTGCTGCTTTTGTTTAGGCTGCATTTGTTTAACTCTGTGAAGCTGTGATTCTTTGCCCGTCTAAAGCACTTGATGGACTAATAAAGAGCTGAATGTCCAATACAGCAAGGATAGGCAGGGCTGGTAGGCAGAGAGAATACACAGAAGGAGAAGAAGGGGAGGAGGCCATCAGGAGCCAGACATCCAGACAAAGATAAACTGAAGTAAAAAAAAGGAAAAAGCCCAGAGGCAAAAGGTAGACGGTATAATAATTTCATATATATGCTAGAAATAAACCAAGCTAAGGCTGGGAATTTATAAGTAAGACTAAGACTCGATATGTGACTTATTTGGGGGCTGGGTGGTGTCCCCCTCCAAAAAAGACAAAGAATGAAGAGTAAACAATTCTACCAACACGACCAGTACATCTTCTCTCTTCCTTAACAGAGCTCTGGTTGTGCCTGCGAACTCATGATTGCAAACGAAGAGAATCACTATGGTCGATTGAGACCAATCAAAGCTATTCTGGTTCTGTTGGGAAGATATCTGATTCCTAATGTTGTTGATAACTTTTACGTGGGCATGTGACCCAGTGAACAGTGAAATGGGACTGGGAACGTGCTCGGAGACTTTTGAGAATTACTCTCCTCATTATTTATTATTTTACATAGAATGGAACAGCTTTCCCTGCCTCATGTGCTGGGTATCAAAGCAGGAATAGTGAGTGAGTGACCGCCTGGAGGTCTCTGCTGGCCTCTCCAGAAGGGGTTGAGTCTTAGTTTGGGGCAGATTATAAAGCTGCGCAGGGGATACTGATTTCTGCGTTGGTGGTGCTCTTTTACTCTTCCCTATTCTTGGAGTTGCAAAAGGAAACTCAGACAAAACCCCAGGAGGAAGGATGGCAAGTGCCACTGGAATCCAAAGGATAGTAACCAGCTAATGAATTAGAAACCCTGACATCATTTCTGTAGGGCTGGATTAATTGACATCAATCCACATAACAATGAGGCATGAGGAAGTTTTAGTTGTGAAGTATGGGCATGCAGCACAGTGGCCTGAGCAAGGATTCGGGCAATAGAGGAGAGGAAAGGGCAACTGACAGCAGCTGCCCACAGCTCAATGGGCCACATCTCACTAATTCCTCAAATTTGCTTTTATTCACAAATAACACATTAAAGATTAAAATAGGAAGTTATTTTATATTTCTTCTCTTGCACATTCTGTTAAATGTTCTTACTGATGAAGTCACAACAGAAAGAGAAATAATTCCTTTTCAATTTGTAGCATTCCCCCTCCCCCCCCCCCGGATGAGTTCCTTTGGGTAACGGCAATCCAGGGTTCATCAGAAACACCCTTTTATCTGTTATGCTGTAGGTATGGTTGTGGATCCAAGGGTGCTGACTCCTCCTACCCAAGGGTGTCAGAATCACATCCTGGGGGTTCCAGGTCCCACCAGTGCTACACACACACACACACACACACACACACACACACACACACACACACTCACACACACACTCACACACACCACAAACACTCACACACACACCATACACACACACACACAGCACACACACACACCACACACCTTACACACACACACCACACACACTCACACACACTCACACACACACACTCACACACACCACATGCACACTCACGCGCACGCACACACACACACCACACATACCATACACACACCCTCTCTCTCACACAGACACCACACACACACCACACACGCTCACACACATTCACACACACCACACACACACTCACACATACATACCACACACACTCACACACATCCACACACACTCACACACACACACACAGTTCTGTCAGTCAGTCTCACGTCTTTTTGGTCTGCCTCACCCATGTACCTTCCTCCGAGGCTAACTGCTGGCCTTCCTCTGCCTGGGGGTCATGATCACCATGCAAATGTCCCAGCTAAGAATTACTAGAATTGCTCTAGTACTAGAATTACTCTCACTGAACTCGACTTGAATTCCACAGAATTTTAAAGAAAAATTTAGCTTAGTTATAGCTCATTCAAATTTGGGATATGCTTATGCTAAAAACTATGCACAGTTTGTCTGGCTTCACATGTAGGTAAACCTCTGGTGTCTGGGAGTTAGGTTAGCACAGTTTGTCTGGCTTCACATGTAGGTAAACCTCTGGTGTCTGAGAGTTAGGTCCGGGTCCTTGGGACAAGAGCACTGGTTCTTTCGCAGACTGAAATGTTCCTGCTTCTGGCCTTGCCCATCTTGCTGCCCCGAATTGGATGAAGTTCCTGCTTGCCTCTCCTACCCTCTCCCCTGCCCTTCGCGCTTCCGTCCCCTCTGTGTTCCTCTCCCTGCAGTCTCTCCCACCAGAGCTTCAGCCAGAGATGGAAGAACCCACCACGAGTCATGAAAACACACGACACCCAGCACACGGATCAGCCATGTGTGTGCCTTGTGACCGTTTGTAGGAGCTGGCTCTTTTTAGGGCGCAGTGAACAAGCAAAATCTGACTTTCCAAATGGCCACTTTACCTAACATACTGATGTGTTTACACACTACTAGACTTTTTAAAGTACAATACATGCCGTGAGCATTGTGCTCTGAGCTCTTCGGATCTCCTGGGTCACTGTGCGCTGTTCTGTCTTTTCCCTCAAGATGCCGCCAAATAAAATGGATCAGCACCATGGAGAGAGCACAACTAAAAAGGGTAGGCCAGAGGGCAGAAGGTGGGGGGTGCACAGTGAGGTGGAGGAGGGCCCAGCACTGGCCCGGCCTCTACTCTGCAGACGCTTGGCCTGCGAGCCTTCCCTGGCTGGAATGCTGCAGCTGCCAGGAGACGAGTCTGTTGTGTGGGCCTCCTGGCAGACACTGGGCAAGATGGAACACAGGCATGGTTGTCACCCTGGTGTGAAAACCCGGGAAGACTTCAGGAAGTGTGCTGTGCATGTACAGTCTCTGTTGCACTCTGGAGGCTCTGAGATGCTTGGCAGTCAACACGGCTAAACACAAAGAGGGCACAGTTGCGTCTGATGTTGAAACCAGAAAGGAAGTAAGCTTAGATACAGCCCAAGACTGTAATTCATTACACAGAGGTGCCTAGCTTCCCAGGCAAGCAGACTCCTGACCAACAATTAATCTGTAGCAAATATTAAGTTTAAGAATGATTGCACATTTTAACTATATTTCTTAATAAATTTCCTCATATAAATTTTGCCTAATCTATAAACCAATTTTAAACAAAATCCATCATGCCAGGCACTTTACATCTTCTTCTATTTATTGCACTATTTCTCATCAGAAACCTTTTAGCTTTAATGCTATTCCGAGGCAGACTATCTCATTAGGGTGGCAGAGATAAAGTTCTTTTTGAGATAAAGTAATTATAGTGATTGTAGGGGAAATATCATCCAAACTTCTTGGCTGCAGTAATCCCCTGGCTTCTGATTAATTTTAAGAGTAACAAACTCAGTGCAAACAAAAAGATGTTAGTGCTGGATAATTCTGGCCACCCACCCTGGGTGCTGGAGAGGTTTTCCAATGTGTAGCTTTAGTCAGAAGCTAAGGTTTTGGTGGGCTTTGCTTTCAGACAAACATTCCAAGGCAAAGTATGCACATGTGCACATTCTGTTGACTCATGGCTGCTCTGTCCTCTAAATATTATCGGAGACAAAGACTTGACTCTAGAAATACCTTTCGTGTATTTGAAGCTTATTTCCAACTATACGAGTCATTTCTTCCCGTCATACGATGATTTAGTCTTTTTCTTGAGGAAACTGACGTCCCCTGGGATGTGGGCAGTGCGGAGAGTGGAGATGGGAGTGGATTTGGTACTTCACCCACAGTGGAAAGAGGGTCCACTGGGATTAGACACACACAGCCTGCAGGGAGCCTAGAGCATCTCACGGAACAAAAAAGCCTCCCCAGCAGCGACTCTAACTCGAGAGCCCAGTCTAGCCACAGTGTTAGAGGTCTCTGAGGCTGCCTTGGTTGCCATGAGCAGGCCCTAGGGAAATCTGTGAAACAGTGACACGAGTCATTTTAAATTACCAATCTAACTGCTCAAAAACACAATCAGAAACAATAGCAATGCCCAGAGCAGCCCCTGCTGGGTTAACCCCATCTCATTTGTGCATGGCCCCAAGTGGGTAATCTTTGAAGAAGTAGTTGAAAAATTGAATGCCTGGCATGTTTTTTTTTTTTTTTCAATCAGCTGTGTTCACTATTTTCCAGTGGGTACTCACATTTCTAAAGAGTATCTCCGTCTAGTTGAAACCCTGGCCAAGGTCACCGTGAAATGAAAAGGATATTTTGATTTGGAAATGGTAGAGGACCTGATGTGTGAGTTGATTCTCAACTCACTTGCAAGGTCATGTCAAAACCCCAGACGCTGATTTCCTTTTGTGACAGAGATGGCTAATGCTCATCTTCCTTGCCAGTTTGTTGGGGGACAGCACAGTAAAGGGGAAGTGTGCTTGGAACTAAAGCATCTGGTGTGAATGGCTCCTTGCTGCTGCCTGCCCAGAGTAAGTAGAGTTGAGGACATACTGGCATCATTAATGAGTATCTAATAACCACAAAACGTGTGGAGGCCACCACAGAGACTCAATATGGGCACATGGCTCTCTGCAGACAGACAGACAGACAGACAGACGGACAGAGTTCTCCAGGCAAGAGAAATGAAAGTGTATGCTCAAACGTAACTCGGCTGGCTGAGTCTACCTCTCCTCCTTTAGGAATATCTCCGCATATATTCTTAAATGAACCACACAGCAAATGCCTGAAATTAGTCACCTACTTACCGCCCCATATTCTCGTATTTTCACAGACACAGAACATTGTATAAGCTGTTGTTTTTTTTTTTTTTATAAAGAATTGGAAAGTGAAACCTAAGAGGTGTCTAGTATTTATGTGGAAACCATCCCCTTGGCAAAAGCCAGCAACCACTCCCATGAGCACCACACCGATGCCCGCAGGCCAGGCTACAGCTCCGCTGTCTACCTCTGAGGGTGTGGCTTTACTATGAACTGTCATTTCAATGACGGAAACACAACATCTGAAATATCAGGTACAGAAACACAAGCAAGAAAACTGGCAAACTGTTGCAAATGCATCATAATAAGGTAACAGAGTTCTAAGATGCCAGTCAAGCTTCCAAAAGGGTGCGGCTCTATGAAGTCGATGTATGAAGGCTCAGGAACAGATTTGATGTTCAACATTCTCTGCTTGTGCTGTGTGGGAGAAACACGGAGCGAGCTGATGAGGGTAAAGGGAGGGACAGTGACAGGCGATCTGGCCACACAGCCGGGGCAGCGCACAGTCTAAGGACAAGCGAAGCAGTGGCGGGAATGGAGGACACCTCAGGTTGTCCTGGGGACGGCAGGGGACACACCATGGCTCTGGGGAATGGTCCTAGAAAGCAGAGTGCCGGGACCCAGTCTTTGAGGACGGTGAAGCTGCTGGAAGGTGGAATCCTAGCTGCGCCTGAACCAATGAAGTCGAGTGTCTGTTCTCTGATAGGAATGGGACAAAGCCTAGACTTCCATACCAACTCACAAACAAACGTATACACGTGTGTGTGAATGATGACTCGATAATGGCGAGGAAGAGGCTGACACCTTTAGATGTGTCATGAATACTGTCTTGAGCATTCTTTATATTGACATAACCTCCCTATCAACCAAAGATGCATACTTTCAAATCAGTGAATGACTCTTCCCAAGTTGACACGGGGAACTGTCTCTGCTCCAGGGGCACTCGGGCTCCACAGCTATGTTTCAGGCACACACTGTGCTGCCTCTCTGACTCTTGGGTGCTTATGGTATCCAGGCTCCGGTCAGCATCTGGTCTCAAGACACCGTGCAGTGCCTACCGCGCTCGGCTTTGCTTGGCTACATGGAGACAGGGGCTCTAAGGTTTAGATGCTGTTGTTTGTTTGTTTTTGTTGTGGTTATTTTTCTTCAACATTTGTCCTTCATAGAGCACATTTTTCAAATGACGAATCTGACATGAAACTGCACGCTTAATGATTCTCTTGAGTAAAAACAAAACAGAACATCAGACACAACGAGTCTCATCCCATAGTTTGCCAACTGTTAACCAGCGTTACCGTGTGGGCCTCTCCATGCCCCAGGATCCTCCTCACCCTTACTACCCCAGATCTAACTTCACGTTTATTATCTGCCTGATTTCTGTGTCTTGTGTGTGTGTCTGGTCCTTAGATATATATACATTTGTATGGAGAGAGAGAGCAAGCTATCGTCAGAGCTGTGAGGGCTACACATTCCTGCCCACTGCCACATCAACATCACAGTCTGCTGTCATGTCCAGAACAGCTGTCCTCTTGGGACAGACCAGACTGGGGTAGCGAGAGGACTCAGAAGAGATGGACCCAGACACACACAGGCAAGCTGAGATGGGATGGACTAACATCTCTGACCGAGAAGCTGCAGGAGCCTGGAGACTCGGTGTGATTATTATAGGCATTGAACGGAGGGGTGGGGGTCACTGCATGCAGCTAAACATGGAGGTAATTACATACAGATCGATGAGGCGGCAGGGTTCGAGTGCACGGCTGATGAAGGAAGCAGGTTAGGCTGATCTTGGGAGGAGCAGTTTCTGTAGGGGAGCGGCCTTCAGGTGGTAAATACCTGGGGTGGGGTGAGGGTGGGGAGATGCTTTCTGTACACACTATCAACACATGTACATGGACCAGGGAGAGACTTTACTGTCCCTCTGCGCCTCACCCAATGAGCGGGAAGGCTGTGCCATTTTCCAGTGGGTCTGAGGCATTGGGGTCCTTGACGTGGCCAGCTCATGGCGACAGCGCACTTTCACTCAGGACTTGACACACTCACGGGTCCCCTCCCTCCCATAGTCTGCCACTGAGCTACTGTGGCACCCTTTCAGGAGTCGCTCTTGTGTTTTATAGCACAGCTTGGCTAGCCTTTTCTCTACATAAATATTCGGGCTCTAGAAACTACCCTGCCTGTAACCATGCATGCAGCTCTAGACAAGAGGTACAGGGGAGGTGGCCTGGGTTTCACCAGACTTTACTTATGGACAGTGTCAGAGAATGTCATGAGACGCACAGTGGCATTCATCTTCTTATTACCCCCCCCCAACGATTTGAAATCATGGAAACAACTCTGGGTTGAGCTGCAGGGAGGAAGCAGAAGGCTGTGGCAGCACTGGCTATGGAGCTGCTGCTCTCAGCACAGACGCTGAGGGTCTACAACTGGCCTCCTTAGTCTCACTGTTATTAGTGGTTAAGTTGTCGCTTAATGGATCAACCTCGGCGCACTGTTCCCAGATGACCCCTCTAGTGTATTCTGTCATGTGTAGCCAAGCTGCCGCCCCACAAGTCCAAATATGGCACATTTCCAGTACTCAAAGACGTTCCTTTAGAGACTCCTCCATAAAATACTCCATCACATGGTGATTGCATTATTTCTATTAATAGGCTCTACCCAGACTTCCCTTGGATTCGAGCTGGAAAAAAAAGACGTGTGTGTGTGTGTGTGTGTGTGTGTGTGTGTGTGTGTGTGTTATGTGTAGCTGAGAGACTAGGCCGTGCACCAGCTGAACTTACAGAGCAGAGAGAAGCCCAGCGGGAAGGCTGTATTTGACATGAAACGTGAAGGCCATCATTCAGCAATCACAGTTTTCCAGAAGAACATCTTACTTTCAATGTGGGGATCCTTGATCAGAAACGGGGAAGGGGAATCCACAGAGACATGGAGACATGCTTATTAACCCAGGCGAGAGCAGTCGCATGAGGACACCGCCCTGGCTCCCTTACCTGGGTCAAGGTGAGGGTTGCTTGTCCGCAGGTGCCGCACTGAACGCGGAGCTTTCCAGGCTGGACTCTGTGGCAGGGCCCTTTGCAGTACACGTAGAAGCTGTTGTAGGTGGGTTTGACTGCTGGAAGAAAGACAGAGCACCCAGTCAGTGCTAGGCCAAACTGAGCCAAAAGACCCTCTATAAAAGCCTGTTAGAGGCAAGCCACACAGCGAACTCCTCAGGAACATGTGAAATTAGAATGAAAATTTCAAGGAGGAGACAGCAATTTAGAAAGCTTGGTTTTATGTTGAAAACAGTAGAAGACCTCTCTTCTTGCCAACAGCCCTGTGACCTAACTCATCAGAGTCCACAGCCCGCTGTCAAGAGCTGGGCCAGAGTGTTTGCTGTACCGGGAAATTAACTGCCTTCTTCACTGCTGAAGTCTGGGACTAGGACAGAAAATTCTGAGTCTGGGAAATGCAGAGGTTGTTGCCCTGAATTTTATTTCATGCTTCTGAACACAGCAGCAAATATTCAAGATCTTTTCTTCTTAGAATCATATCTGCACAGCCAATGCAGCCTTTCCTTCATAATGTGAGCGACTGGACCACAGGTGATGGCTTTCTAGGGGACACTTGCCAAAAGCCAGCAACACAAGATAAGAGTCCCAAACCCCATGCAACTTAGCAGATCCTGCAGAAGTGCAGCCGATGCCGCTGTGCGGCCCACGCAGATGCACAGATATGCAGATGTGCAGCCTGTGCAGATGTGTTGCTACTCAGGCTTTGCAATTTTCTAAAAAGTCTCTCTAGCTGGGCAACTGCCATTCAAACAGAGTATTCCCAAGTGTAAAAGGTGAACATAAAAAAAATCAATCAAATCATTTCTCCCAAGTGTTAATATATCAAAGTGTTACTCCTTAAAATAAGAGAACCATGTGGATATCTTAGGCTTCTGTGTCTCAACAAACCTGAATAGGAGCTCTTAGGGTATGATGCTTGCTTTCTAAATTCCCAAGTTTCCAAACCTACTTGATGGGTTTTACACAACTGTTGCTGTGGCGGGGTACCAAATTGTCACGATGTAAACATTTGTTTATATTTGTAATCATCACCAGAGGCATCTAGTTAGAGTAAGTGTTTCTTATGGTCATGAATGAGAAGTTGGGTCACTCAAATGCATGTGGTTGACTAAAAAGAGTGCACAGGTAATGAGAAAACAGCAGAAGACCATGCTGTTTGTTTCCTCGGCTTTGCTAACTCTGCAGCTGGAAAAAAAAAACTCTGTAAAACAGAAGATAAAATAAGGAGCATTCTGATGCGTTTTCAATATATTTTATAACAGCCTCTCCCCAGCAATGAATAGCCGTCGGTGTGACAGGGAAGGCAGACTATGAAAACATGTTTGTATGGATGCTGAATATCTATTTTGACACCTCCCTGCCGCCTTAGTGCCTTTAGGGGCAAGATTTCCAAGTTGTGAATATCGCATTGTTATCAGCAAATATAATTATTACAAGAAATATATGTAGATCACGACTGAAACACTGAGCCATGAGTCAATGCTACAGTAATTATACTGTAATAGATGACTGACTATCAAAAGATCACAGAAACCGTGACAGCTCTAACCTGAGTTAACCCTGAGAAGGATTTCAAATTTCCTCACTGTTCAAACTTTTCAGCAGTGGGGGGGGAAAATCGCGTCCCACAATTTTCATAACCCTCTGTGGAGCTTAAACAATGAAAAGAGAGAATGGATGAAAGAAAAGCCACAGCTTCGGCGAGCGGAGTCCGGGCTTCAGTTGCGGCACTGTGGGTGGAGGAGGTGACCAAGTGCTCAGTATTAAAAGGAGCCTGGCCCAAGCCGCGGAGCCTGCAGACTCCCTCTCTCCGTACTGCAACAGCAGCGCCTGTGCTACTGTTTGAGCTAATGGTGCATCAGGGGAAGACAGGAGCCCTTCCGCCTCCGCATGCTTCAACCTTCACCAAGTCCTTGAGAAGCCACTCGCAGAATGGCGCGTGCCATGGCGGAGCCCTGGAAGTGCACGGGATGACATGCAATCCATTACACCTCGCTACCCGGAGCCAGCCCATTAACAGCCAGTCTGAGGGAGAGCAAGGCCAGGGCAGTCCCGGCTGAAGCACATTTCAAGCTGCTGGCTCCATTCAGGCAGGCAGCCAGCCCGGGGCTTCAGGGGAATCGTGAGGGCCCTTTCAGAGTGGCTCCCTGCCTTGTTGGCAGTGTGACACAATTCACGAGGGCTGGCTTCTTTGTGTCCCGCTGTGGCCTGGGGTATACTGGGCAGGAATGCGAGCAAAGGCCCCTCAACTTTGTGGGCAGTGTTACCCCTGGCTTGGCTGAAGCGTCTGCAGCTGAGGCTCTCTCGGAGCCCTCACTGCGGACTGACAGCAGGCTGACTCTGGGGGAGCCCTCATAAGACAACCAGGCAGGTGCCTCTACTCTCTAAGGGCAGCCTCCATTTCCACATCTTTTGGGACCTCGGAGATCTCTGCTCTCCTAATCCCGAGGTCTCTCCTTCATTACCCAAAGTAACTGAATTAGCTAATTTTATAACACATTCCTCTTTTCATTTAATGTGCTTAGACCTACAGAAACTGTGAAACTGTCTCCCTTCTTTGAAGTTCACCAATTGTGCTCATTTTGGCGGGCGCCCTTCACGCATCTGTACTATGGATAGATGCACGCTCTTCACATACACACTTCTGACTAACTTTCATGATTAAGTTGCCTACAGTAACCAGCCCATCTTAAATTCCCCAGCATCTTGATGGTAAGGGCTTTTAAAAACACAGGACCACAGAAGGTTTAGATAGTTTGTCTGATTTAGTATCTCTAACCACATAGACTGAGAAGTGACATTCAACAAGCAGAAACCTGGAAAGCTGTTAAGACACAATGGTGGGGTGTTGTTGTTGTTGTCCACGCTCCTGGGCATAAGACTTCAGGATTCTGAAGCTCCGTGGTGAGGCCAGATGAAACTCAGCCCATTAGGAACTTCACCTGACTTCCAGTGCCTTCATCTTGTGACACATTGCAGGAAACTCTTTTTCTCAGAAAATTTATGGAAAAGGAACTAAGGGTTAACCTACAGAAACCCCAACTGCGCGTGTCTGCATCAAGAATTCTAAAATGTTCTTGGAAGTTATATGTTGATGGTCATGTTCTGGCTCCCTGTTTTGAGAATTACGTCCCCAGAAAGTTAAAAACAGTATCTATCCTCTCCTGTAAGGTCTGCAGGACAAACTGAAGTCTAATTCTACCAAAGTTCATGCTGGCGAATCAAAGAGCTTCTTGGCTTACTTATGTAGCATGAGTACCCCAAAGCAGCTGAGCAATAGCCTTTTCCAGGGTACATATAGCTTCCCTATAGACACGTGGATGGAGCCTGCCTCCCAATTAACCCCCCCCAGCCTATATATCAGATGCAGATAGATGGGTACACAGTTACGCCCGAATTGCATACAGGTGGTTGGAAAGAGCAGTTTGAAACTCTGCTGAGGGTCCGTTGACTCTAAACCTCCTCTTTTGTGAGTAAACAACGCAGTAACGATGGATTTCTACAAGTGGCTACAATCAATGTGATAAAAACAGAGGCGGTTTTGGCCACAGGACACACTCTTCAGCACCTTCAAGCCAAGCCATCTAAAAGTTGGCACAAGTATTGTATGGAATGCCATGAAGGTTCGCTCATTATACAATGGTTTTACAAGTATACCATACTTCTCTCGTTGAATTTTTATCTCTACAGAAAAGTGAAAACCACAGTGAGCCAACATCCTTGGGAAGTTTGAATCATTTTGATCACTGGCTTCTACCATTCCTTTACATAGTAATTCTATATTTTTTTATTGCTCTTCCTGTCTACTTTTGCCTCAGCAACACAACCGTTGACCAAGTTTTCTCTTTACATTTATATTTTTTCTTGCTCTGAAAAAGAATGCTGAAGACCTTAATAATGCTCACAAATGATAAAGTCCATATTTTAATAATTATGTACTGAATTTAAAAGAGAGCATGGAAGATGAATGTGAGTGTTTAGAGAGAACATAGGGAAGGGAGAAGTGATACATTAAAATCTCAGAAGTAAAAGAAAAACAGTTCATTATCCGCTGTGCTATTTATACATCAGCCCAATCCTCACAGTAGTCATTTCTAATAACATTTTAAATTTGGGATTTAAAACCTAAAGAACCATTTTAATAAAACAGGTATTTATCCCACATGAATGTATTAAAATATCACATGAAACGTTAAATGGAACTCTGCTGCCTTAGAGGCCTTCCTACATCTGACACATGTGCAAATGACATGTGGCCAGTAGCCACATGTGGCTACAGAGAATTGGAAAGTAGGCTAGGGACTACTCTTTTTGGTTTTGTTAACTTTAAAAGAAACCTCATTTCAAAAGCCTCATGTGGGTAGCAGGAGGCAGCGCAGAGGATAATGAAACACAGGTGCGGCCAGCCTCATCTCACTTCCTCACCAGGGCACTGATGACAACACCAAGGAAGGAGACTGCCATCTCAACAAGAAGTCTGGCCACTCACTGCTCACTGCTAACAAGAAAGCACAGCTGCAAGAAGAAGACTAAAAGGGAGGTCGGACTTGGACGCAATGGAGGAAAGACAGACTCAGTCGTGACGTGGGCTTCAACAACAATCTTGCATTTTCACTGGAAGTCTCCACCCCTGCCATCTGACTGACGCTCGTCCTCAATGTCTGACTGCAATGAAAATTCTTGCAAGAATCCTGTCCTTTGTTCTCCATGAACATATGGTGATTGCATAAAATATTAATGCCTAAGAACACAAAGATGTTCAGCTCTGCGCTGTCATCTGTGAGGAACCGTCTTGTCCCACGACACAGAGCCAGCGCAGGGGTCCCATCACGAAGCATCCTGGACACGACCTCTGTCTGGCTACTTCCACGTCACCAGCCCTGGCACTCGGTAGTTTTGACTCCTCTTCTGTTACGCACTTCTGACTGTGGCCGTGTGTGTCGTTGTTTCTTGAACAGGAAAGGTTTTAATTTCATCTGCACAGATAGCTCCGTCTATCAGAGACACTCTGCACGCTTCCTTAGTTTACCACTTGCTCCAATCATACAGGGAGTAGACTCGGTCCTGCACAACTCGTGCAAGTCTGTTTCAGAATGGACCCTTGGGCAGACATTCTTATGCTGTGACGGGGATCTAGGTACAAGGCGGGGTATCTTCTCCCTCATCAGCTGCCAACATTCCTGCTGTTGCATGGGTGGTTTGGTGGTTTGTTGTCTCTTAGCAAGAGCTTGACCACAGTTCCTGAGTGTGTCTCATGAGCCAGGTACTGAAACCATGCAACATGATCAAAATCAATGCTGTCACTGAAATCTAGCATAATCACGTTATGTAACATGGGGAGAGAATGTATTTTTTTTTTTTTTTTTACCTATAGCGACCTTAAGCTATTTGAAAGTTCCAGTCCTAACAATGCACATAGAATTTGTCTAATATGGTTCCAAATTAAATTCATGCAGTAGAGACATCCTGAATCATCACCTCTACACAGCACCTCATCCGGAGTCACCAAAGGATGTAGGATGCACCCATTTGTATCACCTGTAAATCACAAGAAGCTGCTCAGCCAGGCAGGTTAAACCCAGACTGTGTTCATTCTACTAGGACCCTCCCTCTAGAGAACCACAGACACACTCCCGAAAGGCTATCGGTGAAAAGATAAAGGATGCTATCCCTTCAGCTCTTACCTTACGGTCGGGTGAAGAGACTGTCTCCCTATCATGCCGCTGAATTCCTCTTTCCTGTCCTCTGAAGACTCGTGGCACGTTCTATAGATACCGCTGGCCCTAGGCTCAGACTATTTGTATTTTATACTAAATGTCATATATTTGTCCCATTCTTCCTAGAGATACAACCGCCGTGTATGATGTCATTTTATATGGTCCAAAAGCTAAGAGAAGAACCTTGAACTTAGATAAAAATACGTATCTGTTGGGTCAGTGCATTCCCCTATATCTTCAAGTGCTATAAAAGTTTTAGGTCTGGCAGTGTGAAGGCAAGCGATGACTTAAACTTGCTGCTATGACTACCAAATTCTTAAAATATCTCTCTGCCAGACGAACTCCATAGACTAATTCCATACATCCTGCAAAATGTTAGAACGTAACTCGTGACATTAATGTTGACACTAATGACACCACAGAACTGAGTTAGTTACACAGAAAAAAAAAAAGAAAATAATAATCTTTTAAAATTTTATAGGGGATTTAGTATAATAAAACGTTAAAGGTCAAAATCTGAGCCAGGTGTGTTGGTGTGTGCTCATAATCTCAGCTCTGGGTGTGCGGAATGATCAGGAATCCAAGACCAGCTTCAACTGTCTCCCCATCCCTGACAAGAAACAGATTCTGAAGATTCAGGCCTAGATGAGATTCTACTAAGGAGGGTGCTTTGCATTCCAACCTATCTCCACAAAGTTATTTAAGCCAACGGAATCTAGCCACACAATTCCATGATTTTCTTTTCTTTCTTTCTTTTTTCTTTTCTTCAGTTCCATGCATTTCATGAGCCCTATCCAGTCTGAACTCCTGAGGAGTAACCCAGGCAGTGCTGTATTGTAAACAACTTCCAATTATACACCCAGCCATCCAATACATGCACTCCACAAATAGGTTTAGTCTTCTCTAAGGAGACTACCCTTAAAAAGTTATAACTACATTCTCAAGTTTTCCTGCTTGGGTTTTTAATTAATGTACCTGCACAATAATTTCATCTGGTGAGGCAAAAACTGCTGATTAAATGTAATGCCTTTGCTTGATTTCTTCTTGGTTGTTGTTGCCAATTTATTTTTTCATTATTCATGTTGAAAGTAATAAAAAGATCTCCCATGCCAAGGTAAAACTGTGGAGTGAGGCATAATTTGAGGATTGTGTTCTCACAAATAAAGCACAAAGCCAAGCAGAGAACAGTTTAGATGCTCATTTTCCCTAGAAACGGGCAGGGGCTGAGAGCCAGCGAAGTCTTCTGGAACAGACGCTTTGGGGATTCCTGGTTAGATCAAATTACTTACAATTCGGATAACTGTATACACAGGACATGAAGGAAATATCTGCAGCCCCAGATGTGTCCATCTTGACTAACAGAGGTAGTCACTGAGTCTGAACAGCTATGTTAAACCGGAGACATATCTTGCTACTGTGAACCAGTCTACTGATTTTTATAGCCATAATATTATCTCCAAAAATACCAGCCCACAGGCTATGGCTATGTAAAGAGAACAGTATAGGTGAAACGAATCGGCACGGCATCTGGCGAGTTCTATAATTCTGACATAATCATTACATCTTAAACCTACCCTATGACCTAGAGATTATTTGTCACTAATTAATTTTATAATTGATTCATCCCTAGCCAAATCCTTTACCGTTCCGTAGTGGTGTGGAACACAGATCACAGTGCAAACCCTTAAACTTACTCACTGCTCACTGGAATCACTTTTCCTAATGACGTGAGGGTTCTAAGTACATTGTATTTTTAAAATGGGCAGAAACAGGAAGTAATTACACGGGTCCTTCCTTGCGGGCAGACACTTAAAAACACTAAGTCTAGACAGAATAATAGCTGTTCTATTGTGGTATTAAAACGGCACTGTAGGGAATTCAAAGTAGGTTCTCAAATTACATTGTAGCGGCCAATTTGCCAAATTAATGATTATCCTTAGAAATCAGGTACAAAATCACCGTAGCTTCGTAACTAAGCAAGCAAAAAACTCCTAGGGTGAGAGGTGTCCCCAGGTTCAAGTGCATGTCCTAATTACAAAGGAACCACTTGACCACATGATAGGAACTTAGACTCTGGAGGCCGTTCTTATTAACTACTGTAGGGACTGACTCCACACTGTTAAAAACTGGGTATTAACATTGGTCAACAGATACACATTAAGGTCAGTGATCACACACACACACACACACACACACACACACACACACACACACACACTCAGCTTCTGCTTACCCATCCTGCATCCCCAATTTTTTTTTCGCCTCCTATTAAAGCTAGAAGAGCTTTTGTGAAAATTTTCATCACCATTTTTTTTCTTTATTTTTGTTTGGCACTGGCATTCAACAGTGGTGCTCGGGGTCAGAAATTAGCAGAGAGGGAAGTTGAGCCTTGTTTTTAGGGATCGGTGCGTGTCCGTATCCTTCCAACTGGCCAATGACCCAACAATGGCGATCCACGGAAGGCTCCACAGTCACAGTCTGTTTTGTTTATGTTCACAGAGCCGTCCTTTTCTTCATACTAAAGATTTATCGACATTAATTGATTTAGATCTCCTATTGTAAATGTTCTGGGTATTGGAAAATGAAACACATTAAGTAAATGAGCCATCAAAACGGCCTTAATGAGGGACTAGAGCGAGCAAGGTGTGAGCTTTCACACTCCCACATTCTTCAACTGATTTCATCTACGACAGACAAAATACGCACTCCCGCAACAAACAGTTTAAATGTGACGTATCCTGCTTTACTACTCTCATTAAACAAGTCTCTGGTTTCTGATGCTTTCAGTATCTTGTTTCCCCTGTACCCAATGATAAGACGAGATATATAATATTAATAAAGCTTATCTTTCCCAGTATTGATTTTGAAAGCCTTCGGGATGTTGAGATGTTACTGCCTGTTAAAACGTGAGAATTGGCTTTCTTTAGTGTCATGGTGATTAATTATAAAAGTATGGTGACTCATGGTGATGGAAAAAAAACAGAAAGTGATTGGTTCTCGGGGTCAAGCCAGTGATGCTTCTAAAATCCAGCGACAGGGTCCTTGACTCTGGGAATCAAAGGCCCCTTGAGTTCCAGGGAAGATGTGGCTGTATTGTACCGTTGGCTCAGGAATCCCTGCTTTCTTGATCTAATCACCTGTTCCTCTACGGTCCCTCGGGTAGGACAGGGAAGAACCTGGAGGGGCTTGCATATGTCAAACGGAAGGCAAGGCGTGGGTGTAAGGCTTTCACTAGACCCACGGTAAACGATGCATAAATCGGTGTTTATTGGGAGCACTTACACTGATGAATATAAAGAACCCCGGGAGCGCTTCCCTGCCCTTCCTAAAGGATCAGATGGCCCAAGAGAAAGATGGAACCAAAAGGAAGCCACGCCCCAAGCTTCCCTTTTCCTGCTTCCGACCCCCTAAAGCCATGTTCACAGGGGTGTGGCCACCGTTACGGGATTCACCCGCAAGACCACTGCATCAAATAGATCTCCTCCAAGGTTTTCAGCATTTCACGCCCAGGGTTTATGCTTCCGGTGTTACGTCTGTGACCCCTGCCTCTACCTTCAGCAGCTATGATTTGGTACAAAGGCAGTGTCATTCCTACTCTGTGAACTCGCCTTCGTGCCTGGACTGGTGCTGCCCACTTGCCTCAGCCTGTTCAGAGCCTGTCTCTCTTCCACACTGCTTTCAGATTCACTTTCCTAAAGGGAAGCAGTGACTGGGTCACGTTCCCTACATGTCTCCTCACGCCTTTCCAGGACGAGTAGGACCCCTTCGCTTAGTAGATTCTGCCCCAGGGTCACGCGAGCCTAACATCTGGGTATCAGCTCTCCACCACTCCTGTCTCCTTCAAACCACACCGTGCCTTCCTACATCACAGCTTTTCCTCTCTATCGGAATGTTTGCATGGAACCTGGAGAGAAGAAGGGTTTTAAATGTAGGCATCTACCCTGCAAGAGTGGAGCCAGGACAGGCGTTAGAGGCCAGCGCTGGGCAGATGCTCCAGACTCGGGGATGCTCCTGTGCTATGGGACAGGGCAGCTGCTGGCCACTGAGTACCTAAAGCGCAGCTTTGTGACCCAGGAGAGAACATTAACCCCTCCAATTAACGGGAATACAAATTGCCAGCTGGCCAGTGTTTATCTGAGTTTGGGCAACACAAGTATAAGGTACTATATGAATTAATGTTAAAGTATAAGCCCAGACTTGGTAGAGTTGTAAGTTTGTAGATTTTTGTTAAACACATGTAAAAATAATTATATCCAGTAACAAAATCTATATGTCCTAATGGACATTTCCTTGTTGAGAGATAGCTAATTTCTCATAATATTTTTATCCCTCACTAATGGCTTAAGTTCAACATTTTACCTTCATTCATTTCATAATTTGCTGTGTGGGTCATTTTATGTTTTGTATCTTGTTCTGTAACACATCCTTGTTTTGAAGGAGAGAGAACATTAAAGGCCTAGCTTTGCATCTTTCAGTGAGTACATGATAAGTTCTCACCCTTGGCCATGCCCTTCCTGCCTGCTGAGAGCATCCAAACACTGTAGGATTCCTTTCTATATAGCCCAACCACCACACTCCCACCCTTACACAAACTTTGGAGAAACTTTAACTGATTATTCTATCAAATTGAAGCAGATGAGGCTTCAGTTACATTCTTCTTAGGGTGCTAGACCCTTTATGGAACACGCATATACACATATATACTCATATATATATATATATATATATATATATATACTCATATATATATATATATATATCCCAATTAATGTATATGGCATATATACGCCAATTGATGGCAATGGTCAACATTATGGGAAGCAATCATCAACAAACCAGTTTTGAAGCTATCACTGCAGTATGAGAAAGTCTTTCTGCTTGCAAACGATGAAATCACAACAAACTGACCTTAAAGTAACTTAATCTCTGTGACAACATAATGAGGAATGTTCTGCTAGGCCCATTAAAATGACATGCGGTGGGATAATTATTTTTTACAGTGTCAGGATTCTAATGCTAAAAGTTTCTCAGCTTCTGTTATTTGGCAATGCTAAATGAATGTTGTCAAAAGATTAAGTATAAATTGGTTATAAATCTTCATTTAACTACATCATGCAGGGAAGGTTACATTATAACAGCCATGCTTCTGTCATCATTAGTAAAATGGAGAGTCTTATTTTAATAGTATTAAAACTATTGAAATCACTGTTTGTTCTACATAATTGCCTTTGGAACTGAGCCTTTGATGGTCAACCCAGAGTGTACAGGCAAGGCTGACAACAACGTAAAGCAGGGGAGAGCAGTGTTTTGTTCTGCCAGCGATGCTGGCCTCCTGTGGCCACCTTGCAGTAGCCCGTCATGCTTGAAGGCTACTTTACTTTTCCAGCTACATTTTCCTAACTGATTAAAGGGCCTGGTTTCAGAGAGTAGTACATTTTCAACCCAGTTTGCCTGACTTTTCAGGCAATGACCTGTGGTTCGATCACCTGTCTAAGCCATCTGGTGGCTCATTATAATCCTATGAATGGTTCCTCCAAAGCTCCATCACGTGTTTTTAACAGCACCGGTAACAGCCATACAGCCAGGGAGGCCTGATGAGTGGTGGCTCCCCAACACCGCTAGTTTCTGCTGAACCGAAGACCAAAGCTAGACCTCTATAACTTATAATGTTAGTGAAAACTTAGTGTGAGATAAATCCCTTCCTTTGGTTTGTATATAAATAGTGGGAAGATAAATCTGGGAAATTAGGTCAGGACTTCAGAGAAAATCTCTCAATAATTTTAAAATCAGGTTAAATGTGGCTCGACACAGCAGTTGTGTCATGGACATACGCCATGGGAAGCCTTCAAGAGAGTCAGACTTAACAGCTGTAAGTACCCAAGTGTTAAGCATGTTTGCACGTGGTAAATATACTCCCGTAATTAATGAGCACTACTATGTTTGTTTAATTAAGAATCATGGTTTATAACAGAACAATACAGAACAAATATGAGACATTAAAATTAGATGTGATTATGTTCTAGAAATGCACATATTAATACTTTTTTAAAAAATCTGTAAGAATCTCAGCTAATGATCCATTCAGGTATTTTTTTCCTCATTTACTTTTCTTACCTTGTATAGAGAAGATCTAATTTGGCTTATTTTTGTTGGAATTTTTCCTGAGTCCTTTTGAGTTTGTTTCACTTAAAATTTGCAAAGTATTACATTTGTAATAGCAAACGATATTGTTTTAGAGCCACGACAGTTCTCAAAGATATTCAGAGACAAATAAAATTTTGTCGTCTCTCACCTACCTACCTGCCTATCAACCACTTACTTTTCTTTTGGGAAAGGTGGAGGAAGCCACGGTGGGCATGCCGATGAAGGGCACTGTTTGGGAGGAAATGCACCAGGAAGCAAGATCATGGAGAAATAACGCATGCTTTCAGGAAACAGAGTCTTCTGGGCTTTGGCCCTCAGTAATCTTCCCCAAAACACGCATGTTCTGTTTCCATTGCTGTCTTACAAACAGACCACTATGGGCTCATGAGCCACAGGCTCACCGTGGGGTCAGCGATCTTGGGTGACACTTTCCACTGCTGTCCATTACCATTTACCGAGCCCCGGTTTCCATGCTCATAGGACATTGTGTTCTGCTGAAGATCACCGCAGAGCCAATGTCCATGCTGTGAGTTTACTGATGAAAAGGAATTTTTGACAATGAAATTTATCCAGAGTTGATGGACTTCCCAAGTGTTATTCAAGGGATTTTAAACCTGGCTCTGTGTGATTCCCATGCCCCCGCAGTCTCTGCCATGATCTGCCCCATCCTTTAGAGATTAGCTATGATGCTGCTTGGGCAGCATGGTCTCACCAGAGAAGTAACATTAACGTTAGCAATGGAGACAGCCGAGGATAGGAAGGAGGGAGAACACAGTTGGTGCAATGCTGGGCTCAGGAATCACCTGATTGCAATGATTTGTGGGCTGCTTAATAGCTGCTGGGATCTGTGGACAGGTGTGTGAGATGTTCTGAACCTTGGTTTCTTCATTTAAAATAGAAATAACAATGTGTGCCTCTGAGAATGTCTGAGAAAAATAAATGCAATCAAATATCCTTGCGTGGCATGCACCTGCAAATTTGTTGTGTGAAAATGGCCAGGGATACACCCTACTAGACCAGAGTATATGGCGGGAAACGATTAATGGAATGACCAATCAGCCAAGAGTACTGACTAAGATCCAAACACAAACCCTGTGTAGAGATGTGAGCCTAGAATCCCCCACCCCCACCCCTCGCTGCCAAAACACTCTCAGGAGGCCAAATCAGGGAGGGTTACGAGTTATCGGATGGCCTGGGATGCATAATGGAATTATGTCTTAAAATAAGCAATCATCAACCACAAAACATCGAACATTCAAGCACAAAGCAGAGGCAGGCAAACCCAAGAATAGCCTTCAAAGAAGCCCAGACGGTGGAAATCAGAGGCCACTGTCATCAAGTGCCCGGAGGCCCCTCAGGGAGGCCGGGGTCAGGGCAGGCAGATAGGCGGCCGGGGTCAGGGCAGGCAGATAGGCAGAATCTAGGTATTCCTCTGACTCTTCCCTTTTGATCTTCTTTTGAGATGAGATGGAGAACATGAGCATACCACTAGACAGCACTGGCCATCCTGTATCATTGGCCAGCTACCCATTCTCTCCTTAGCGTTGATGTTACCACTAGACAGCGCTGGCCATCCTGCATCATTGGCCAGCTACCCATTCTCTGCTTAGCGTTGATGTTACCACTAGACAGCGCTGGCCATCCTGCATCATTGGCCAGCTACCCATTCTCTCCTTAGCGTTGATGTTACCACTAGACAGCGCTGGCCATCCTGCATCATTGGCCAGCTACCCATTCTCTCCTTAGCGTTGATGTTCCCACTAGGCAGCGCTGGCCATCCTGCATCATTGGCCAGCTACCCATTCTCTGCTTAGCGTTGATGTTCAGAGTCAGGTGAGCAAAGGGGAGATTGGTGCCTTGACTCACCCAATGCCCCAGTTAGGGAAGCTTCCCTCCTACACCAGAGACACTGACAGCAGACTGTTGGTCTTGCCTCTAATGCACAGATCGCACACAATCTGCCTGTGTTTCCCTGGAATGTTTATTCACGAGGTGAACAAGGGTAGAACTGGTCCTTCTCTTTGTTCTGCTTGCTCTGGGTGCCCGGCTCATATTAACATTTGCTGCTTATTGAAGGAATGGGATTGACAGCAAAATGAAAGAAGAATTCATCATCGCAGTGACTATCACTTCACATCTGTGTCATTTCTTTGACAGTAACATGGTTGATGAATGGAATTTGTTGAACTACAGAGAACAATAAGATATCATTTCTGAAGTCCTGGTCTTGCCTGCTATCTGAATGCAAAGCCACCAAAGGTAAGTGAAAATGCCTCACGTAGTCTCAAAAGGGATCCCATCTAATTTGGAGTGTCCATGGCCAGTGCTTCAGATAACTTCTCAAACTGTCAGTCAAATATCTTAGCCTCCCATACCAAAGTTTTACACAAGCTGTGATTGATTGTCTAGTATTATTTCATTACAAGATGACATATTAAGATGACTTAATATATGAAGTCTAAATACCAAAAGCAGTGAAGAGGGTCACTCCCTTGCTGAAGTTACCGTATGCGGCAAAGAGGAAGGTGTTTGCGTATGCCCATCCCATCTCAAATCAGCTCAGGCCCTAGACGTGGGCCTGCCATGATCACAAGAACCCCCTTACCAAATACCCCCAGGCCTGTTAGGAGCGAACAGGGAAGGAAAGTGCAGCATCCTGGGGCTCTGGAGTCATGGCTTGTCTGTTGTGAGAGTCTACAAAGAGGGCCACAAGCCAAGGCACCACAGGGACCTATGTTGCTCAGGGAAGCTCTCTCTAGCCAACAGCCACCAAAACCATGAGGCCCTCAGACTCACATCTGCAGAAGTTAATTCCGCCAATGATCTGGTGGACTGACGCGCAGAATGAAGCGCAGCCTAGCCACCAGCCACTGTAGCCTTGTGAGCCCTGAGCATAGAACCCAGCTCGTCACCATAGCCAGGCTTATCACCTACCGACACCAAGGTAACAAAAGTGTGTTGTTGGGAGCCGTAAAATCTGTGGCGATTTGTTGTACAGCAAACAAAATTATTACAGGTGAGTTGTTTGCTTAACCTCAATGAGCTTTAGTTTTGATGCGTGTGACTCACACAGGGATTTCAAGAGAGGCCGGTACAAGAACTCAGTGTGTTTATTTCTCTGAGATAAAGAGATAAGGAGCCAGGCAGGTAGTGGTAACAACAGGAGTGCACATTATATTCCATCGCCTAGACACTGTTTCCTAGAGGCTGCAGGTAGACAGCAGAGTGGCATGGAGGCTCGGCTTCCTTCCCTGTGTCTGTCGGCCTTAGTTTCGGTGACCATGTTCATGCCATGAGCACTACCATGCCCTTCTTGTTCTGGCAGAATAGCTAATATCACACACATCAGATGCTACTTAATGTGCGTCATGATGATGGAAACATCCCCTGCCCCTGCCTGTTTTAATTTCTCTCCATGTGGTACATTGAGTAGAAGGACCCTGGCTTTGCCTAGAGAGCCATGTTCCTATGCTGACCCTGTCACCTACGATTTGCTGAGTATCAGCCTCCTCAACTCACAGGGTATCTCACAGACTTGAGGCAAATAAACAAGGATACATACAAATGGATCTATCTAGCTTTGTATGCATAAATTAAGATTAAATACAGAGATGCACACACAATTCATAATTATGCTTAGAAGATGTATGTTTGGGAAAAGGAAACACCTGCATACCCATACATGCAACCTCCTACACACACACACACACACACACACACACACACACACACACACACACACACAGAGAGAGAGAGAGAGAGAGAGAGAGAGAGAGAGAGAGAGAGAGGTGCATACACACATGCACACACAGGTACACACACATACACATACACATTGACATATACACATTCTGGGAAGCACTGGTTCCTAGGGCATTCTGATACACATAAATGGTGGAACAAGTTAAAATAAAATAAAATCAGAGAAAATTGGGCAAATTTGAAAAAGCCTGGCAAGAAAGAACCAGAGTTTATCACAAGAAATTGGGGGTTATGGTCTCTTAAATCCTCAGAAACGGACACTCATGGGTATGGAGGTCTGAGTGGTTCACCAAGGTGAGGGCCCCACTGCTTATACCTGATGGGTAACACGCCATTCCTTCCATCCTGGATATTAGCATTAATGATGAAAACAGTCCCTAGGAACTTATCAAATGGACCAAGCTATTGCTTGGAAGAATTTTATGTGGTAATGTTTGAAAAGATTCCATGGAGAAGGAAAGCAAAGAATTTTCTTGAGGTGGAGATGCTGAGATTATAGGACTGAGGAGAGTTCTTAGGTCACATACATCCGGCCCATTCCCTCCCTTGGGAGAGAGGGCTCCTTGTTAGGAAGCCCAGGCTGGAAGAAAAATGGTTTCCATGCCTTGCCTTGTCAGGGCAAACATCTATGCATGACAGCCCTTCCTCTTAGGACAGAGGCCTCCTATCCAGGTAAGAGGAATAGTCAATGTTGACCGTTGCTTAGAATTTCTTGGGTATCACAGTATATCTGTACACATGTCTTGTTTTCATGCAAATAATTAGTCACATAGGTGGTATGATCTCTCTGACAAAATTCAACTTTCAGTGGTTTTAATTTTTATATCCATGCTCTTTAGCCATTGACTTTTCTGTTTGTTTTTAGCTAAGGAACATTCATCTACTTAACGTAGTAAATCAGACCACTGTATTTTTTCTATTTATATTATCTGGTACAAGATCCCCCACACTTAGTTTTCTAACTCTCCTTACATCTATTAGAACCCAATCCCTGAAAAACCATGTTTATTTTTTTTCAAAACCCAAAACATATCCAATTACAGTTTTAATGTAACAGGCTCTGTAAATGATCAATAAATCTGAAACCCACAAACATCTCAGTTTTGGTTTAGAAATGGCTCAGATATGTGAGCCCCATGTTATGAAATTGTAGCATTGATTTTCTACTTTGTACTTGACCTCTACATGAATGCATAAAGGACTAATGGCTGACTTTACATCAATTCGACTTCTTCTCTTCACCACGCTCTTTACTTTGGAAAACATGATGGGAAAAATACTGGACTTTGATGTAGTTAGCATTGACTGTTAACTTGACACAGCCTAGAATAACCTGAGAAGGGCATCTCAACTGATGGGTTGTCTAGCTCTGATGGGCCTGTGGAAGCATCTTGTTTTAACACCACTATGGGTGGCTTCGTTCTCTTGGTATGTGTAGTCCTATACTTTATAACAGAGCTAGTTAAGCATGGATGTGGGAAATGAGGCAGCAGGCTGTATTCCTACAACATTTCTGTCTACAGGTTCCTGCCTTGATGTCCTGCCCTGACTCCCGTCAGTGTTGGACTGAGAACTGAAATACGCCTTTTCCTCCCCAAGCTGCTTCTTATCAGAATGTTTGATCACAGCAACAGAATGGAACTACTATTCTTATCCCCCAAATTACATAGACTCAAAAGTATGGGGTTACATATTCAGTGGTGATGGAAGTCCCTCATCGTAAAGCATGGATCAAAACTCTCCTGGAGTCTACAAAGGATGAGAGAGCTGTACTTGAAAAGCAGGAAAGGGCTAGAGAGAGGACTGCTCAGCCATGAAGGGCACTAGTTAATCTGACCTTCTAGAGGATCTGAGTTCAATTCCCAGCAACCACATGGTGGCTCACAGCCATCTGCAATGGGAGCTGATGCTGTCTTCTGGTGTGTGGACATATGTGTGAACAAAGGACTCATCTACATAAACAAACTTTCGCAGAGCTTGGTGGTATTGGCCGATAATCCCAGCACTTAGGAGGCAGAGTTAGTTAGAACCTAGTGAGTTCTAGGCCAGACTGGGTTAGTGAGTTTCAGGACTGCCAGGGCTATACAGAGAGACTCTGTCTCAAAAACAAACAAACAAACAAACAAACATACAAAAGCTGGCAGCTCACTTGGGTATGGTGGCACACACCCATAATGCCAGCAACCCAGAAGATTGAGATAAAGGGAACACTTGGTCCCAGGAATACAAGGATAACCTTGTCAACATAGAAAGACACTGAGACAACGCAAAAATGAGGACAACAACAAATAGTTTGTATTCAAACAGTGTGATGCCAGTAAAGTGACTTCAGGGTGCTCTTGAGAACCACCCTCTGCAGTATGGCTGGACGTGCACAGCCCTACGTACTGGTGAGCACAGAGCTCTCTACACTCGAGCCACCAGAACGGCAACACTGGGACCACTGAGAACTGAGCATGAAGTGATCACAGAATAAGAGGGACTGAAGCATATGATGGAACAGACGTCTCTCCTCTTTGTTTTTTATTTGAGGCAGTATGTTTTAGGTGGGCATGTTTCAACTGAAATATGAAATTTGCAAAAACCACTACATTCAGATCATCTTGTCTGTTAAAAAAAATCATCACAAGAACTGTGGAACCTGATGCATAAAACATATTTCCTTGGAAGGAGGATTGGAGAGCTTTACAACTGAAATCCAAAGCGAGCACTGTCCCCATTTCTCATACCTGACCACGCATGAAGGTGGATGGAGACTGGAATAGACACACGGAGCTTCAGAGACGGCGAATAATGGCGAGCATCACCCCAGACATTCCTGTGTTCTGGGTAGCTGTGGGTTCTCATGTAAGGATTTTGCATAGAGATTGAGAAACATTAAAATGGAAAACCAGGCATTCACGGGAAAGGTGATTAATCCATTGAACCCCCCACTACTTTGTTTGAGAATAGCTAACTGGTCTGAAATTTATGTCTGATAAATATGTGAGCTGACTGAAGTTATAAATATCTTCAAAGGACCATCCAAAGCTCATTAGAACCTTTTTTTATTAATGAGGAAAAAAAACAGGAAAATTATCTCTATCTCACGTTTAGAAAAAGCCAACAGCGCACTTCACGCCGTAACTAAAATTTATTCTTTGAAGTAGAACTCTAGCTTCCTTTACTGGACACTGGCCCCAGGTGCCACATGCATTCTAAGTAGGGGCTCCATGGCAGAGTCTGACTCCAGCCTTCCTCTTCCCTCTCTGTTACGCAGAGTCTAGGCTGCCCTTGTGTAGTCCAGGCAGGCTGCCAACGAGAATCATCTTGTTTAGCCTCCCAAAATAGCCAGCACCATCAGGCCTGGCTTAGGATGTCATATCACTGGGTCACTCTTTCTTTCATTTCATGAGTGTGTTGCTTGCGTGTCTGTGTGTGCAGTACCCACGGAGGTCAGAACTTGAAATAGACGTTATAGATCTTGTAAGCTAATATATGGGTGCTGGGAACCAAATCTGGGTTCTCTGCAGGAGCAGCAAATGCTGCTAACCACTGAGCCACCCCTCCACCCTGGTTCAGGCTCTTAAAATCCACTTAAAGTTTATGCAGAGAGCCCCCAGCAGCATAGATCTGACAGTGGGTGTCTACTGTACCCTGGCTTGTCCTTTGTAAACTGGATCCTTGGCCGGCCTCTGTGTTCCAGGAAGCCATATGCCTTTTCTCTTTCTGTCTATCCTCACTGCTTGGATGGCCTTGGAAGCTCCCCGGGTACATTGATTATGTGTTTTTCTCATTGTTGTTACAAAGTCCCTGATAGAAGCAGCACGAGGAACGGTCTACCTTAGCTTACACTTTGAAATTAATGGCTGGGAAGTCATGGTGGACAGAGCATGAGGTAACTCGTCACATGCCACCCAGTCAGCAAGCAGAATGTGACAAGCACTGAGCTCAGCCCACTCTCTTCTTTTCATGTAAATCTGGGACATGGGATAGTACCACCCGCCTCTAGTGGGTCTTCCCACCAAAATTACCCCATCCAGAAACTGTCTTAGACAGGCCAAGACCCTTGTCTCCTAGGTGATTCTAGACCCTCTCGTTAATGACCAGCATCAATGGGTCTGTGAAGATTCAAGTACCTAAATTCACTTCATACCAGTTTATATTTCCAGGGTTATTGTTTGGTTAGTTGACTTCGGTTTCCAGATAGGTGTCACTGTGCAGCTCAGGCTGGCCTGTATCTCATTCTGTAGCTCAGGACGGCCTTGAATTCTTAACCCTACTACCTTACTTAAATGCCAGGGTGGCAGGCTCGCACCAACACATGAAGCTATGGTTCAAGCTTTAACTTCCAGATGTGTGCAGGAAATTATCCTAGTCACAGGCATCATCATCTGTAAGTTAATATGTCTACATAACAAACTTTTTGCTATTCTCAACAAAACCTGCTCCTGCCTAGAAGTCCCCATCTCAATAAAGCAGACTCCCTCACAAGCAAGTGCTCAAGACCTATGCATCGCCCTTAACTTCTCCATTTCAATAAACACATACTGTGGGTTCTCTCTCTAGAATCCAGCCAATCAGTTTACTTTCTGTCACCTCCAAAACGATACAAACCTAATCACAAATCAGAGCCAGTCAGTGCTATGTCAGTGCTATGTCCTCTGACGGCTCCTTTCACAAAAGGCCATGTTTGCTTTTTTGTTTTGGTTTTGGTTGTTCTTGCCTGAGTTTTCACACTCAACACTACCTCAAAGTGTGTGAAAAATCCACTTCGTTACTTATCGATAAGCCATCCTCCCCAGTTTGAGGTCAGCTTCACGGAGGTAGGGATTCTGTTTGCAGAGCTGCACTAAAATGTCTACAAGCAGTCACCCTGCTACAAAGCTGGCACACAATAAATGGAGGAAACATAAATGTCTCAGCATATGATTCCCACAGACTGCTTTTGTAAGTGCGAAGTGAAAGGATAATCAACTTTGGACAGGTGGGGTTAAATTGTAATCAGGCAGTCACTATCTTAGCTAATATAAACATGTAGATACATGCATGTAAAGTGTGTGGGCTTATGCACAGCTTTCCCTATCAGTCGATTATTACACCACTGGAATATTTTTGTGTACTGATGCATACTTGAATTAAAAGTTGCACATGAGCCAGGAAGTAGGGTGACATTAGCGCATTTTAGCAGAATTGGATGTGCAAAGACAGGATTGCAGCCACAGTCATCTCAGGCTAAAGTCGTGCACTGACACAAGACGCAAATACTTACAGCATCTTCCTACGCAGCGGACGATGCTCCGTGGACCCCACAAAGGCCCCAGAGGATGGAAGAAGGCCATAGAGAGCAGCCAACAGCCAGCTAGCCTTGAAGTCTGGAGGAATTCAGGGAATGGGCCAAGGAAAAGGCAGCTGGCTGATAACCAGCCTCCTAATTTGGTCCAGCTATAGTTAGCAATTGTTATTACCACATTTTAAGACTGTTTAGTCTGAGCAATGTATCCCCCAGGAGTGGTGTACTGACTACAACATTAACTTGATCGTATTCTAACATAATAGAGTATCTATAGCTTGAAGATAATCTACGTAACTATTGACACAGAGCAGAGTCCCACAAATCTAATAAGAGCCTGGAGAGATCACATTCTGGCCTTTCCATTACACAGGGAAGCAAGTCTGCAGAAACCCTTCTGCTAATTGACGGCTCCTGTCTTGTACCAGGCAAACTAATTCACAGCGAATAAGGGTATTTTTTTTTAATTATTATTTTTGTGGCCCTCTGAAGCAGTGCTTTATAAAAATTCTAGGCATGACCACCTGAAGATAACTTAAAAATCTCTATTGTAGCTTTCTGGCTTTCTTCCCACCTCATGAAAAATTATTGAGAATATTCAGACACCTGTCTTCCCAGTGTGATGTCAATTCACAGGTTGACCACTTCTGCACTACAATAGTGCTATAGGAGTTAGAGTAATTTAATGTACAGTTTATCAGTTTTTTCAGGAAAGACTCATGCCTTAGGCATCGCCGGAGGTATAATAAATTCCCTCCCTGTCTCCATCCTTCCCCTTCTCACTGCTTTACTCATTCCCCCTTTTCCTTCCTTCTCTCGGACTCCATCTCAGCTGCAGAGAAAATACTGCAGAGCTGTAACAGAATATCTGCCAACACAAAGGCCAGTGAGTCTCCCAGTGCCATCGACACAGGCCACCAATCCAAACTAAATTGTAAATGCTGCCCATTGGTTGTGGAGAACACTTATATTTTAAACACAACAATCGATTCCTTTTTCTCCTGCCTTAGAAGAATATATTACCATTTGATTTAAAAGAGTTTGAGAATGGCTCTGTCCTTGACAGACAGACATACTCTTTACATGGGGGAGGGGAACCTTAAGGAATTTGGCAGTGCTGCCGTAACTCCTAAAAGCCCGTGGGTGAGGAACTGTGTTTGACTTACGCCTGGAATCACACAAATGATGAGAGCTTAGTTATTCTCAGAATTTTGGAACAGACAGCTGCTGTCTTCTGAGTCTACATCCGAATCATTGGTATCATTATGTAGATCATTTGGGCAAAGAGCAGCCATGGGCATGGCCTGGTTATAAGGAGGCAATTTTGTGTGGCAATCCCATACCGTAGCTGACACTAAGCATGCTGAGTAGTTTGCATTAGGAAATTGGCATTACCTGATTGTTCATGAATGGCGGAATCTAATTTAATAACCTTGACCACTGTTCCAAGTGATCAAACACACAGCAGAGATAGAAAAGGTAGAGCGATGACCACTGCACTCTCCCGCAGAGGTTGGCAGGAGATGGGAGAGATTTCCTAAATGCAAACTTCCCATTGTCGTGGTGATGGCCTCATTTCACTGTACAGGGCATGCGTGATGTGTGCATGGGCTCTGAGCAACACATCTGTCACCAGGAACTCCATAGAGACTGATGCTTTCCTTCACTTTCTCCATGACCTTCTATCTTTTTTTTTTTTTTTTTTTTTTTTTGGACAAAATATGTTCACATCGCGGGCAAAGTGAGAGTCCATCTTGGGCTGACCGAGAAACTGAGCCAGGAATGGCAGGGAGTGGGTCCCCATGCACTTAGTGGGCCTGGCATCTCTACCTCGCCCCATGAGCGGCCTTCTTTTCCTGACCCTGACTTGCAGCCATCTGGCTGTCTGTGAGTGACTTCCTAGGGCTGTGCACCTACCTGTCTGGGTGTGGCTTACCCCTGCCCTCTCTCCAGCTCTGGCTCGGGGCCCGTGAAAATGAGCTGGAACACCCGTGAGAAAAACTCACACTCCCAACAAAGAGAAGCTTTCGTCTTCCCTGCTAAATACAGGCTGGCTGATTGTAAGGCCACTGGGTGTCAGGAAAAGCGAACCCTCCTCAGGACTGGCGGGCGGATTGCTTTCCCTGGAGGGATGTGTTGGCCTGGAGGATGAGATTCGGCCAGCCAGTCACTTCTAGTATTTTAATACTAGCAAAGGCTTTGTGGGATTTTTCTCTTCTCTCGGCTGAGACTTTGTTGGGGTCTCCAGATCACAATGCTTTTCATCGGTTTTGTCAGTGATCAGGGGCTGCCTTAATCAAGATAGGGAAAAATAGCTCAGCCAGCCCAGTTATGTACTCACAGGATATAGGCCCTTTTCAGAGCTGATATCTCCACAAAATGTCATGTGTTAGCCACAATCCTCAGAGGTTATTAGTCAATTCAGATTGGAAAATACGCGACACAGCTCATTGACAGAGAGAGATCAGTGTTAGAGCCTGCATATGAAACCTACACTTGGGTTAAGGGAAAGTCACAGTAAGTAATAAGTAGTTGAATAGAGAGGAAAACGAATACCGTGCTATCGTCTACAAAAAAAAAAAAAAAAAAAAAAATACATGAGCAAATAGGACAAGCCGTCTCCCTCAGGAATATAATGCAGCCATAAAACAACTTCTCTCCACAGGGAGAGCTGTAACAGCAAACCTTTGATGGGGTTCAAAACGCTCTGCATCTTATCTCAATATTAACTCTCCAAGAAGGAGGCATTTGGTGCACTGTTCAATACTCGTGAGCATTGTTATCAACAACAGGTTACATTTGCATGTGAACTTATTTTTGATATCTATGCAGCCCGAATTGAGAGGGGCATAGAGAGACAGACCAAAAAGAAAAACAAACAAAGACACCCTGGCCAAGTGCAGTGTACACGACCGGAAGACAGCTACAAGGCTGAGTTAGTTGCTCCACATTTCAGTTAACTGGTTATCACTCAGAGAGGGCTGAGGCTTGAAGGGGTCTTCTGGAAGACTCTCCGAGCCTCATTAGCCCCCTAATTCTCCTCCTACCATCCAACACATGATGTTAAGGCTTCATCTTGTGGGGGTTATTTCAGCTGTCTGAGTCAAACGGCCACGTTCATGTGCAACCTCGAGGACACTGTTAGACTGCACTTTCAGACAGGCAAACCACCAGAGTGAAACTTACTCACTAATCCAATGTCAGGCCAGGGCCATGAACCGAATGTACAGGATGCTTGTTGGCACACCACTGTAAGATAGACAAACCCTGGATAAAGTATCTGATAGCGTATGTGGGCTTGACTTAATACGTTGTGGCATTGGAGATCAAGTACTGTACAAAGGCAAGGCGGCCTCTGCTTCACGTACAAAAGTGGCCAATTTAAAGGACCGGATATAGACTTCCCTCAGCTTTTTGACAGCTATTTGGTGGGAGACGCCCTTCTGTACATGTGTTTCTCTTACTGGCTGATGGATAAAACACTGCTTGGTGAATAGAGACAGGAAGATGGGCAGGACGGGGAGACGAGGAGAATTCTGGGAAAGGGAGGCAGAGGGCACCCACAAGAAGTGTCCTCTGAATCACAGACACTGCTCCTGCTATTATCCCAAACTATCACCAATGTCCCCTTTACTCAGTGGGGATTTGTTGGTGTGCTTATCTATTTATGAGATAGGATCCTTCTGCCTCATCTGCCCAAGTGCAGGGTTGGCTATCAATGCCACCAAGCCTGGCAAGGCTTTATTTCTTCTGGACTGTGTTTTTTGGAGATGCTTTCTTGGGCGGTTGGGATCACTTTGGTCATTGTTCCTTAGTAGCTCTTTACCTTCCCTCCCTGGCCCGGGAGGATTTGCTCAGCGTGTAATTTAAAAAAAAAAAAAAAGTGATTATTAGTAAACACAGAGAATTTCTAATTATCAAAGATGACAGGAACAATGGTGTGAGTAAGACCCGGTACATGAAATCACTAATGTGGTGACAACCAGCCAACGCCAGCACAGCCTGAGCAGAAAGGGGAGGTAATTCACAACACCAGCCTGTGCTCTTCTGTCCTGTTGCCGAAGTGTCTTTGTTTGTGGTAGCTCGGGTGGTATGCTAAGTGCTGGCAATGCGTCGCTGCCCCTCTGAAGAGCACGGTATAAGCAAAGGAACTACCCTGCCTGTCAGTAATGAAGGCAGCTGAAAGGCTACAGCGACGTGCCTGCTTGACATGCTTATTTGTTGCTACTGTTTTTCCTTGAGTGCCTCATGTCACAGTTGGGAGGAAGCAGAGCGGAGGCTTCCTCTTTGCATGGCATTCTGGGCTTTAAGTGTCAGAGGAGCAGGAAGGCCCTGTACAGGAAACTTCCCATGGTGACTGGTATAGTGTGTCTGGCCTGGGTGGAGACCTGACCTTACAGCTCGTCAGCTCAATTGCTTGGTCAAAAGACCATTTCTAAAAAGACGGGCTCACCCTAAGCCACACTATGGCTCCAAGCAAAATCACTCATCCTTTAATGAGAAGCTGTGTTTTCTGTCCTGGGACAGTGCCCTTAGCCCAGTAGCTTACCCAGGCTCACCCAAGCAGCTTCATAAGTCTGCCTACAAGCCTGAATTACTCTCTTTTCCAAAGCCCTCTTTTATCAACACTTCCAGTTTCCCCAGGGGTTGGTTCCACCATATGCTGTCCCCGAAGCCACTCCCCACTGGCCATGTGGTTGCTTGTCTGTTATACGTCTGCCCTCAGTGCCAGCTTAAATACCATAGCTTTTTCCTTCTCTCCTCCCAGAAACTGCTAAGATTTACAGCTTGCCTACCCTGGAACCTTTTCTTTTAAACTCGAATAAAAATTTCCCTGGGTTTCCTCTTAAGTAAATTCTTAAATTCTTTTGTTAAGGAGACTAAGGACATGGAGAACGGATCCTGATTCAGCTTGTAGCATCCGCTGATAGCAAAGGGACATGAACTACCAGAAACTAGGATGACACCTCCCAAATCTATATAGGAAGTGAGGTCTGTTAACCCGCTGTCGGCAAAGAGCGGGCAGTTTCAGCCCAAGCCTGCAGGACCCCATTGATCTTGGAAAAGAACCCAGACTGAGAGACCTTGCTGTGCTGTAGAGGAGCAAAATCCTACTTCCTATTGGGCATGGAGAATAGGTTTGTCAACAAATGCAAGTGTCTTCATAGATACACATTGTGCATCTATAAATTGCATATGTGCATAGGTGATAAAAAGACAAACCCCAACTTTGATCAGGCTCTATGCCAAGCAATTTCTGTCCCTAATCTGCACATTAAGAACTTAAGGAAGCAATTACTACTCTCAACTTATAGATAAGGAAATCAGTGACCTCCTAGGAGGCCACTCCATGTGACCAGGACACATACTTGGCATTCCAAGCCCATGCTCCTGACTACTTCCTCCTTCTTGGTTCTTATCCAGAACATTCTCGTGGTTTTCTGGTTGTTTGGACAAACAAAACAGAAAGGATGTGTGGAAAGGAAAAACTGACAGTAAATTTCCCAACATTACTATCTGTGTTGTAGTGTTCATGGGTTCGAACAGCGTGGCTACCCAGGTCCCTGTCCTTTCCGAAATGTAGACTTGCGAGTCATCCCACTGTGGGTACCGTCTGGAGCTACTTGGGGTGTGTGTGGCACAGTGCTCTGGCTGTGTGAGTGTATCCAGGGCTGATGTGCCAAGGGTTGGTCACATGTGTTCAAGAAAATGTCTGTGACAGCCTGATCACCTCTGGAAGCTGTAAGAGAGGAACCTCTGGGTTGCTAAGAATTTCTGACTTCTGTGACATGCGGGATAAAGGCACACAGGGGTACAACTATGAACAGGAGATCCTCCCACATACCCTGGGCATACACATTTAAAAAGACCAGGACACATGCTAACCTTTAAAATAACAATGAGGCATAATTAGCCTGGAGAGGTGGCCACAGATTTGATAGTCCTCAGAAATGCATTTGTGTAGCAAACTCACTCCTGTCACCTGAAAACAAAACTCATCTCCACACTGTAAAGTCTCCTCACCAGGAAGGAAAACTGGCTGGAGAGGCCAGCGCATTCAAATGCCCATGTTTTCGTTTGATAGTCCACCTATATTTTTCTGACTCTAATTTGCTTCTACTTTGTCATGTTTAATTGTCTCTTTTGAATTTCTTCAAATATTTTTCCAAAACATTAAAGTAAAAAAAAATCTAAAAGGTAAGTTTACACTATGAATTTTTACTAGAGCTGCATAATGCTATATGGATGTAAGTATGCCTGTTGTATATTGACCACCTAAGACTCCTAGAGGAATCTTATTTTTTCATGTTTCCATAGAAGTTCTATCTTTTATGCTATTTACATATGATGAAGTGGAAGGCTAGCACAGCTGAGAATCAAGGCCAGTGCCAGTCAATACACACCAGGCACAGGAGGTCTGTGCATGCCTACTCCGAGCTACACAGGCCTGCAGTTTTATGTGAGACCTAAGCGTTCTCCCTCCTGGATCCTGGTAGCTTGTCAGAAGAGGAAGGACACAGCTCTTAGGCATGAGAACCTCCAAGAAAGTGTGTGGGCACCAGCACTGCCACTGTGCTCATTCCACAGTTTAAATTCCAGCCCCCGAGAGTGCCAGGCTATGAAGTGAACAGCCAAAGGACAGGAGAGCCTCGCACTGTCGGCTTCCCAGGGCTCTGTTGCACTTAACATTAAGATCGAGTCACCAGTCTCTACAACTTAGCTATTCCAAGACAATAAATCTATAAACACAAATAAGCAAATGCACACCTTTTAGATGTTAGTTTCAATGTTTTGGCAATGTATTTCTCTGAACAACATTGCTGGAAATAGTCCCCTAAAACTGTCCTTACGTGATCTCAGAGCCAGACCCTAGGATTCTTCAGTGTGTCCTGGTAAACCAGGCGTCCTCTACAGTAAAATCTGCATCCTCAAGTTAGCCTATTATCCTTGATGGTCTTCTTTCTGCAGAAGGTAACACATGGCTTTAATAGAGCCAGTGTGTTTGGTTTCTAGTAGCCAGATGGTGGCCTCCCCAAAGTTCTGACCCAAAAGAGGAGTTAGAGACTTGGGGCAAAAAGACAAATTGTGAACAGAAATCAAAACTATTGAAAGTATAGGAACTCTGCGTTCATGAGTTTTCTAGGTCGGAGATAATGGATATATATTATGCATACATGTATTATGCAACCACTCAATCCCTCATGTTTGAATGCTGAGCAAACATACCTAGAAACGGAACATCTGGCATTCAGCATATCTCCAAACACTCATTTCTTCCCATCCTACGCGCTACTGGGAGACAGGCAGCAGCATTATGCTAACTTTTAGGAGAATTCTCAACATTTGGAAAAACTTAAGCAGCATCAATGAAAACCTGCTCCGAATACTGTGGCTACTGATTGTTTCGAAACAATGAATTCACTTCTATTTAGAAATCCAGAAGACTAAGCTACCAAGAAAAGCAGAGCAGAGCACAGAATATCAGCTAACAGAGAAATAGCCCTTAAAGATAGTAGCAATCTCACAGTGTTGCAAAGCAGGTCTTGTACAAAATAAACAAAAATATGAATGAATGAATGAATGAATGAATGAATGAATGAATGAATGAAGTAATACTGACTCTGTACAAAGCAACAATGTCTTTGTAGGCTGATGTGTGGCTGGTAGTTGTGTCCAAATACCAAGGAAGAGCAGTAGAACCAGTCCCATCAAACATACCAGACAAGCAGGAAATAAAATTACTACAGTCTTACTCTAACCCATCAGACATGTGCTAACAGCTTTTCTCTGAGACTCTGCTCATAGACTAATGGGAAGGTTAGACTGGTGGCTGGATCAATCTGGAACTCTAAGGTTTGTTCTGACACTCACCCATCTCTTGGAGCTACTTCAGCAAATTTATTCTAATGCAATACTTTCATAAGTTAACATCTTGACTTTCTTTCAATGCTAGAAATTTAAACTGCAAGATATACGTTAAAATACATTAGGGCTTAACAGATTGTTTTTATGCTCTTTACTCCTCCTGTATGATTTTTCAAGTGGCCTCTATTATACTCTTAAAATACTGTGTCATCATTATTATTGTAGGGAAATAGAAACTGAGTTAGATGCATATTAAGAGGTTTTAAAAACAATTTAGAATTAAGAATTTTATTGTAAGTAAGCAGTATTGAAATACAAAATTATATGTAACTGCAGAAGTAAACAGTAATGCTTTGGAATTGGAATAATGAATTGTGACGGGAATGGATATTAATGTAAATTCAAATGAAAATGCATACTAGGGAGGCCAGAGCATTAGAGAGCTGAAATCCATTGATACAAAACATTAGGACAACTTCTGCTGTATGCTGGCTGAGAGCTATATTCTGGATACATATGCTGGACTTCAACTTTTTCACACCCCGATGCGAGCTGCTTTATGTGAGAGTACAGGCGCTGCAAGACTCTCGGCTTTAAATCACGGATACTTCATATCTAAAGTGTTAATGCCACAGTAAAATTGTGTTGTATCTGACCGTGTGAAACAAATTCCTATGGAATCTTCCTCTGTGGCCGTGATTATCTTGAGATTCAGTGGCCGATGGCATCAAGCCACTCTCTACTACAGCTACAACAGGTTTGCCTCAACTTAATGACAGCATTTCTTATGAAATATGTACTCTGTCCTCATGCATCCCCAGAGGCAAACCAAAGTACCTTTCCACAAGAATTTGCTCTGGAGAAAGCATGAGTTAACTGTGCTTACAGAGGGAGAGTTACCAAGTGGGATCACGGGAGATCACAAAGCAGCCATACTGGAAAGTCTTCAGCTGGCAATATTGGCTTTCCCCACAGCCTCAAAGATGGAGCCTCCTTCGGTTACTCCCTCAGCCTAGATGCCCTAACGCTCTTGAGAATGCAGCCACATGCCATTAGGGTAGAGCTGCATATAAGTGGCTGGGAGGCATGCCCATGATTTCAGGCGAGGCTCTAACAACCCTCCCAGCTCCCTCCTTCTTGGAAGGAGTGTCAATAATCCATTAGCTAGCTGCTTTGGATGGTCTCCCTCAAGCAGACACAGCTGACCAAGCTGACTTCCAGAAGATATGCTTGGGAGACTGCATTCTAGTTTCAGAGGAGGGAATTCTTGCCAGAGAAAACTAAGGGGAGCTCAGTCTGTTGAAGCTGCCTCCCTTCACTGTGCCTATAGGATCCATTTATAACAGATCTCTCGGGAACCTTTGTCTGTATCTCTCCATCCTACACTCCTTCCCAGAGTCATTCAACCCAGACCAGCCTGGGCCTCACATTCCTCCAACTCCATTTTCTCCAATGCTGAGATATCCAGCTCTGAATTATACAGCCACAGAAGGAATTTTAAAAATAAGATGAAAAATAACACAAAAATGGTTTAAAATATCATTCACAACCTATAAGCTACCACTACATTTTGAATTGAGTTTCACCCTCCAGCTGTTCAGGAGAAAATATAAAATGTCTACATAGTAACACATACCTTAGAGCTGATCGTTTTGCTAACTGGTAAGTGGCACCTCATTGTGCAGTACAGAATCCCAGAGATAAGTTAAAAAATTCCACTTTCCACAGTGTTACGGATAGTTAGTTTCTGGTAACAGAAGGAGAAAAGATACAGAAAACATCCCAGACAGTAAAGTGACTGCTAGGTCCATTGCGACCATGGAGTAGCTCATCTGTCCACCCAGGAAAGCCAGGACAAATATGCTGAGTTCAAGTTTTCATTTGTTGTCTAATTAGAAATTTCCCACATAAAATCTACCTGGTACTTTTCAGTTGTTGGAAATATTTACCCAAGAGCTGCTTCCCAGATGTGAAACTTTCTCAAATAGTAATCAAGTACTGTTAATCAGTGAAGAATTGGGAGGAAGTATTCACAGCTACAAGGGCCGTTACCATCAGGCTGTGAAAACTGGAAGCCATCTAGAGACAAAATCGACTGTCAGACACCTTCCCCTCACTTAAAGCATGTGCTCAGCCCTCAGAGAGGCAACCCTACCCTGAGACACACCAGGGGATTGCAATCAACTTCAATCTACATCGAGGAGCCTTGAAACAATAAGCAATTAGACATGTTTACGAGAGATAATTATATCATGTGATGATGACTGTTCCCCCAGAGCACTGCAGGCTCCATTAGAAAGGAATATTCCTCAGTGAGTTCCAGAGACTTGGAGCTGTGAGGAGAGGCATGCTCCTCAGCACGATTTAATGGGTATGACACCAACGGGGTCCTCGGCATGGTGATGACTGCAATAAATTACTAGTGTGGGCTCTGTTTTCTGAGATGGGATCAATTCATCATGCTATTGAAAAGGTTCCATTATGCTAATGTCTTTCAAAATCACATTCTGCTGTTGCTGGAAGGTCATCAGGGGACATAAATTTTTATATTCACAGCCAAGAAGTTTTACTTCAGTCTCAGATTCCAAGGGTTAATAAGAAGCCATCAAAGTAGAGCTAAGGACTTACCAATGACAACTTGTACTTGTTTTCCTAGCTAACTGGAGGAGAAAAGGAGAACACAGTTGGTTCTGAGTTTGATGCTTTAAAAAGTAGTGCTTCAAGTATATCGGCCCGAGACCCTGGCTTCAGGCACCAGAACCATCTTCTGACACAGAACTTTCTCCATTGAAATTTTAATTTACTATTAATTTAAAGTAACAGTACAACAGGTACATATCTGGCAGGATTATCATCGTGTGTGGGCTGTGAGAATCACGCGCCATCTTCAAACGTTTTCAAAACTGAGTTTTCTAAAGATTTATGCACACAACATTAATACACCTACTTTCAGTGTAACCTCATTGTGTCTATAAGATGAGTGCATGGGTTTTGACTAGTCTCAAATCCCACACTTCAGTGAATTCTCAGGAGAGAAAAAAAGAGCGATGATGAGATAATTACTCCATGCAAATTTGATATTATTCCCTAGACAAGTGTTTTCTTTCTATCTTTCCAGGAATTATTGATTTCCTCCGATCACCAAGGGCTGTGAACATAATCCATGAATATAAGGTAGCATCAAATCTATCAATAACTTGTAGTTATGGGCAATGACTGCCAAACAGTTGGGTTAAAACACATTATACCCAAATAGCTCCCATTGGACCAATTATTGTCAATCAAAGCAACGCTGAGGGGAAGCGGCTGTTCTTTAGAAATGCTTGCCCGTGTACATTTGCATCCCGTATTTTGCTGCAGCAGGAAGGCATGGCGTGCGCACTCCTGGCTGCTCTAGCCTTCTGCTGAGCAGGCTCCCACGGCTGAGTGGCTGCGGGATTTCTGTCTTCCACTCCGTGCCATCCAGGAGGCTGTTTGGGATTGGCTGCTGAGCATATTTTGTCAGCACTCCACGCAGGATGTGAGGAAGACGCTAGCTTAAAACCCTGGGAGGAACACGGTGATTACTCTGTATAGGAGTCCCCCACGGAGTTACACAAGCTGCCGGAACTAGGGTGACAGGGAAACAGTTTGGGGGATAGGTCTAACACCCTTTGGAGTCCTGGTTCACAAAACTGTTGAATAAAGGGGATGGGGGGGGAGTCTCTTCGTACGAAATTAAAACCGCCCCAGTCTCCTTGTTTGGCTTCCTCACCGTGCTTCTCGTCCCACTGCTGGACACTTTCTGTCAGCCAGTGCATCCTCCCAACTCGTGTCATCACGCGGCAGTGAAAGTCGGGCAGCATTTACTTGGGACCATGATGCAGATATGTTATTAAGAAAGGAGAAGGATCTGCTGAAGGGTTTAGTTAGCAAGGGCCACCTTCCCATCAGGGGATATAGCGTAGCCGCTGGTTTCACAGGCCATGTGAAATCTAAAATACATGCAGACGGCTTTAGAAATGGAATTTTGAGCTCAAAGCACTAGGCATATCTTAGCCTCAACACTGTGGTACCTGGAAAACGGCAGTCACTACTCTCTGTTTTGGAGTGAATTGATAATTGTTTTTTGTTGTTGTTGTTTTCTTTGTTTTGGTTTTGGTTATTTGAGACTAAGTTTCTCTATATTGCACTGGAGCCTGTCCTAGAACTTGCTCTGTAGACCAGGCTGGCCTCGAAGTCATGGAGATCCACCTGCCTCTGCCTCCCGAGTGCTGGGACTAAAGGCCTGTGCCACCAATGCCCAGTGATAATTACGTTTTAATGAAAATTATATATATATATGTGTGTGTGTGTATGTATGTATGTATGTATGTATGTATGTATGTATGCACACATGCATAAATGTTTCATAAACTGTTAAGAGTGAGATTAATTCATTTACTGTGGGAAAAAAAACCACCTGTGAAGAGAATCTTGGGTCGTGATTAGCAGGAAGGACACATCTGTCCCAACAATTTACACAGACAACAGGGCCACTTTCAAGCATCAGGAGAATATGAGCCACTAGGAAGTCAAGCCAAAGAGCTCACTGCTGTCCCTTCCCTGCTCAGCAGGGGCATTGTCTGAGACACTCCACCACTCTGTAGGGAAGGGTTAGACTCTTTCCGGTAGGAAAACCTTGTCTTTCTCTCCAGTAGAGCAGACAAACCTACATGCCATGGCGTATCCAGCCTGGCAACTGCAATACTAACACCTTTTTTATTAAACTTCAGCCACCAGTCTGTCATCTGACCTCCGATTGTCTTCACACAGCTTCCACTAACTCCCCATTTCCCACGGGAAGTAACGGTTTGATGAAAAATGTAACCGCTAGCTCATTCCCGTTGGCATGGCAGTCGTGGCCGCTTGCCTCGTTAGAGCCATGCTGTAACAGTGCCAAGGTCTCGAAAGAGCGGGCACACCTCACACGTAGGGGAGCCAAGAAAGCCCACTGCCGGGTAGGTGAGCCAACGGAGGTGAGGCCAAGGCTTCCCCTTGCCGTTTCTAAAGTAAACAGTGGCCAAACCGAACTTGCGCTCTGCCGTGGTTGCCCTCCCTGCTCTTTCTCCTTCCTTTGTAGTTAGAGCCTCACATCCATGAGTAGTCATTTATTCCCTTTGATGACCCCGGGGTAGTGGACAGACTTCCCTTTGATGACCCGGTGTAGTGGGCAGACTGTTTGATGATCTAATTGTTCACGATATCTGGAGACAGGTGGTATAGCTCCACCCTTTGTGCCTAAAAGATAACAGAATACTTATTTGAATAATTTCTTCTTGTCTGTATGGCATTGGCTCAATTAAAATGTTAACATTTAACAGGAAAGAAACAGCTCTTTTCCATTCGAAACCATCGTTTTTTACATCTACAGTGGCTTTGATGTGTGGCTAAAGTTGCAGGACAGCAGCTATAAGCTTCCTCAATGGCCATGTTACCATGGAGTTGCGGTCATAAAAACAGCTCTGCCTCTTGTATGTGACATGCCTCATCCCCTAGTATACACACATGTACGTACTAATCACACAGACATTTGTGTGAATGCGTGCACACAAAAACATATACATAAAATAAAAATATATTTAGATTAAAGATTTTAATAGGCCATTTTTGAATTAACTAGAATTATAATTATGGCAGTTTTTAAAAAAATAAATGTGTTTTGCAGATGTCAGACTCCATATAATTTCCTTGGTTTTATACTTTGAAATATAGATTAACATTAAATTATTCATTTAATATCTAACCTCTTGATAGTCAAATGTTTTTATTGGGGTTGAACATAAAAGCACTAATAAACCCAATTTTAGGTGCATATATTTTTTGGGTTATTTAGTTCCATTTCCTGCAGGATATGTATACTTTTAGGTCATGTTAACGAAAGGTTTTAATTTGGCTGCTTAAAAGAAATTGTGGGTACAGGAGACTGCGTTATGTGTATTCACAAGCTTGGCTCATCTGCTAAAATGCTTACATATGACAGACAACTCTGCATTACCTGCTCTATTTCTCTGTAAAATGAAAGGCTGTGCTAGGAGGGGTAACAACTCAGAAAACACATCTCTCGAGAACTACAGGACAAGCGTGGCTTTCTCTCCTTCCTCAGGGGAGAATAGCATCCCCCTCCCCACCAACATTCAGTTTGCTCCAGGCCATGAGCGAACCCAACAGCGGAGGGAACTCGAGAGAATGTGGTGAGCAGTAGAAAGGCTGGGAAGCAGAAAGTGGCACTCCTTGTTTGCGATGCCAGATTTTGAAAGGAAGCCACAAGATACATCAAAAGTATGGCAATTGTTCTTAAATGTAAGATAATTTAAGGGAAGCATAAGGGATGCCACGAATGTATGTCATCAAACATACTCACTCAAAAGGAGAATTGGGCTCTTTATCTGTTGCAGTGACAAAATTCTTAGCGAGACACAGTCAGAAGAATGTTTTCCAGTCTTTATGGTCTTCTCACTTTGTCTCAGCTCATTGCCGAGCCGTAGGATCTGGGAACAATACTGACTCTTCCATGAAGACATTTGTTTCCTAGTCCTGCTAGATCACGGGAATCCTGATCCAGGGCACTGGCTCAGTCTGGAAAACGCTAGCCAAAGCCAGTCCCAAAGATGTGTTAGTGCTTCCTCCCCTTACTGGCCTTGCTTTTCAAGAGGCCCAGGCATGGCCCTTCTGTGAGGAAGACACACATCTAAGCCCAGGGTTTGGGACGAGACATCCAAGGGAAGCAGGACAGTCTTCTTAAAGTAAACAGACAAATAAACAAGTGAATAGAGGCGGGGTTGACTGCTGAGATGACTAAGCATCGGAGTGATGCTGTGAGCTCTCTCTCCATGATCCGGCCCTTAGCTGTCTAGAGGTTCACCAGTGTTTTCCTGGAGAGCAGAAAGGCAACCAGGACTCCAAAGAGTGTCTGTGACAAAGCCTGCAACTAGTGAAAGGCTCAGGACAACAACTCTTCTCGTGTGCAAACCGGAGGGAGGCTGAGCGCCTCTGCTCCCTCGGCTGGCTGTGCAAGTCTTCTGGTAGTGATGGGGTGTTGAAGAGACAGAAACCCACCAACGGGCCTGGCACTTTGGAGCACCCCTCTCCTAGGGCCCTGCAGGAAAACTCAGCACAGTTCTAACTGAGAAGTGTGCTTGAATGTTTTAATTTACTTTTTCTTTATTTGGATATAATTTTTGCAGAGGCAAAACTCTGAGTATGATTGTTCTAATTTTAGAGTCATTCCCGAGTTATTATATGGAGTTTTGAAATTATTCTATGTAGAGACATCTGCCATAAGCACAAGTTATTATATGGAGTTGTGCAATTAGTCTACATAGAGACAGGTACCATAAGCACAAGTTATTATAGGGAGTTTAGGAATTAGTTTATATAGAGACAGGTACCATAAGCATTATATGCATCACTGATGTCCTGTAATGGTTGCCAGAGACTGAGACCTCCTCCACTCCCTTTTCCTCTCTTTTGGACTAGCCTGATGCCAGCCTCATCCCAACCAAAATTCTGTACCTCACTCAAGAGTGAGGAGACTCGGGTTATCTATTTTTTCTGCCCTTCCAGATCCTCCACCATTTAGGTAGCCCAAGCCTTTTAGATGATTTACAGGGACCTCCATCCCATTCCCCACATCTCTCCCTCCCTCAAAAACTCACCAGATTCCAGCCCATTGCATGTCACAGACATGACAAGTAGGCCAGAGACCCAGGGCCCTGCCATTTTTCCAAATGGAAACCTACAGCTGCCTATCTGTCCTTGAGACAAGGACTACTCCACATGCTCAAGGAAGCCTTATTCCAATCCCCATGACCATGCTGCCGAAAGCACCAAGTTTATCTGACAAGCAGAAGACGTGGGACAGAGGCTTAAGTCCGAAGTACTAGACAAACAAAGGAAGCTGACACCCCAATCCAGCTATGAATCCACCCACTCCTGATCGTTGCAAAACCTCTGTTGAAAGAAGAAAAGTGAATTGAATAAAAAAGAAGAAACGTTCAACCAAAAAACAATTAATGTACAAATCTCAACACAGAAAAAAATATATAAAAGAAAAACAAGACATATTTCAAGTACTGAAGGACCCACAAATGTCAACATAGACTATTATACCCAGCAAAAGTATCCATTTAAGTTGAAGGATAAATAAGAAGGATTAAAGAAATTTATAACTAATAAGTTAGCTCTACACAGAATACAGGTGAATATGTTGTCTAAAGGGAAGAATAAATACACCCAGGAAGTTTCAGGGAATGAGCAAGCAATGCCAGAGAAGGTAATCAAACAAACAAACAAAGAGGAATTAATACATATCCTTCAGTTACAAGTCTGGATATCAATACTCCCAATTCTCCCAATAAGAGGCACAAACTAACAGACTGGACTAGAAAACAAGATTCTTCTACTTTCTGCCTCCAAGGGCCACATCTCACCATCAATAAAATCACAGCTTTAGGGTACAAGTATGGAAAACAGTATTTTAAGAAAATGAAATAGAACTCAAACATGAATTGCTATTCTAATATCTGACATATAAAAACTTCAAACAACTAGTCAGAACAGGTAAATGGAAAACCCACCAAGGGGATGTTATAATACTAAGCATATATGCAGCAAACACAGAGTTACTCAATTACATAAAAGAAAAAAATTGATATAAACCCATAAATTGACCGCAATGCATTTGTAGTCAGTGATTTCAAAACTCCACTCTCAGCCACAGATCACCCAGGGGAAAACACCCTCTGGAGTTAAATGAAATAAAACAATCAAATGTACCTAACACATCCATACAGAACATTCTACACAAACACTGAAGATTAATTACTGTTTTTCTCAGCAGCCCACATAACTTTCTTCCAAACTGCCCACATATGTGGGAGGAAGCAGAGCAAGTCTCAATAAATATAGGGAAACTGAAATAATATCCTGCATTCTGACTATAATGGGACAAAGCTGGATATCAGCAGCAAAAGCAACTACATACAGAAAGTATGCAAATTCATGCAGACTAAGCAACACACTGCCAAATGATAGCTGTGACAAGAGTCAATCGTGAAGGAAATTCAAAAATACCTGGAACTGAATGAAAACGGCACGACATGGCAAAATCTACGGGGCACAATGTGGGCAGTTCTAAGAGAAACGTTTACGGCATTATGTGTCTACACCAAAGAAGAAAAAGAAATGAGCTCTCAATTAACAACTTAATGATGCACCTGAAATCTTTGGGAAAACAAGAATGAGCTATCCAAAAATGTAGAAAGAAAAAGGCAATGAAAGTAAAGTCAGGGCTGAGATGGTGAAAAACAAGTGGGAAATTTAAGTACTGTGTGAAAGGAAGGGAAAGCGAGATTAATGCTTGCTGCTTTCCTTGTAGTGGCCACGCGTTTCTGAGTGAAGTATTACTGTTCATGTTATTTTCTATGTACTTTTTGCTTTTTTTTTGGAAAATTATGAATTTTTATAATTTTAATAAAGTGTGTTTTTAATTTTTAATCCTTTAGGTGGTCCAATGATCGTTATTATCCTATGTGTCTATCTGAGCTGTCATAAACCTTTGATAATCTCCATAAACTATCAACAAGACAGCTCCACAAAAGCCCGGGTCCATCATGTGTATTTGTTATCTCAGGGCTGGACTGTGCCATCCAGAAGATGCCTGGTACCTTCTAGGGGAGACACTATTAAGAGACCACAATATTACTTGGAGTGTATGGTTATAGAAATTATCTTTGTTCTTCATTAACAGATTGCAGGAAAACTGATTGCCCTAAAAAAGCTGGCTGTCTGGGAATCCTTCCAAATACAATGTCTCCCTTTTCACCTAAGGCCTGCTGAAAATTAGAATTAGGCCCAAAGATGAGTCCAAATTATGGGGAAGGATCTCAGGAAACATGACATGCCAGGCCACAGCTGCTAAGTGCCCTCATTTCATGCCAGGATCTTGGCATCAGAAACAATGACAAGAAGATTCTCATTTTTTTTCAATGAAACAAAGTTTTAAGAAAGTTAACACATAATCTTACTAATAAGGACTATTAACTGTATACTATGTCTCTTTGGCTTTCTACACACGTGTATGCACATGTTTGTACAGATATTTATCTATTTAAAAATAGGATCGTAAGCTGATAATGTGGGTGAACATTATCAGATTTATTATTAGAGCTACTCTCCAACACCCTCTTCAATAGCTACATGCTATCCTATTTGACTTCTTCATAATTTATTTATTCATAAGTGTTGAGTTTTATATTATTTTAAATTATTTTGTGGATTGTTATCCATAATACTGTGTGATGGTGGCAGTGGTGTGTGTGTGTGTGTGTGTGTGTGTGTGTGTGTGTGTGTGATGTATATGAATATATGTGAGCATGTGTTGTAGGATACTTGTGGCGATGAAAAGCTTAGGTATTAAGCTATCTTTTCCACCATGGGTGGGGGGAATCAAACTCAGGTCATTAGGCATGTCCTGAAGTACTTTTACTCACTGAGCTGTCTCGGTGGTCCTCCTACCATTATTGTTGTTGTTGTTGTTGACAGACAGCCATGGTGCAGCCCAGACTATCCCTCAGCTGTTTCAGTCTCTCTCCACAGGGCCTGGGTGATACACATACACCACCACGCCCTGCTGTTTTCACTTTTGTGGCTATGACACTGATAGGGTGATTGCTGTTCTGGAAAATGCTTTGCATGCGTCGTTAGTGATGAATATTACAAGAAAGATATAATGACTTTAGCGATGGTATCAAAAGTGGAAACTGAATTTCCTCTCGTGAGAGCCCAGAGTTGTCACTTCCTATCCCTTTGGAAATGGGTGCATGGAAAAGCACACGGCACGTGGGAATGAAGAAGTGAGTGTTCAAGGAGAAGGGATAGATTGACACTGTTTTTGGAAACTCATAAATTTAACTTCAATATGTAGGTCAAATAGGAAATGTAATTTTCAAACACGCTGCATTAAGCAGCACACTTGGAAAAATGAAACGTAAATTTTGTGCATTTGTTTGTGAGGGTGAAGACTTTAGGAATGGGTTTCAATTATCCGAATAAAGGATTTGGAATTCAGGATACCTTCTAAAGTTTCCTGAAATGATTAGGTCATCTGTTTGTCTTAGGAGAACTGGCCTCTACTTTAACACTGAACAATTCTACAAGGGTTTTAATCACCGAACCATCTCTCTAGTCTCTTGGTTTCCTTCTTAGCAGAATCATAAAACATTGTGGGTCATGAATGGGTAGAGCTTTCTAGTTTAATCAGGCACGGTAAAGACAGAAGATGGAATTTCATGGAGTTGGCCTGTAGTAACAGTAGCATATCTGTAATTCCAATGGCAGTCCGTATGATGTTGGGACCCTAGGATAGTCTGAAGAGCTTACAGAAATCCAGAAGCTTCATTCAGAAGACGAAAGGTAGTTAATACAGAGAGGGTTTCATGAAGGTAACCCCCTAAAATCTGTTTCTTTGTCAGACAAGTTAATTTTGCTTCATAAAATGGACGCTACACTAATCCGTCATTTTATTACATTAAGTAGAATGCAAATTCCTGAGTTAGCTGAGAATATTTTGTAACCTACAGGTTAAAAAAATATTTTTAGAAAAAGTTTCCATTAAATAGGTGCCAATGTTCATTCAAGATGAATTTAGAACGTTTGAAATAATTTATTACAGGCAGTTAATCTCTACTTCTTAGCTCCATTTTGTCCATTCTCTTCCTTCTAACTACATCAAGAAAATAGAATCCAGCAGCCTGCCTGTGTTTTTGGCACACTTGGCATTAATTAGGATGCTCCGCCGACTCCCAAGACCAATCCACCAGCTGTAAATATTCCTCCTGGGCTCCCCATTCTTGTCAAATGCAAATCATAACATCCTGGCGCGTGTATAGCGTCCTCTGAAAGACTTCAGGGTTCACCAAGTGAAAATGCAAATGAGTCACTTCCTTGGTCATTAAGGCCTGCGCGAGCCTCATGTCCCTGCCATCCTTGCTAAAGCTTCTCATTAGCACAGCACACAGTCAAACTGGGGCTCCCTTAGTCCGGAGGGCAGTCCTTTTAATTACAATATGACTTTTCAAAAGCGGCTTCGGAGGAATCAAAGCATGCCCAGGCTCCCAGCAAGCACGGCAGTCCGCTCCACAGGCCTGGATTGACCGCTACCCACCTTTCCCTGCACAGCACCCTCCACCGCTCTGTTCTGCAACCAATCTCAGACAGCCAAGTGTCACTCACAGAACCTCCTCCCTCCAACCCAAAAGCAAAGCACAGCCTGGGAGCGGGTGGACCCAACTCAGCTCATCTGTCCCGGCTTTGATGGTAAGCTCACCCGTGACCCCTGGCTAGGTGTGGAACAACTCACCCTCTAGAACACACACCGTTCCTCTCCGCACCTCACCTCTCCTGTTGCAAGTGTTTCAGAAAGAAAACTTGGGGTGTGCGGGGACACCTGCATAAACGCCAGAAGAGGAGGGGGACAGACGGACTGAAAGTTACAGCCAGCAGTGGGCACTGGTCACTTTGATTACGGCACTCAGAGCTGGTCCACGCAAGCGGGAAGTCAGCGCCCCCAGTCTCCCAGACCAAAAACGCATGCGCCCAGCGCGTTCGGCTGCTGCTCGCGGCGGGAACCACGTTTCCTTACAACCACACCACGAGCTGTGTGCCAGAGCTTGGGCTTTGAATGGCAAGAACATGCGTTCATTTTGTTGCACCCAAAACAGAGAGACGAAGCCAGCCTTGGGTGTCCACCTCGATCTCTTTCTTCTTCCTCGTTTGCTGTGTCCCATTTTATTCCAACTGACGCTGAACACATTTGCATATTCATGAGCTATGATGTGGCGTTTTGACTCCTGTAAGTATTGAGAAGTGATCAGCCTGGGGCAATCATTATATCTACTACATTTCTTTGTGATCAAAGCAATCAGAATTCTCACCCCTCTGTTCTGAGGCCTGCTCTGCATTATTAAATGTTTTGTCAGATAAACAGGGAGCTTATTTTCCTTTCAAGCTGCCGGCCATGCCCTCTCCCCTCCTCTTCCCTCTCCTGGGTCTCTGTTTTCTACTTGGCTTCGCCTGATGGGAGAACAACCCATTTCCTCAGTTTTCCCATGTAGGATATGATTGAAACTAGAGAAGGAAAGAGCTTTCAATCCTCTTTCATCTCCCCTTGTCCCTTTTCCCGTCTCCCATCCTTCCTCATCAGCTAACATTGCACTCTCTTGGTCTCCGATCCAAATTTTAGAGTGTACCCATGCCCGCTCCAACATCTGAGGATATCTTGAGGATAGCCATTCTGGCCGGCATGAGGTAGAATTTCAAAGTAGTTTTAACTTGCATTTCTTGGTCACTAGAAATGTTGAATAATATAGTTACTGGTCACTGTGTTTCTTCTTTTGAAGAACGTTGATGTTGTTAGCTCATTGGTTGATCGGCAAATGTGTTCCTTTGATGTGTAGCTTCTACAGTTCTTTGTAGCTCCCTTTTCTATGCAGGGAAATTCTAAGGGTCATGTTGTCCTATCTGTTGAGAGCTGGTCACTCACTCTGCTGGGGATGTTCTGTTTAGACAGGTCTTGCCTATCCCAAAATCCTTAAGATTAGCGGTTTTAGCATTTCAGGTTTTAACTAAAGGGCTTTGGTTCACCTAAAACTGGCTTTCTGTACAAGGTGAAAGATATAAATCAAATTTCATTTTCCTGCAGGTGAGATCCAGTTTTTTTCAGAACCGTTTGTTACAGGGGTTGTAATTTTGCCTCCTCCATCAATAACTGGGCGTCCATAGCTTTGTCTATTTATTTCTGGGTCATTTTTTCTCTTCCATTGTCTGGCATACTCATACCAGGCTTTATCTGTCTGGCTCTGTGGTACAATCTGAGGTCAGGTATTATGAAACCTCCAGCTATGTTCTTGCTCCATAGGATTGCTCTGGTTATCCATATTTCTTATAGTTCCACTGGGATTCTTGAATTGCTTCTTTCTAGATCCAGGAAGTACAACATCAGGATTTCAATGCACACTGCATCAAGTCCACAGATTAAATTTGGCAGAATAGCCATTTTCATGATAATAATTTCATGATACCAATTAATACAAGATCTTTTCACTATTTAGTATCTTCTTTTCTTCATGATGGACACGTGACTTTGAATGTCTGGGCATTGAAGTAGCAAGAACCATTTTTGCATTACCAAAGAAGCCATAATATATTAATCTTTTGAAATGGTGATTGTGAAATTGGAATTTTTTTAAAATGTAATTGATCAAGAGTGTAATGGGAATTAGACACAACTAGTCATTGAAGACATTTGTCACACTGACCCACTTAGAAAAAAACTACTTAAATTTTTTTATTTTTAGGAGAGGGACTTTGTAACCTAAAAAAAAATGTCCCTTTTATCTTCTGTTTAAAGCTATATTAAATCAACCTATCATCGTGTTATTCAATATGCAAACTATATTCCTACCCATAAAGTATGTTTTATAATACATTGTAATCTCTCTGGGAACCTGGTTCCTCTTTTTCTCCCCTGTTCCTGTCAATGAGTTTATTATATATTAGATGCTATTTTTTTCTAAAGAGAGAGCTAGTTGTGATGGTGCAAGCTTGTAATCCTAGGGCTCAGGAGACAGAGGCAGGAGAACTACACAACTGATGGCAACCCGCTTTATACACTGATAGCCTATCTTAAAGAAAAGGAGAGAGGGAAGGAGCGAGGGAGGGAGGGAGGGAGGGAGAGAGGGAGAGAGGGAAGGAAGGAAGGAAGGAGGAAGAGAGGAAGGAGGGAGAGAGGGAGGGAGGACAGGAGCGAGGGAGAGAGGGAGGGAGGACAGGAGCGAGGGAGGGAGGGAGGGAGGGAGAGAGGGAGGGAAGGAAGGAAGGAAGGAAGGAAGGAAGGAAGGAAGGAAGGAGGAAGAGAGGAAGGAGGGAGAGAGGGAGGGAGAACAGGAGGGAGGGAGAGGAGGGAGGAAGTCTTAAGAAACTAAAACAGAACAAAAAAACGCAGACACCCTGTTTCTTTTGGGTCTTTGACAGACTGCCTGGCAGGCTGGTCCTCTCTCGCTCTCCTTCATGATATCCCAGCTTCCTTGGGGCGAGGATCATGACATATAGTCCCCACACCCCAAGGCACACTGCAGCCTGCTATCCTTATGTAATTATTCACCAACTATTTCCTCCCAGGTGTGAAAAATAAAGAGCTGAAGAGTTGCAAGGGTCACATTTTACAGGTGAAAACAAGACACTTTTGACAGCTTGACAAATAGCCGTCACCCTCCACGTGCCAGGCGGTGGAGGTGCAAAATGCACTTGACCTACTTGCATTTGATGAGAGACCCTTTGGAAGGGTAAACAGAAATGTTACCAGTAGTCACGTGACCTCGCACAAAGGGCACCAGAAAAAGCAAGGACGCGCAACTCTGCTTTTAGGATCCTACACAGGCTTCTTGGGAACAGACAGAGCACTGTGCTCTTTCCAGCCTCCCTGGGCCCCCACACGTCAGTCGAGAAGTAATGATATTCCAGTAGGAATTTCTGTGACAAAAGAAAAATTAAATCCCTGCGGAATCCTAATGTGTTAATGACCTGGTGTGATACAAACTCTTATTTCTAGCATGACTGCCAAAGTTTGTCGTTTCATAGAAGGCTCATACCAAGAGGTTCTCCTTAAAGCTGTCCAAAAAACACCAAGAAATCCATACCCCCTGGCTCCAAGACATTAGCTTGCAAAGCACACTCTCTGAAGTCCTTTCGATTTGATTTGGGATAAAATGAAAATTATGTCCGAAGCCCATCACTTTATTTCATCAGCAAGCCTCCATGTCTGACTTGTATTTGGCAGGTATGAGCTAATGTTCAGTCCCCAAATCATTTTCATCTTGTACTACATCCCAGGACTGGCAAAGGATTGTTGTTAAGAAGGATTCCCTAATTGTGGTGAGTCTCTGGTATAGGTCCGGAATGTAAGGTATGAAATACCATAGATCTCAAATTGCTTTTGCATTTGCCTATGTATAAGTATCTCCTATTTTTATGCTTACAAGTTGAAGTTCGATTTGAGCCTGTAGTGTCTCATGAAAACTAGTCTCCTTTGTATGGGGCTCAGCTTTAAGTGGGACCTGGATATTGTGTTTCTTCCCGCTGAGGCTTTAAGGATCTATTATATAAAGTAGGCAACAGAATTCTAAAAACGAGAGGAATGGACAGCTGTGGTGAAACAGATGTTGGGTGTATTATGGTGCGCACGAACTCACAGCTTCTGGGACTGCATGCTCAAGACTTGCACAAGATCAAGCCAACCCAAATCCTAGCCTGCATCAGGGAGGGGTTCATCCCTAGCCAAGGAGCTGCTGGCAATTCCTGGCTGCTGAGAGGAGAAAGCCTTGGTTTTCTTCCAAGCAAATGCCCTGAGGGTCCGCCCATGCTCTAAGAGATGCCCCCCGACCCCACACCCATGCACACAGGCAGGACTATGTAGACTGGGTGTGGCTTTTGTTTCTGTGTTTGTTTGTTTGTTTGTTTGTTTTAATTAAAATGGAGCACATGAAGTAGGGAGGAAAAGCAGTTGGGGAGATAGAGAGGGGGTTGTAGTAAAGAGAATGGAGGAGTGGAGCTGATCAAAATACAAAGTCATGTATGAAATTCTCTCATAAAATGAGCTTGTGCGGGGAAGTCTTTATCCGACCTGGGGTTACACGATAGGATCGTTTTTCATATAAATTCAATACTTTCTAAGTATGTTGTGGCAGTGAGATGTGAAAATACTGAATAAAATTAACACCGGGTTTTGTTTTTTTTTTTAAGATTTAAGGTTCATTTATATTTCCACTCTTCTGTCCTTCCCTCTCCCTGGCCTGCCTCTCTGCCTCTCTCTCTCTCTCTCTCTCTCTCTCTCTCTCTCTCTCTCTCTCTCTCTCTCTCTCTCTCTCTCTCTGTGTGTGTGTGTGTGTGTGTGTGTGTGCGCGCGTGCACGTGTGTGGTCTGTGTAGCTCAGAAAACAACTTGCAGCAATCTGTTCTCTACTTCTACTAAGTGGTGGATCCTAGGGACACCACTCAGGCTATCAAGCACCTTTACCCAAGGAGCATCTACCAATCAAGGATTTAATATTTAAAATAAAAAATTAATGAGAACACAGACCACCCTGTGATATAAAGTTGATCTTCCATATTTAACTATCTGACTGAAATTACCAATAGGCATGACTTCTGCAAGGCCCCAGTATAAGATTATTCCTTGCAGAGAGATCATGCAAGACCTTGCCGCACTCAGCCACAATTTCCTGATTGCTTTACTTGCTCTCTCAACCTTGTCTGCCTCAGGTCGGTGGACCCGTCTGCTGCCTTTGCCTGAGCTGTCAGAAAGAATAGAATGTTCCCTCTTCATGCTCACCCCAAATGTGAGCATATCCCACAGGAACCTAAGCTTGCATTCTTTTTTTTTTTTTTTTCTGTGAGACAGTCAACAGGATACACTGTTGCTAGTGAGTCATCCTTATTACCCTCTTACAGCTAGAATAATAATCACATGTGGAGGCTTTCTCCTGTTATTTTCCTGCTATATCCCACTGCCTGGCACAGGGTAGGGGTCCAGCCTCTGTGTGTTTACATGGTTAGTTGCACAGTAATGTTGGAGGAGACCCCTCCTTAACTCTATTTTACCTGTCAGGAGGTAACGAATGGTCCCTCATTCAGGAAACACAAACAACATGTAAACTTAATTTATACACAAGAACTCCAAGGTCAAAAATAGCTCTGTTCACATTCAAAGTCTGTAAAACTATATACTGAATTCACTGGGCAGATTTTGAACAATGTTAGTTTTTACTGTCTGAGGCAGTGCTGCTCAATTTAGCCCCCAGACTGCATATGACCCCTGCCTAAGGACATGTCAGAAGTGCATTTCCTTGGTCCCTGCCCTAATCCACAGGCAGTGTGGGGGCACAGCATCCTGTGCTCTCCTACGCCTCCGGGTGACCCTGGGGAGCTTGAGGACCACTCTCCCACGGCTCACTTCAGCTCTTTGACTTCCGATCAGTCTGGATGCCCTAGACCGTTAAGTACTGTAAATATAATATAAGAAGAATGTCGCCCGAAGAAACAGGTTTATGTGAAGTGACAGAGAAATATATTGTGGGATCTGCGGGCTGTGAAGGATCAGAGAAGCATCCCCAAGACACTGATGATGAGAGAATTCTAAAGGCAAAACGAATCTATCAGCTGCTTCCAAACAAACGTCACTGGTCAGGGTGTCCTGAGAGGCCGGTTCGGTGTTACACCACTGGAGGAGACAGCCAGAGCTACACAGGTGTTTCTGGGAAGGAGCCATTTTTGAGTCAGGTTCGGCTTGACAGAGTTTCTGGTATAACCCTGTTACAGGGCCATGTGCCAGGGCTTCTGAGCATGGACGAATGTCTTCTGGGTTTTCTAAAGAGCTTATTGTAGAGCTGTGAGTGCAGGGTCTCCTCAGCCTAGACTTGTTTCCACTGTTCTTTGGTCTGACGTGACTTTGCTGAGATATTGACAAGTTCCACAGTATAAACAGTATTAAGAGGTTTTTTGTTTTTTTGTTTTTTTTTTTTAATGTCAATCATGATCGCCTCTCTATTGATTAGATACTTTCTCCTACCTACAGATACCTGAAAGCAAATTCTCAGATTGCAGACATTTCTGTAATGAAAAGTTAGATTGCCTTTTCTGGAAAAGACAAACTGACTTCACTCCGGTTCAGGGTCACACGTGCACAATGCATTTATAGAAACGGAACAGGAAGTGGTGTCTCGGCCTTCACTCTGTGTCTATTACCTTCACTATGTATGGGTCAGATTGCTGTACTACAACGAACACAGGCTTGACCTCACCTGAAGATCGGCCACGTCAAGCTGCTGGTCCTTCTCCTTCCAGGCTGAAGACAAAATAAGAGTAACGAAGGGACACACGACCAACATTAGTCAGCTGCCAAACTGTGCCATGATCCGAACCGAGAGAACGGGGCCATTCTCCTTGAGTTCTAGAAACAGCAGCCCTATAGGCAGATGACCCTGTTGTGCCACTGGTCCCTAAGTAAGGACAATTATCCCATGAAGGGGACATGAGGACCCCTACCCCTCCCACCAACTATGCAGGATCTCACAATGCCAGCCCCGAGAACCACTGGGCCGCAAAATGAACAAGGCTGCTTAACTATGCGTAACCTGGGGGCTGTAACTCTTCCTCTGTGTAAACTGGGAGCTCACTCTTGTCAGGACCCTGAAGTCAGGTCTGGGGATGCCGCTGCCCGTTTCCAGTTCATAGCTACTAAATCCCTCCCTTGATTTTCAACATGGCTTTCTCGTGTTGGTTCCTAGATTAAGACGCCAGTCCCCACTCCAAGCCCAGCTGCTTATCGTTCTGGGTTTTTTGATGAACCCAGAGTTAAACCTAAGTGGTCAGACAGAAACAGCAGCAGACTGAAGTAGGTACTGGGCGTGTGCACACAGGATTACTCTGCTGTTTGTTCTTGTCGAGACAATGCGTAGAGAGGTTGGTTGGGTTTTGCTCAGAAATGTAAATGTATATTTTAGTTTTAGAAAGATAATTTGAATGTCACATTATAGAATTAGTTGGCTGTTCAACTAATATAATGGAGTGATTTGGTCAATAAATATCTTAAATACAAAGAATAAACTATTTCAATGCTATGTTTAATTTTCAACCATACACATATGATAATCCTAGTGATGAACAATATGTGGATTTGTTACGTTTTGATGTTTATATAAGCATTATTGCACTGAACATCCATTTGCAATTCCCAACAACAACAAAAAACAGCCTTAATTCTGTGTTTGTGGATTTGTTAATATGACACATTCAGACCATTTGTGTGAACTATGGAATCACCGTAGGAGTTCAACACCACACTTTAAAGATGGCTACTCTTTCCATTTTTCATAACCCCATAAATTTCTGTTACAATCCTGTGTACAGGTGTCACAGAAGGTGCATGCCGAAGCTCACTTGCTTCCATGAGGCTATAGAATTGCTCTCTGGTGACTTCGGTAGACTGACATTCACAGCATTATGTATAAAGTCACAGAACAACCTACATCCAAACCAACACCTCATCCGTCAGAGTGTTAATCTCAGGGTCAACATTATGATCCTAGCTTACTCTTTTTTATTGTTGCTCGGCGTATGACCGCTCATCGCGGTATTAATCGCCTAATTTTTTCTACTGAGTGGCATCCTGTTTACATTCGCCTTCCTTGCTTGTCCGTCATCATAATTCACACCGACACTGACTGCGCGTTTCTAAGGGTCGTCCCTCAAGCACTTACTTTGGTCTCGGCCCCCGCTCTCTGCTGTGGTAAGTCCTTCAACAGGACTGGCGCGCTGAGGGCGGGCACGCTCATGCTGGCTTAGGAGGCCACTTTTGTCCTGCCCTTGGGCAACTGTGCTTGGGGTGCTGAATTGTAAGGTCACGGCTCTGCTCTTGGCGGCCGGCTACCGCTGCACTTTTTCTGCTCCCTTGGGAGCCATCCAGGTTGTTGTTCTCGCCCAGCCAACTTTGGCTCCTTTCATTTCAGGAAGTCTTTGTCCTGGGCGTTCTCCCCTTTACGAGACGAGCTGGCGGGTATTTGCGTGGTTAGAAGCAGTACACCTGGCTTCTGGGGGCCCCCACTCCTTCACGTAACTGCAGCTAGGAACTGTGTTTCTGTGCTGTTATTTGCTGTTTTGGCTCCTCCTCCTTCTGCTACGGCAAGATCACTGGTGGCCTTACGAGTCAATGAAGCAATAGTTAGGCGTTTAATCAAGGGCCATTTTCTATTATTTTTAAACCTCCATCTTTCTGGCCTCAGGATCCCCGGTGCTGAGAAAGCCATGCTAGTCCAGGCCTATCTCTGTGTGCATGGGAGAAGAATTAAAGTACTCAGGAGAGTTAATTATTGGCTTCTATCTGTATGTACAGACCAAATTGCTAGTGTTCTGCCATTACTTATTCATACCAGATAATGAATGCTTAAGTAAACATATTAATATCATCAGCGTAACAAAATGACGACTGTCTTCTAGGGTTTGCCTATCCTATCCCCTCTAAACCTAATCACAAATGTGGTATTAAGACGTGGAATCCCCAGGACCTCAGGAGTGGGATTAATGTCGTAAAAATGAATTCATGATGGACCACTCCAGTCAAACAAGAGAACAGTTCACCGTGAGTAGATAGACACCCAGATAACATGGAACACAAAGCATGTCTCTGGTGTGAGGACTATTTGGAGCCATTATTTGAAGAAACAGCAGCCCCCATCATTGTTCTTTTAGGTGTAGAATCCCTTCTGCAACATGAAGACATTGTCTTCATCTCCTCAGAGAAAGACACCGATAAGGTGCCTTCTGAGAAACAGATGCCAGGCCCTTCCAGACTCCCAACCTCCTGCCATCTAGATGCCACGACTTCCAGGCTGAGAGGGACACTTTCCCGTGTTCTGGACTTGATCAGCCTTGAGCACTGGTCACTACATAAATTCACCCAGGCAATGCATTTATTTCCCAAGGAAAAATGCTTGAAATGACTATACCTACATCATGACCTGGGGCCAGAGAATGTGAACGAGAAATTAAAAACAAAGGTTGAGTTTTAAACCTTCTCTGCATCACTGAAAATCTGGTCAAGGAAAATACACTTAACAACACTAGAAGTTAAAGCAAAGCAAAGCGTGAGGCGGACATGTGCGCCCCCGCCTAGTTGATTACCCAAACACTGACCCAGCCTGCCGCATGCTTTTACCATCCCGCCTCCCCAAAGGAGAAACATAAGGTGTTGTTCATGGCCTGTGCATCGCCAGCATCCGTTATGTCTGCTCTCCTGTGGCCTCTATTCTATTGTGCGTACTTACTATTCGTGTCTACAACTGTGTATGCTCAGGACGTCCCCCTGTGGTGACTTAGAGGTCCCAGCCCCAGACACGTCACGAACCAAGTGTGTGCAGAGTGAGGCACTGTCTCTGGAGAGTCGGTTGACAAACACAGCAGAGTCGCTGCACTTACCTGGGCCTCTGCCTGCCTCTGAATCGCTCCTGCTATCTGCATCCAGAATGACGGCCAGTCCCACGGAGTCCGCTGGCAGGATGTGGCTGCTGAGGTCCACCCTGGTCAAGCTCCTGGGCGCCCATGCCGAGCCCCCTGGGGTGACGGATGCCTGTGTCGCATGACCTTTCCTCTCTGGTCTCTGCACTATGTGCACAATGCTCTGCTGTTCCAGGTCACAGCCCTGGGGGAGGGGCGGGCAGAAAGACAAGAACACACACACACGGAAAGCATTACATGCAGGTAGACCTCAAGTGGGCCTCAGCTCTGCAGCGTGCAAGCTCAGTTAAAGGCTATGTGACGTCAACGCCTATGAGCACCAGAGGCTCTCTCTGAGTGGAAAGCGGGGCGTGCTGGGTTGACTTAGGGACACCCTGCCAGTGTGGGGACGCAGAACTCTTACACCGCTTGTGACAGGCGGGTCGCATGGGACTGGGGGTAGAAGTGGACATTAGAAGTTTACGGAACCTAGTAGTAAAACAGATCCTAATGCACTGTAAGTGCCTTGCAAGTAATACCCGTTTAAGATGTTTCACCTCTCAGGTGCTTTGTCCTTAACTCGTTTAACTTAAACACAGGTAGTCATTTTTGCTTTGTAGAAACTCTGATTACCAGTTACTGGCCATTTCTCCACAGAGTCCCAACGACTGTGCTCGTGGCTGATTGTATGCCTCCCTTCCTGTCCCCACAGCCACGAGCAAGAGTAGTGTAGTGTAGCACCAGTGGGGAAGCCAGCGAAGGCTGTGTTTGCCCTTCTGTCTACCTTGCGATTAAAATCGGTGAACGTTTACAATAGAACCTTTTGTGCTCTTATCATGTTCTTTATGAACAGGAGTCTGTAAAATGTACAATAAAAATTCGCAGATATCAACATATTTGCTAAGGCAACACCTAGACTACCCTAGATAAAGTCCTAGTTCAGGATCGGTAACAGATCGAAGCATCATTCTTCCGAATTTCCTCATGGCTGGCTCCCTCACTAATGGCGGCGTCTCTGTGTCCTCTGGCGTGGTGCTACCCTCTGTCATTGTGAAAATGGTGAACCGAAGCCTGTGTGCAATACAACCCCATGAAGGACACCTTGCAATCCTCCTCCCTCGGCGTCTTCCAAGGCAGTCTCTTCACTACTGGTAACCCCTTAACAACAGTGGCCTCTGACACTCAACGAGTCCACTGCCAAGTGCACTGCGGCTTGGTGTCTGCCTTCTGTAGTCATTAGACCAGGAGCATTCCAATGTCCTGCTCTGGCCTCCGTAACACTGATGTAAGGGTTTGTTCTGCCCTTAGTCCCAGGGTCCCCCAACAATGGCTCCTACTTGAGTCTTTATCTGCCGCCCTCCTTATCACCCTCTTTCCCCAAGGCCACCCTATCTTATGCCTTATTCCCATCAAAGCACTGCCTGGTAACCTTTACAGCATCTCAGGGAACCCCCACCCCAGCTTCAAGGCTGATGTCCATTCTCTGATACTGCTCAGGCTTCAGTCACTGCATCGGACTTATCTCCCCTGCCTCGTTATGTCCACTAAGGTGTCCAGAGTGAATGAGCAGGCTCCAGGAATACCCTTCTCACCCCCAATCCCTTCACGCCTCATTGTCACCGCCCCATATTAGGCCTCCATTGTTACGATGACTTGGTAATTACTCCCTACGTGTCTGGTTTCTGCCTGCTCCAGGCTGGTCCATGCGAGAATCTCTATCATATGACTAGTACGTTTATCCGTTTCTCCTTCCCAGACCTCTGTCAAATGCTTTTAATTTCCTTTACTTGTATAGAAGAGCCATCCTCCACAGTTATCCATGCCATGGAGATGCATTCGTAGGCACCCGCTGTGCTCCCCGCTCATCTGCGTCTTACGTTGAGCCATGTGAAAGGCCATGTACTGCTGATATTCGCGGATACGATGGAGTCAAGGCTTGGGAATGGTTTTACCTGGTACTTACGTCCTCCAACAGAATATGCCTGGAAGCTTTCTCTCCTACAGCTCGGGAGCCACAACCACACATGTGATGTAGCCCGAGCCCAGAAAGAGAAGGAGTAAGTGCAGCCCCAAGGGATCTAAAAATTAGTAACAAAATCCTCTCTGTGCAAGATTCCCTGGGACGCAAGAGGACCCTGTGCATACTCTCTGGGGCAAACATGGAAGCAATCAGAAGTGCGCCACCCCAGGCCTCCCTGGCTTTCCGAAGGTGCTGCAAAGGGATTTCAGTAGTTACAGCAATGTTTATAGGACATATTTCCACATCTCTGTCCATGGTTCTGAGACCTGTAATTGCTTAATTCTCTAAGTCTCTCACAGGAAACACTGTTGATCTAGCCATCCCCTGGCCAGATGGCATGCTTGCATGAAATGCCAGCATAGCCCAGAGCCACACTAATAGCCAATTCCGTGGACAATAAGCTGGATAAAGTTCAGCTGTGTGGCTTTTCCAAAGCCCGGGTAATATGCACTTCACACAGTAGTCACAAACCCCTCAGATTTCAGATAGAGATTTTAGGTGGGTAGAAGGGGGAGTTCCGTGATTCAAAAGGGTTGTAAAGTCCCTTGGAGTAAAAGCAATCTTTCCCCTAAAGACACTAATATTCTGGGAAAAAACAAAACAAAACAAAAATGTTGCCTAATAAGCAGACAGCATATACTCATTTTGTATTTGTTTATAGTAACTTATTTCCCTCAGAAGAAAGGCAGCAGCCTAATTGTTTTTATAAGCAAAGCAAGTAGATTTTCATCCAGGTGGGTGTGTTTTATACCTCCATCAGAGCTCTAGACCTGCTGGGGACTGGGAGATAGCCATTAGTGTCTCAGGCTCCCTCCAACAGGGCCTTTGGTACAGTGTGAATAACTGGAAAATAGTAACAAACTCTCACCCAGGCAGCTGCTATCTGATAATAAACCCCCAAAACAAAACACAACTTTGCATTCTCTAAAGAGGCCCATTAGAAGGCATGTTGTTAGGACCGAAATATTTCAGAGCTTGGTACTCTAAGTACTCTTGGTACTTCTAAGACCCTGAAAATGAGAACATTCTTAAAATTTTGACACTCCTGCATCTAAGGCCCGGGAATCATTTTGGAAAGACGGCATAAAAACTGTGAGAGCCAGAGGATGGAGGCGTTTGCTGTGAGGCTGCATCAGCTAGGAAAGTCAGAAGCTATGCCCACATAGTCTCGCCAGCATGACTGTGTATCACACGCTGAACTCAGAAAACACCAAAGGCCATGCTAACCAACGGGGACAGGGGAATGTTCACTGGGCCTCAATCCCACACAAAGAATTTAGGCAACAGAGGAATGTTGATACTGGGGAAAATAGTCTTCATCAAGGAAAGAACATACCAATTGGTTCCCCAATATCAAATGGTCATCCTGAAAACATACATAAAATAACATATACAGGCAAACTTGTCCTATCTATAAAGAGTGTGTGTGCGTGTATGTGTGCACATGTGTGTGCATGTGTGTGTGTCTATGTGTATGTGTGTGTGTATGTGTGTGCATGTGTGTGTATGTGCATATGCACATGTGTGTGTGTGTATGTGGGTGTGCCTGCATACCCCTCTCTCCTGCACACACAACTCTCTCCTGCACATACCCCTCTCTCCTGCACACACACCTCTCTCCTGCACACACCCCTCTCTCCTGCACACTCACCTCTCTCCTGCACACACCCCTCTCTCCTGCACACTCACCTCTCTCCTGCACATACACCTCTCTCCTGCACATACCCCTCTCTCCTGCACACTCACCTCTCTCCTGCACACACCCCTCTCTCCTGCACACTCACCTCTCTCCTGCACACACCCCTCTCTCCTGCACACTCACCTCTCTGTTGCACACTCACCTCTCTCCTGCACACTCACCTCTCTGTTGCACACTCACCTCTCTCCTGCACACACCTCTCTCCTGCACACTCACCTATCTTCTGCACACTCACCTCTCTCCTGCACACACACCTCTCTCCTGCACACACACCTCTCTCCTGCACACTGGGTTGTATGGGAAGAAGAGGTAAGTTTCCTAAAGGCAAGTGAGAAGCTAGCACAGACAGACATTCCTACAGATTTATTTTAACAGCTGACAGAGATAAACAGTCTCATGCTTTTGCTGTAAGTTCATGGTAGGTCTCATCATACAGAGTGTTTTAGAGCTTGTTAGTGACAGGCTAACACATTCTCTATTTTACACATTTGGACTTTAAATACAGGCCATCTCTTATTTTTATTTGAAATTTTAATTCAAGTACATTATTTTTTTCTAGAAAGGCAGTATTATCATTCAGAAGTTATCATATAAAAATACTTAAATATTTTTAGCTGGTAAGTTATTAATCCACATTGTAATTATAAAAATTAATTTTCTATTAAAGTGCTCCTCTGTAGGTAATTTTAAAGGAAATTTTTTTACAACATCTCCCTCTGACTGAAAGAAAATTCTGCATGATTACTCCTTTTGCATTTTCTGAAAATAACTTCTAGCAGACAGTTTTCTAAGCCCCCTCGGAGTTTTTAATGATGTATTTGGATGCCAAAGAAAGATAAAATGGCAGTTATTTAGGAAGTCACTTACGGGTGTTTTTTAATGGATAAGAGATTTTCAGAGCCAGGCAGAGTAACCACAGAGGATTTCTTCACGGTGGCTCTGTGGCCTTTACCCATGGGTTCCCTCCATAATCCTCAGCGAAAACCAAATGCCAATTTATATTAATTATATGAGGGGGGAAAGAAAACAATATCCCTTCCCTTCAACCTCATCCTTCATTTCTTAAGAAGACTTGAGAAAAGGATTCTTTGCGATATGCGCTTTTGAATCATTTCCTATTTCTCATGACTGGATATATAGAGATAGATATAGAGATGGATAGGGATAGGGATAGGGGCAGGGGCAGGGGCAGGGGTAGAAATACATATAGAAATGATAGAGATAGAGATATATTCAATCAAAGAAATTACATGACATAGAGATATTGAAAGGGCCCCCTCTCTGGTGCCAAAGGCAGGGTAACACAATTCCTGCGAAAGATCCATTAGCCCCACACTAATTACCAGAGCAGCTCAGAGCTTTGTCATCCATGTCCCCTCCCAATGCAGGCTGGACCCTTCTTCCTGCTCATTGAGACCTAACCCTGAAGGCACTGGGCATGGGTGGGGGAGGATGACGCATCGATCTTGCTGCAGGTGAGCTGCAGTAGTAAATATGTGAGGAAAGTCAGTGCTGTTTAATAAATGATGCTTGAGATTGACCCTCTCCTAAATGCAAAGAATACCAATAATCAAACCTATACCCATTAACCATGTTATAATTATGCTTTCCTAAGTTAAATATTTTAGTTCATATTCTGAGAGTGGAGCTGGGGTCTCTGTGCGGCACTGGGTTGTGTGGGAAGAAGTGGTAAGTTTCCTAAAGGCAAGCGAGAAGCTAGCACAGACAGACATTCCTACAGATTTATTTTAACAGCTGACAGAGATAAACAGTCTCATGCTTTTGCTGTAAGTTCTTTAAGCTTCTAGCCTTAGGTTCAAATTTCAGATATAAATACTACCCACTGTTACTTCTGTCAGCTCCTCTTTCATAATCTGAATCTGTTACGTCCTGGGCAACACTTCTTTCCTTTGAGATGAATAGTACAAGAAACATCTCTCTCCTTTCACACCTGAGCTCGAGAGGCCTACCTGCTCTGCCTTCCGGACCCTAGAGGGTGGGTAGACAGGGGCCATCAGGAGACTCAGGACAAATCCTGACACCAGCATTTGACAGAAAGCCAGGATGAAGAATGTTTAGCCTCACCTTGTGAGGCTTGGGTCAGGGAACTCTGGGTAGGGACAGAGAGAATGAAAAAGGATAGACACACTGACACACGTTCAATAAAGCTGTGGTCAGGTGGGGTCTGATAGCATACCTGCCACAATTTCTTAGTTACATCATGGGGGGGGGGCTGCCTAGTCTTGGTAGGATGTCTCTGTAGGCGAGCAGTCTCAGATGGTAAACATTCGGGAGGCAGCTGCTAGTGTTTGCATGCACTGGTCACAAGGGCTCAGGCACAGATCCCCAAGAAGACTGTTACCACCCCTCTCGAGTGTGGCCGTGTGGTAACGGCTTTGCCAAAAGTCCCACCGGTCTGAGGTCTTAGAGTCCTCGACATGGTCATACCTGTGTCACAAATACATTCATCAGGAATTCATTCGTTCGGGGCTTCCTCCGCCCCATTCCCATTCCTGGTCCTCAATACCTTTCTTCTGCAATGATTTATAAAGGGGGACCATTGTGCCATGGTCACAGCCCATGGGGCGGGCCCTTGGGTGCCATGGTTATCAAGTAAGCAAATGCACATCATAGGGACACCCACCAGTCAGTATCAATAAGGGAGGAAGACAGCTTTACTCCCAAACAACGACAAATGTTGCAGCTGAGACTGTTTATCCTAAGGTTATCCAGTTTCTTAAGCATCCTTGACTGTTTCCCTGTCGTCGTCAGTGTTCTTAGGGCTGTGGGTAAAGGATCGTCTCAGCAAAGGTTCATTTGGTTTCCTCTTGCTGCTATACATCAATTGAGAAGATTTTCAAATGTCCCTTAGCAGGAGGGCTGGTGCAGTGGGGCCAGGGCTCTGTGTTCCTCACTAACAGCACCCAGTGACGCTCCCAGGTGGCCTGCCAGGTCCTTAGTCCACAGGAGATCTGTTCACAGCAGACCTATGAGACTGTAACAAACACAGTGTCAAACGCTGGTGTATTAGTTGGAGTAATCAAGTGGCTAACAGGTGATTGGTGGATGGGAAGCGCACACAGCGCGCATGCGCAGCACAGGCGGACGCTGCACCTCCGAGGTAAGATGGAGCAGGGTGCCACAGTAGCTATCACGCTTTTCAGAATGGCTTGCTGCTTAAAACTTGAAAATTAGTTCTGACACTGTGCATTTCCAGGTGTTGGGTAACGGCATATTACTGAAACCATATCAAGGGAAGCCAAGAAGAGGGAGGGGTTGCTGTCAACACTCTGGCTTGCTCGGGAAGTGAGCGAATAAGGATGGACCGCATGAGCCGTAAACAAATTTGGGGAGAAAAATAACTCCATCTTAGTGGGGTCAGCGACATATTAAAGAAGGAGCTTTGCTCCCTTTTTTTTCCCTGCCAATATATGAGGACACAGTTCATCCTTCCTAGCATATGAACAGATGAACCACTCTCCTGGAATTGGGGAGCATCCTTTTTCCAACACTGACTCTTGTGGTAAATTTCTGTTTTGTATAAGTTACAGCCTGAGATGTTTTGTTGTTGAAGTAATGCAAGCTGACCGAGACATTCACCTTATAATTTCTCCAGCCCAGTTTCAAGTATCATGTTTAGTATCTGGGAGTCATTTAGAGGCCAGGAATGTTAAATGAATCAACCAGCATCGCATATGGAGTTTCCATACAGACACCAGATGTCAATGCACATCAAAAGTGGCCTAAACATTGCCCACGATACCATCTCTTAGCTATGAAATTAGAATCACTATAGTAGACCCTGGAAATTTGGTATTTTCTGGCAGTGTTCCTTTGGGTAGTTTCTCAGTGCTCCTATGGGCAAGGCTGAGAACCTGAGTGGCAGGGCCACATTCAAAGCCACCTCAGAGGCCTGCCCTCCAAACAGTTCTCAACTGGGCGTGGACTCACCAGCCATGCCAGCAAACTGGGTATCAGCAAGAATGCAGTGACCAACCCAGGACCCACAAGTCCTCTGTTCTCATGACCACAACCTAAGAACTGTCTGCTGACACACACCGAAACCATGAGCACCAAAGGCTGGGAAGAAAAACTTCCCACTGAAGTCCACAGGGAGGATTTTAGTCTGCAATGTTCTTATTTCTAAAGGAACCTAACACAAGACATACAGGCACCTGTGCACATTAGGAACTTGCCGGTGTCAAAAGTAGATCAATTCTACCGTACAGGGCACATCCCTAAATTAGCACAGGAATAGGAAGACTTGGTATACCCAGAGGCAAGTGGTATTTGTGAGCCTGCCCTGTGTTGAGCAGCTGGAAGGTAAAGCCAGGAGCAGAAAACACATTTGAAGTTAAGCAAGGCATTGAAGAGGTTACACAGATTTTTCTGGTTTATAATTTAGCACATTGATTCCCCGCCCCCAATGCACTAAAGCCAAAATAAGACTATTATTTCATACATAATTAAAATTTTCAAACACTGATTTTTATAGTCTCTAAATGTTGGGGACAAAAGTCTAGGACAGTAACCTGGTGGAAAGACTTGCATAACACTGAGCTTGGGCAGTGAAAGTCTGAGAAACTCTGGGGTTAAAATTAATTTTAAATGTATTGACAAAAATTTGTGTAGGAATAAAACTGCCATATGACTAAATATCCACTTCCTGCCACATATAATACATACATCATATACACACAAACATATATATGTAAATGTGCAGAGAGAGAGAGAGAGAGAGAGAGAGAGTATGAGGTTCTATCCTGATGGGAGATGTTATTTTGTAAATATGTTTCTCATACCGGTTAATGAATAAAGCACTGTTGGCCAATAGGAAAACAAGATAGGCTGGGCTAGGAGACAAGGAGGAAAGAGGAAGGAGGAGTCAACATGGAGAGATCAGAGAGGTAGAATGCCAGCTCTGGCCGGTAAGATGAGCCACGTGGAAATACTTAAATTAGTAGAAATGGGTTAATAATTAAGACAGAGATAGCCGATAAAGATAAAGAATTAGTGACTGGCCAACAGAATTGTATCAAATACAGAGTCCCTGCATGGTATTTGGGGTTGGCACAGTGGTGGGACCAGGCGGGCTGGCAGAAAACATACTCGTTACACTATCCTGCATTTATACTTTGACACAAGTTATTCATGTTGCTTTTCCAACTGGAACATACTATGGTGGATCTGTTATTTTTTAATTAGTTGATATGACTTCAATTCTATAACGATATTAGCATGAAGTGCACTATTCATCAAGTCTCTTTCTGAGCATCTTTTAGGGGACGGACACTGTGCTAGTTGGCAAATAAAAGAGAAACAGAAGTTATTCAAATTGCCTAATGTCATTACCATTCCCCCAGCACAAAGTTGAACAGTAGTGCAGTTTTTCATTGACCTAGAGCAGATATTTCTAAAGCTCAAATGAAAACGTAAGTATGTTAATTACTTAGTAAAGCCTTGGAGAGCAGACACTGAGGGTGCCTAGCTCTGGAAGACACAGAACGTAGTATAAGCATGTGCATGAATGCTGTGGCCCTCATCATGTTGAGCAGATGCAATGGGACGCCAAGTCAGAATACTGGCACCCAATTGTTCTCTAAATATGTACATATAACGTTCCGCGTCTTGAACTTAATGTGACTCTGAAACTGGCTCGAAATCAAGATGTGACAAAATGCAGACAGGCTCCATATCCAGGTCTGTGGATTCAATCGGCCATGGTCTAAAATATTGGTAAAAGGCTACTTCACCTGCCCGACATGTGCCTTCACCCCCATCATTATTCCCTGAGAGCACAGCAACCACTCACAACCCACTCACACTGCACCGTCAGTGACAAGCAGCCGAGGGAAGACTGCAAACACAGGATGGTGCAGATGGCAGCTGTGCGTGAGGCCGAGGAGCCCAGTGCTCACTGACTCAGGGTCTGCAGGTTCCTAGAAACAATTCAGCACAGGGACTGAAGGACAACTGCATGCATACATTTTTACTATATCGGGCTTCATGTTTAAAGATCCATATAAATGGATAAAAGTCATAACAAATTCAAAATACACAGATGAATATTGAAATATATAAAGTTGGTTAAAAAAAAAACATTTCAAGCCGGTTGGTGGTGGCTCATGCCTTTAATCCCAGCACTCAGGAGGCAGAGGCAGGCAGGCAGATCTCTGTGAGTTCAAGGCTAGCCTGGCATACAAAGCTACATAGAGAAACACTGTCTCAGAAAAATAAAATACATTTACGTGTGTGTGTGTGTGTGTGTGTGTGTGTGTGTGCATGTGCGTGCATGTGCGTGTGAGTGTGAGTGTGTGTCAGTGAGTGTGTGTGAGTGTGTGCATGTGTGTGTGCGAGTGTGTGTGCGTGTGTGTGCATGTGTGTGTGAGTGTATTACGCATGTGTGTGTGCGCGCGCGTGTGTGTGCATGTGTGCATGTGTGTGTAAGTGTGTGTGTGCACATATGCATATATAGTTTTATGAATATGCATATATGTATAAATAACACTATAGTTTGAATTTTGAACCATGTAATGTTTGATGCAATCAATAAATTCAGCTAAATAAAGATGTGTTACATTTGTTTATGATTTGGAACATTTATTTATTGATGTAAAGTTGTTCTGCATTCTTTTATGTTGCATTTGGTTAACCCTGTGAAGCTGTGTTACTTTGTCTGTCTAAAGCACCATATTGCTCTAATTGATAGCTGAATGTCTAATAGCTAGGCAAGAGAAAGGATAGGACAGCTAATATGCAGAAAGAAGAAATAGGAGAAGAGATCTGGGAAGAGAAGATCAAAAAGCAAGAAAAGGAGAAGAAGGGGGGCATTGGAGGCCACCCCCCAGCTACACAGCAGGCCTAGAGTGGGAGGCAAAGAAAGGTACAGAATACACAAAGATGAAAGCCCAGAAGCAAAAGATAGTTGGGATAATCTAAGTTAAGAAAAGCTGGCTAGAAAGAAGCTAAGATCGGGCATTTATAAGGAAGAGTAAGTCTCTGTGTGGTCTATTTGGGAACTGGGTGGTGGCCCCCAGGAGTAAAAACAACCAACAACAGGAAAGAGAATGAAATGTAATAATATCACAAGTAAATACCTTAACAACATACATTGATTGTGTGTGTGTGCAAGTCAAATTATTTAAAATGGCTTCTAGGTAACAGTGCTACTCATTCCTTTTTTTGTACAATCTAGGGGCTGAAAGGAAAGGCTGTCCTCTCTGAAGTCTGTCATTTGTAGTGGTGTAGGTGTAGGGGGCCTGAACCTCTGTTTACATATGTTAAGACAGGGAAAATCTATCTAATACTGATACATTTAGAAACCAGGCTTGTGCATTGGCAGAAGGAATGGGGTCAGAAAACAAAAACCAAACAAACAACAGAAAAACCATCTCATGGTGTTGGATTTGAAACTAAAGAATACCATGTATAGTTTTACAAACAATGTAAAACAATGTATAGTTTTACAAACAATACTATTCACTAGAAACTCTCCAAGTGCATCCTAAGTACCATGGCGGGGATTCCCACTGCTTACTCCTCAGGCTCACCATCATGACCAGCTAGAGCTCAGCTCTCGGACAGTGATGCCACTGTATACTTCCTATTCTATCTTGAGGCAAACAGAGATCATGATACTTATTACAAAAGAATCAAATATATATATATATATATATATATATATATATATATATATATATATATATGCAGACTTTAAGACAGAACTAGAATACCAGAATAGCCTGAAAATATTAACAGCTGTTAATGTCACCAGTGTCTCTTCATAAATGCAGGTGGGTTTTTAAGTCTGTTTGAATCGAGATACAAAAACGGACCTCACACTTAATGATCATATGATATGCAATCCATGGTTCTCTCTTGCCATCTCTTCCTTGTAAATTTAAAAAAAAATTATTATACCCGGTTTCACGAGACATTTTTATGCAATAATATAATGCACTTCAAGCATATTTTCCTTACATGTCTTTTGTTTTAGTACTTTTATGCAGATATGATCCATTTCAAAATGTCCATCAGTTTTACATATATTCACAAGGATATACAGCCACCACCTTAATTTCTGAAAGTTTCCCCTCACATCACTTTAATTTGCAAGTTAAATTTCCTTTCCATCTTCTCCACTTTTTGTCTTTGCAATTATTTTTTTTTTTTTTAAGAAAAAACAGACTGACCACCTTGAAGAATGTTTGATAACACAGGTGATTCTGATTGTTTGATTTCGGGTGACGGATGTTTAGGAATCTCTCTCCCCACACCCAGTTTTCCTGACGGGTCTTCATTGGAACTAGAGGCCCGGTTAGATTTAGGGCGGACACATTTGAGGGGACTCCCTCCAGGGGCTGCTTGACCAGGCAAGCAAAATGCGCTATTGTGGAAATATTTGCCTGCATCTTGGTATCTCATTCTGTGGGAGTCCAGACGCTGCCAGCTAGCAAGAGAGGTCTTTGGCACAATCAGTTAAAGAACTGAAGGCCAGGAAAACTGCTCAGCACAAGGTGAATGTTACCGCGAGCATTAGAGGCTTTCTGGGAAGGACACCCACAGAGCCAGGTGACTTCTGACCTAAGGGCTTTGGTTTTGTGCTGAATTTGAACTCTCATTTATCCACCTGCTCTATTGCTCATGAGGTGTGGATGAGTCCTTTCTGGTACTTGAATTGGGTCCCCTGTTCCTGTTCAGGGACACAGAAGTAGCTGCTGCTTTGTTGGGGACTGATACCTATTAGACCCCCGTTTATGGAACTGTAATAGAGGAAAAGAGAAACTAAGTGGGGAGTGGGGAAATGAAGGCAGAAAGGCGTGTGTTGAGACTCATCTCTCTTTCCCCGTCTGCCCGGGGGCCAGGGCCTCACAGTCACCTGTCCTGCATAAAAGGTACACTAATTTCTAGATGTTAAAATAAAGACTTTACCACTGTAGCATTTCTTCCTCAGTCTTGGTGAAATACTTCAATAAAGATAAATCTTTATTATCAATAAAGGTAATTATTTGTATCAAGGAACACATTTTACATGGAAAGGCAGAATAACTCTACACCTTTCTCTGAATATCAATGATACAAAGACATTGACTTCGATGATAAAAAGCGTATTTTAAAAGCGTGTCTAAGAAACGGTACAAGTAAACCCATGTTTTCATGGTGGACAGCTTCAGTCAATGAGACGCCTCCAAATGGGTTCTTAAAGCTGGGCATAAGACTTCTCCAATGCTTTGTATGTTAAAATATTCTAGTTCAGATACATCTTAAGACATACAGTCCTTTGAATACCTTTTTGTTTTTATTTGATGCATCTGTGTTTGTATGTGTGTGCACGCTGCGTGTGTGTGCACACATGTGCACACGAATGCACACTACAGCACACTTGTGGGGGTCATAGAACTACTTAGAGCAGCCGGTTCTCTGTTTGTGCTGTGTGGGTCCTGAGGCTCGAACTCAGGTCCTCGCTGTAATAGGATAAGGCTTGGCAGGGCACGGTTTTATCTTCTTCCTGGGCCCAGTTTTCTTGGTTTAAATGGGATCAGCCATTTTCCTAGTACAAGTGTTACTAAAAGGCCACTAGCTAGAGGGTGGAAATTTTTCTTCATCTTGTATTCATCAGTGTTTATTGGCTTTTCAAAGGCTGAAAATGGGGTTCACAGGCTTGTTTTATTTTTCTTTTAGAAGATAAATGTGCGCTTAGTATGATTCCTCAGCTTTCCATTCAACCCACTCTCTTCTGTCTCAGAAGATGAGAATTCTCTTGATGAGAACTTCAAAGTCATAGAATTCAGATGACAAACATGACTCACGCTTAACCTACCTCATACACACGTAGCTTTAGAATGATGCCATCGAGTGATGACTAAAACTTGAGTTGTTTTTCTTGTCTGGGTTTGCCCTTTTGTTCTAAAGTAAACAACGGAGGGGAAATAACTACAAAAGCCATAAAGGACCATGGGTAACAATGGCTTGGGAGATCTGAATGTGAGCTACTTAGTTACCATTGGACTAACATTGCATTGTCAAATATGAGATGATAGTGTGACTATGCATGAGAGTTGCCCTCTGTCTCCATAGTCACAGAATGTCAGGCTGTTTAACAACAGTGAAAGCCTTAGGAAAAATAGGAAAGGAAGGCCAGGAAGGCAGGCTGGGAGTGGGCGGAGTTAACTATTGAGGAATCTTAGTAAATTCATAACGGGTATCGTGTGTGTGTGTGTGTGTGTGTGTGTGTGTGTGTGTGTGTGTGCATACACTTAACTTTGTAGAGTGTGAAACCCTTGGCATGAAAGGTGGGGGAGTTATAACTCCAAGCTGTGATATGGAGAATGACTATTATTAAATCAAGGGATGAAGTTATCGCCTCAATATTTTGGGAAGGGAAGGTTTTGCGTATTGCATACCCAACCTTAGAGGAATGAAGCGCCACACCGACTTTTGTACCTCACTTTTAAAATGTGTATTAATTCCACCACGGAAAAAGTTATATTCACTTTTGAATACCAGAAACCTTTGTGCATCCATCCCTATGGCAAAGGAAGAAATGCAAGGCGTGCTACAGTTGGGTTTAGGTTCTGCAACACAAAAAAGATTTTGAAGAGAGCACTGACATGAACATATTCCCCCGAAATGCTCCTTTGCCAGGCATTAAAGCCGACTGATGCAGTGCAGCAATGTAGCAATGCTCACGTGGACTTGGAAGCGTAGCCCTGGCAAGGGCGGAATTGGTGAGAGACCCTTCTCGGTGTGCTGGCAACAGAAACAAACCTTGTGTATTTTCACAGCAAAGATAGTTTTTATCACCAACTTCAAACACATCTGTGCCGTTGTGAAAGGAGACAGTGTAATAACCGATTAACTTCCCACACATAGCCTGGAGCGATCAGATATACAATCAGCAGGCGAAAGCAGCCATGGCGATCCCTGCAAGCAGAAGGCCAAGGAGATGCGCATGTGAGCATCAGGCAGTGAGATGCTCATGGCAAAACTTTAAACGTATTTGGCAGCATGTACCGATGTCTAGACACACAACCATGAGCGACGCCCTAAGTGTGTGAAAACATGTACATGTCTCCATTGCTGTAAGAGTGATCAGGGAGAGGAGCTCAACATTCACTAACACCCAACTGGCTGCCATTCGTACGGTCAATCTGTAAGAATTCATTCGTGCTCCGAATGAGCTCATACAAAGGCATGGCAGGTAGTACTCACTGATTACAAATGGTCAGTCGCAGGGAGTGGTGTTAGTGGCCCAGTCATCTATGTGATGTATCTGGCTTCACATACATTGTAATTACTGAGTGGGAATTCCACATAGTAATTAGCTTTCGTGATTGAGACTTCTAGGTTTTACTGAGTAGGTTTCTGAAAATCAAAAACCTATTAAGCACATTGCTTCAACACTTTTTAAAAGGACACCCGAGACAGTGTTTTCAAGTAAAGCAGCCAGTGAGTCTCTAAATGTGTTTCTTCAGACTGAAAGAGATAATGGCAGGAAACTCTGTACTTAGCATGGGATGTTTTTTCCACTTCCTTGTCACTGCCTAGCTGATGGGGACGTGTGTCGTCTTTGTTTTGTCACTGTTATTTGTAACTTCTCCTAACTGTACTTTACCTTCTGAATACAACCTCATTTTACACACAGTTTGTGCAGGCCACTGAATCAACGTCTACCTGAGCAAAAATAAATATATAAACAAACAAATAAATAAATAAATATTGGTGTCTATTTTTGAAGTGGCCAAGAGACTATAGCTATTTTTTCACATACCTATAGGAAGTGATAATGTAAGTGCATACATGTGGTGTGTGTGTGTGTGTGTGTGTGTGTGTGTGTGTGTGTGTGTGTGTGTGTGTGTGTTCAGGTATCCTTTCAGAATTATTTACAGAAGCGTCAAAAATTTGTGACTGTGACACCTGAGGCTGGAAGGGAGAATTAAGGAAACAGTGGGAACTAAAATTATGGTGTCCCCTCTCCCCCTCACTGCCATATAAAATACATATATAATCAGAGAGTCACTAATAGTAAATGCTACTTCAATTTGTTATTGTAAAAAAACAGATAAATACCAATTCCACTTAGCATTTTAAGTTTGTCTGTTCGGTATCCTAAAAATGGTTATGTGGCAGCTTGATCGCAGATCCAGCATGCATTTACCTACATAATATTCTTTTCAAAACAATTACAGTAAAACAGTTTTGCCGATCGATGTGTATGTGTGCTTCTGTGGGACCAGCAAAAGGCACCAGTTCCAGGTGGTTGAGAGATGACCTACGTGTGTTGGGAACGGAACTGTGTTCCTTAGAGGAGCAATGCATATCTCAAGCACTGAGCCACCTTTCTGGCCCCATAAAAGTGTTCTGAATTGTTCGAATTAAACAGACTATATAGACATAAAAATTTGTTCAAAATGTAATACATGACAGCCCAAAATGAATATAATAACATCGCCAAGTTGTACAAATCCTAGACCTTCATGAACTAAGCAAATGGAGACTCTAAATGCAAAAAAAGAACATTAATATCAGCCAGAGGCCCACTAACTCAAATACAAGAGACAGGGCGTGACTGGGTACATTTACTTTGTACGTTCTATTGAACTTTACCAATTCTAGTCTAAATATCAATTCTATTACAGTCACCACCATTCAAAGTTTGGACAACTTCCAATAAGTAATCACATATCTAATTTTTCTTAAGAGAAAACAAGCTTGGGTAGTGACTGTCATCTCTGTGAAGACATTGAGAGCGAAGATGCCTCTGCCACACATCTGAAGACCAGTTATCATTCACTGCATGCCAGCTTTACTTGGTGACAATATTTTGTGGGTAATGTGTACACCCAAATTCAAACGCTGAAAGTTTAAACACAAAGGAGAAGAGCAAGCACTAGTCTTACTCAAGTTTAAAATCTATGACTCTCAAGAACGACCAGTCCAGCATGGCATCTCCAATGGTGCAATAGCGGTCCTTTCGTTTGAAGATAACCAATGGTTGTCTAGTTGGACTTAAAGCCCACTCTGTGGAAAGGAATTCATGCCTGGCACTATAAACTTAGCCCATCTCCCCTAGGTGGCAAGGGAGCGCTATTGCCACTGACCTGAACCAGTATAGCCTCAAACTGTACTCTGAGTTCTTACCTTTGATGGGTATAGCCCTCATTCATCAAAAAAGCTCTCTTTTTGCAGAAGATGGAGTCTATTTCAGAAGTCGATAATGCAAAACTTTTACAAGATAAATACCAACTAACTGTGTGGTGTGCCCAACCCCCACTGATACAATGGGGGTTGTATTACAACGCAATCCCTACATACATCTAAGGCTAGGGGGACTTCCTGGGAGGAAAGCGGGAAGACTGTAAGCAGCAGAGAGCAGCACTCCTTGCTGCGGGGAGGCCATACCAGTGAAATCTCAACAATATGGCTGCCTAAACAAGCCCCGCCTAACGACAACACCAGTTGATATGTCAAGGTAGACGAAATCCTCACAAGTTACTTATTGCTAAATTCTGGCACTCAGGATAGACAGCAAACAAACAAATACCTTGGTTCTTAGTGAAAATACTCAAGTAAAGTCTGCAATATTTCCCCAAACTGGAAGCTGATTTACATCCCATTCGGGACTCTGAAGGAAACTTGTTCAATGCACATTAGGATTTTCACAGTAGGAGCTTCAGTCTTGTCCATCTAACCAGAATTTAATGCATACTTGTTGATGGACTGGGTAAGAACTTTCAAAGGTTGTTCTATTTATTTGTATATTTACAATCATCAACAACCACAGTAAAAAAAAAAGGGGGGGAAGGAGGAGAATGAGAAGAAGAAGAAGGAGGAAGAGGAGGAGAAGAAGAAGAAGGAGGAGAAGGAGGAGGAGGAGGAGGAGGAGGAGAAGGAGGAGGAGAAGAAGGAGGAGGAGAAGGAGGAGGAGGAGAAGGAGGAGGAGGAGGAGGAGGAGGAGGAGGAGGAGGAGGAGGAGGAGGAGGAGGAGGAGAAGAAGAAGAAGAAGAAGAAGAAGAAGAAGAAGAAGAAGAAGAAGAAGAAGAAGAAGAAGAAGAAGAAGAAGAAGAAGAAGGAGTTGTTGTTATATCCCTGGTACTCATTTTGCAGACGAGGCTGGCCTTGACTCTGAGCTCTACCTGTCTCTGCCTCTCGAGTACTGGGACTAAAAGAATGTGCCACCATGCATGGCTCATCTTTGAGATTCTGAATATGTGCTTGTCATCTTTATATCATGTATAATCTCAATATTTTGAACTCACTGTTGCATAATCTTGAACCCATTGACATAATACATATCATAACGAGTTCAGTAAAATTCGTCATTTGTAATTGGCCAAGGTGACAGGTGACATGCGCCTGTAATCCCAGCACTTATGAAGCTGGGACAGGAGGATCAAGAGTTTCGGGTAGCCTGGCAACACAGCAAAGGTCTGTCTCTAGCTGGGATTATACAATCAGCTATCTTTCATCCTCTTGCTTGTAAAAACAAAACAGCAGATCCTTCTGAAAATAAAAACGGCTTGATGGAGTTTGAGGGTTTCTATGGCAACATCCAACTTTCCTCAAAAATGACCAATCAGATTCTCATTAGGATAGAGAGTGCTTGGCAGCAGTAAGTGTAGTTAAGTGTCACCAAATCTCTCTCAGTGGTCGACTTGTAAACTGCTCACACTCTTGACCTACATTCTTTGATCTTTTAAATATTTTGTTTAATTTTATTTTGTGTATATGAATGTTTTGCATGTGTGTGCGCGTGCGCACACCGCAAATATGCAGTATCTTAGGAGAACATAGGAGGCCATGATAACCTGGAATTAGAGTTTCAGACCATTGTGGGCATCACGTGTGTGCTGGGAGGCAAACACAGGTCTTCTGCAAGGACAACCCACCCTCTTAACTCACACCTTTGATTTTTAACTCCCCAGAGTGTCCTTTAAAGACAAAGCTCAGGCTCAAAGAAACGCCCAACTTACCCAAAGGAAAGTAGCTACACTCCAAAACAGGTTTCTTTTGTCCTAAAATCAGTCTTGGGTTCACTTTTTCTGAATACACTGAGTCATGATACTAGATATGACAATATAATATAATATAATAGTATATCACAGCCAGCAAGACAGAGGAGCCGAGATTGCTGTCTACGGAAGAACAAAATTACTTGCTTGCTGCTTAATTTCAGATGAAGAATTTCTAAACTTTTGGTAAATAAGTTGTTAAGCAGAGGGATCAATTGGTTTATCTTATGTTGCCTGACATCGTGATGATACAGTCATTTTGTAGAAATACAAATAAACTCAACAAAAACTATCTGAAATTTTTCTTCTTAGTATGATTTAAAGTGCTTGATTCAACATTGACTTCTTTTTCCTGGTTTAAGTTTTATTTTTCAAACAATACTTTATGTCTCAGCATGTTGAATTAAGTGCCAACAATATTTATGACCTATTCTTCCTTACCAACAGTTTATTGACTCATTTCATTTTTCATTAATTTACTAATGTTATAACAAATTCAAGGTCATGATCAAACTAAAGAAGATCTCATATTTATGAATACAAAGTCGATTTCTTGAATCAAAATTCAAAAGTATTATATTTAAAGTGACTTCTTCCCCCATACTGCATCAAATTCTTTTGAACTCTACCTTAATACTCCAGGAGAAGAAAAGAGAAGATTGAGACGCCTTCAATCAAGGAGCTGACAATATTTCTTGATAATTGCAAGAAAGATAAGGAGGGCTTTGAAGACAGACTTAAAACCAGTGTTGCCAATTATAATACTCACACCCAAAGCTTTGGGTTGGAATGTAAGTTTGTTAGAATTAGACGTCTTCTAAATTTGGAGCTGCTGGGATGACTTCTACACATACGGGAGCAGAGTCCTTGTGCCCAGCAGAGTACCAGCCAAGCTGGAACCACCCACTGAGACAGGCTTATGAATCACAGGGGAACCCAAAGGGGACAGACACAGGGAGGGCTGTCATCACACAGGAGGTCATGGTGACCTCTGGCTGCTGTGCGGTGTAAGGGTCACAATCAGGCTTTCAGAATCCTCTCCCTTTCTTAGATGCTGAGCACCATCCCCGATCTTGTCAGCACTCTACAGCAAGAATTTCCCCACAAAGCCCACTAGTGACTTCATTGACAAACACAACCCCCATCGGTCAGGTTGAATGCAAACAAGCCATGACACGTGGCTAGGTGGTGATCAGTCACAGTGCTACACACACACACACACACACACACACACACACACACACACACACGCACACGCACACGCACACGCACATACACACATATAAAGACACACACACACATACACACACATATACAATGCAATACACTCACATATACACATATACATACACACACACATTGACACACACACAAACACACACTCACATACTCTCTCTCTCTGTCTCTCTCATCACACACACTCACGCACACACACGCACACGCACATATACACACACATACACACACACATATACAGAAACACATACACATACACACACACATATATACAGAAACACACACATACACACACATATACAATGCATATACACACATATACACACACACACACATTCACACACTCCCATACTCTCTCTCTCTCTCTCTCTCTCTCTCTCTCTCTCTCTCTCTCTCTCTCTCTCCACACACACACACACACACACACACACACACACACACACACACACACACAACCTAATTCTCTCAGATCCCTTGGGACGGCGAAGGGTACCTGTAGGAAACAATCTTGACCTACACATTTCTATATGCTTAATCTCTTGTTTAAAAGACAGGTGAGGAAGGATTATTGAGTCAAAGTTGAAAGCAGCTCTTCAAAGTGAGCCTGACAGAGGAAGTCCCTGTAAAGAAGATGAAAGACCTTTCCATTCTTGGCCTGGAATAGCTTGCCTTTCATGGTTTCTCGAGGTCACCCCACGCTAGGACAACAAGCTTCAAAGGCTTTCTTCCCACTATAGAAGGGGGAAATGTTTGGCATAGACATTTTGTAAGGATATAAAAACCTGAAGATAAACAAGATGTTATGATACTGAAACAGTCTGATGACTGGTTTCATCATGAGTGAGCAGTCCCTTTCATATGAAATTTATTTTAACTTTCAGGCTATTTTCTCATTTGACAAGTGACCCGCCTTTCAAAGACATTCAGCTATTTTGCAGAGACATCCGTAATATGACCCCATCTATTGTCATTGTTTCTTGTCCCATTCGAGCTTTGCAGCTCTCCACTTTAAAGGCTTCGGGCAGAGGCTCATTGCTGCAGGGAAGGTGGGGCCAGCACAGATCCCTGGAAAACTGAGGATCAAGCAATGCCCTTTGCATTCCCAGGAAGGAAAGAAGAGATCGGGGGATGCAAACAGCAGTAATTGTAGCTGCAGAATTTTCTCCGCTGGAAGACGAGGACCGCCTGAGAAAATGAGGCTGGCAGGCTTTGCAAGGGCGGTGTGAGGAAAAGACAGGTGTGGCATGTCCAGCCCTTGGTCTATGTGAGAAGCATCACCAGTGCCTTGCACATGCCCTTTGCCATGAGGCCTCGGGGTAGGGGTGGAGATGGCAGAGTAAGAGAACACACAGATGCCCTTGGCTAAGAGAACCAGGTAGCGATCAATGCCCCGGTTCTTTCTGGGAACTTTTGAAGGAACCACATCTAGAGTGTACGATATCCAATGCCAGGAAGCGGGACACGGTGTGGTCACGTGGGACACCGGTGCTGCAGACAGTCCTGTGGCACCTGGCAACCACTGGGCTACAGGAAAGACAAGGGGATCTGAATGGGAAGGGAAAGGGAAGGGCAGGCAGTGTTCTGAGTGTACGAGCAGCTCCACGCGTGCCTGTAGGAAACCACAGTATGTTAACAGTCCTGTCAACTTTCGCAACAGACACGTGTGCCCATAGGAACTACCACGTGTGCCCGTAGGAACCACCACGTGTGCCTGTAGGAACCACGCTACGTAAGTAGTCCTGTCAGCTTCTATTTTTCTTTCCCCTTTCCCGGCTCATTTGTCTTTCTAGTTCCGTGTTCCAGGACCCAACATTTAGAGACTGTGTCATCTGGGCTCAGACAAGGGGAAATGGCCGGTAGGAGACTAATGTACATGGAAGGACCCAAAGAGACACAGAAGTAAACCAAGACATCCTTCTGCACCTCGTCTGTCTGGGATGCTGAACACCCTGTGATGGGAGATGATATTCTGTATATGTTTCTCACACTGGTTAATTAATAAATCACTGTGGCCAATAGGAAACAAGATAGGTGGGGCTAGGAGACAAGGAGGAAAGAGGAAGTGGTAAGGAGGAGTCAAGATGTAGGCCAGGGAGGAAGGAAGATGCAGGCCACGGCTCTCTGACAAGATGAGCCACGTGGAAATACTTAGATAAGTAGAAATGGGTTAATAATTAAGACAGAGCTAGCCGATAAACAATAATGGTAATTGGCCAACAGGATCATATCAAATACGGAGTCTTTGCGAGTTATTTGTGGCTGGCACACCAGACCGGTGGCAGCGGGAGGGCTGGCGGAAAACATACATGCAACAACCATGTTCTGGCTGGTGCCCTCCGCCTGCGCCAGGCCCCAGGAAGCTACAAAGCTTGCCGTGAGCTCCAGAGCGCATCTTGACCCAAAGGTAGAGACAAAGTCATTGAGAGCTCCAAGTCTGAAACAACTGGTAATGCTTAGGACGAGAAGATGAGACTGACATGGCAGGAAAGGATTTTCCCCCACTTTGGTTGGTGAGCAACTTTTTAAATAAAAGTGCACTTTCTGTACCGTTTTCTCTGTATGAGCACCACGTGCTAACCAGCTGCACCACTGGGGCTCCATCGGCTTTCTTCATCCGCAGTAAAATGTTCAGTGGCTTGAATTAATAAGGTCCCTTACCAGTATAGGTAAATTTCTATTCAATCAGAGCTAACTCTATATTATTTTGAAATTAGCTATTGTGTGTATATGTATTATATATATATATATATACATATGTATATGTACATATATACACACACACACACACACACATATATATATATATATATATATATATAATACATGCAGATCATATACATGCATCAAGTGATCCATGCACATCTCTTTACCTGTACTTTCTGGTACACCTGCATGGGCATATCTGCAGTCACATGGCCACAGCAGGGGACCTAGGCTACACTGGAGGAAATGCCCCCAACTTCTTGCTGTACTTGCTGCTTAGCAAAATGAGTTCAAAAGCCTTGTAACAAGTCAATAATTAGATTTCTAAGTTTTTACTTTAATTTTAAATACAGCCAGACCAAGCCCTAGTATGTATTTTCTTGAGAAAAAAATTAAAACGTGAAATAAATTAGCATGAATATTTTTATGCAGAAAACTCAGACTTTCAGCTTTGTTTGTCTCAGGACACTTCTGAGAAATACCGGTGAGTGTTCTTCTACATGTTTAGTGCTCAGTGACGCTCATATTTGCTTTCCAACCCCTGACAGTCCTCTTTTTAATAACATACCTCCATGCAATAATATACTTAATGCGTACTGGCGTTCTGGAGAGACAGCAGTAGAAAGTCAATGATTTATGAAGCTATCTGCTCTGATAGCATGATGGTGTTATACATACGCAATGGCTTTCATAGACTTTGGGACGGAAACATGATAGGAATAACTACTACATTCACTATGCATTGTCAGTCTCTTAAAATACAATTTCTTAGCACGGTGGCTCTTCTCCTTTTGAAAAAGAAAAAATATTTCTATTCTATCGGAGCCCATCCCACATCCCAAAGATGATGTGAAAGCTGCTATATTTTTAGAGAGTGACAGACAAAAAGATTTTACAGCTATCTCTTCCAATGCTTGATGCCTATTAAATAATTTTAGGACTCATCTGTCTCTCAGAGGCTACAGACCTTGCACAGCTCCCATTACCCCCTTGAAGGAGGCATGAGGATGCCATTAACTCTCTGTATGGCTGACTCTGTCTAAGGCTAAATATTGGACTTGGGAAAACATTCACCAGAAAATATGGGGTTTTCCACATTCTTTAACAAAGAAGACTGGAACAACACAAACACAGAGTAACTCCTCTGCTCTATGCAGAGAGCATTTACCACACAATGACGAATGGGCCAAGAGCTTGGGGGTCACAATGACAAGAAAAAACCAGTGCTGGCCACATGTCCTGGAAAGGCAAGACAATGCACACTGACGAAGCCTGGGGTCCCTCAGCTCTACCTCAAGGGATACTCATTTTGGTACAGACAGCATTTGAACATGTCTAACGGCCTCATCTTCAACCTACATAATAACATGCTGAGCACACAGGATAAGCCTGAACATCAATAAAGCAGAGACATGGACAGCCAGACTCCTGCTTTCAATGTGTGCAGGGCCCCTTCTCTTGAAACCCAATGATTACATAAATAACCATGTACCTTAAGTTTAGAGAAAGCCCTTTCACTGCTCAGGTCAGGCCCATAAAAGTGGCTCTGTCTCATCTTGACTTAAGGTTGGATAGTTCGAGGCCATTATTAATCCTCTGAGGTTAAACAAATCCACAGTATGTTTGGTCTTAGATATGGCTATTATGTGTCTTGCTTTAACAACAGTTACAGTGATATATTGTTTATGATCTAGTAAAGCTTGCCTGAAGATCAGAATGCAAAGCCTGCCACAGCCTTAGGGCCAGGCGGTAATTTGCACCTTTACGCCCGGCAGCCACACTAGTTAGTCATAGAGGCTGGGTAGTGGCTGTGTATGCCTTTCATCCCAGCACTAGAGAAGTATGTAAGACAGGAGCCCAGGGTCTCACGTGGTACTCAGTCTCCAGTCACGCTGAGGACAGGACCGCCCCAGCCTGGGTAGAGGCAAGAACAATTTAGTGGCTTCCTGCGTTGCTTTTCTGATCTTCAGCTTGTACCCCAATATGTCTCTGGGCTTTTATTATTTGTTCTACAACGGGCTAACAAAAGGATGTCTCACCTTGACAACCGGTTATTTGGTTTAGGGTGTGGTTACTTGATGTTTTGGGTTTTGAGAAGGTAATTATGCTTGCTTGTTCTTTGTACCTTGGTAAGGAAGTATTTTGCGCCCCCCTCCCCCCGCCCTTTGATTGGAGTATATAAGAACTTTGAGTCATAAACTTGGGGCTGATCCTAGTATTCACTCGTCGCCCTCCCGAATCTATTTCTGTACCTTACATATTTCTTTCCGCAATCCATACTGCCCCTCTCAGGTACAAACTGGACAGTCAGCTGGACCCTGACAGATGGCACCCCCCAAACATTCACACAGATATCAGCAACTACGCCAAAGCTCTCGGCAGCCACAGGGGTACCTGTTACTGCTTCTGTTTTGGGATCTAGGTCTCAGCAAGCTTAAGCGGCCTGCCAAAGTCAAACTACACTGCTCACCGTGGATGCAAGCGTGGATCCAAGGCCACCTGGTGATGTTCACAATCATCAGTCATCATGGTGTACGATCATCATCCAGTCATCATGGTGTATGATCATCATCAGTCATCATGGTGTACGATCATCATCCAGTCATCATGGTGTATGATCATCATCCAGTCATCATGGTGTACGATCGTCATCCAGTCATCATGGTGTACGATCGTCATCCAGTCATCATGGTGTACGATCATCATTTAAATTTACTTTTATTGTTTTTCAGCTTGTGTCTGCGTGTGGGTGTATGCACATGTGTGTGCGTGTCTGTGGGGCACAGAGGCACTGTCTCTCCCTGGAGCTGTAGTCACAGGCAGGCGTGAAACACCTAATATGGTGCTGGGAACCCAACACAGGTTTCTGTAAGAAGAGTATACAGTCCTTACCACTGGCGATCTCTCCATCCCTAGACTCCGCATTTAGACCTGCGTTGCACTCTACTCAATCTCCTTTTAGAGTCTGGCTCTAGAATCCATATTTGAGCTAGGGAATAGCACACTCCCACTTCCTGGAGCCTTGGACAAGAGCCGTGCATTGGCTCTTGGCTGTGCACGCTGAGGTCGCAAGCACTGGGTCTGAAGGTTGGATTTTCCTCAGTCTCAGGATGGCCACTGTCTCACTCTACTGGGTCCCAGGGTCTCTTCCTTCCCTTCAAAGGGCTGGAGCAGACTTGTGATCTCACGTAAGTCACCTTTCTAAATGTCTGGTGTTCAGACTTAGTTCCATTAGGTGCTAGTTCTTCAATAGGTGAATTTTTGAAGACACAATTCTGCCCCACACAATGCTTTGGCTTCAAAGATACTTCCATTGAAAGGCTTTTTTTTTCTTCAAAGCTTCCACTATCTTTGAGTGATGTCTGCCATAGCTGTCCAGCAGACCAGAGCTCTGTGCCACAGTAATTCCTCCATTTCCATGTGCCTAATAACAATTGTAGTTCGTTCTGATGCACTGCTGACTGAAATGCTGCTTTTCCACACCAAACTCACAGTTCAGTTCGGATGTCATGGTCAAAAGTGTTGTGTTTTCTCTTGCCTTCCCTTCAATCGATACCTGAGATCATTTGAACTAACTTTTTGCCTATTGTCATTTTCATTTCTGTTTATCAATCAGCTGTCTGTTGAGAATGGGGATCAGGAAGGTCGAGTTGGGGGAAGAACAGAGAAGTAGAGCAAGGAAAGAGATGTCTCAATAGAGGAAGCCGTTACGGGCTTAACTACAAACACGGCACTAGGAAAATCTCCAGGGATCCACAAGGATGACCCCAACTAAGAATCTAAGCAATAGTGGAGAGGCTACCTTAAACGCCCTTCCCCTATAATGAGAATGATGACTACCTTAAATGCCATCACAGAGCCTTCATCCAGTATCTGATTGAAGCAGAAGCAGAGATTCACAGCTACACACTGAGCCGAACTCCTGGAATCCAGTTGTAGAGAGGGTGGAGTGATGAGCAAAGGGGTAAAGACCCTGTAGGGAGAACCCACAGAAACAGCTGGCCTGAGCAAGTGACCAGCACAGGACTGAACCAGGCCCCCTGCACGTGGGTGTCAGTTGGGGGCTTGGGCAGTCTACGGGGCCTGTAGCAATGGAATCACAATTTGTCCGTAGTGCATGAATGGGCTTTTGGGGCCCATTCTCTCAGCCTATATACATGGAGAACAGCCTAGGTTATGCCCCAAATGGTGTGACAGACACTGATGATCCTCCATGGGAGGAGGCCTCACTCTAGCTGAGGAGTGGATGGGGAGGGATGAGATGGAGAGATGGGGAGAGGAAGGAAGAACAGGAGGGAGAGACAACTGGAATTGGTATGTAAAATAAGATTGCTTTTAATTTAATTAAAAATGAATTTTAAAAAGTTTACTGATACAAAGAAAGTACCCAAACTATAGTACTTCAATAAAACACTAACGCAGAATATCTATCACCATTATTATCCCCCACGCTGACTTCTTTCCCGACACCTACGTGCTCTTCTCCCTCTGATAATTTCACATCAAATTGCTGAAATGTATACAAGTGTTCAAGGATCTTTTATTTTAGTTTCACCAAAGACAGTAGTTTCATTCCCTCACCAGCCCAAACCTCACTGCTCAATGTCACATGGACCTCTGCTGAGAATGACTAAAATTTCTATACATTCCTCACTCCCACTGCAATGCCTTCCTTCCTCTAAGACACAGTACTGAGGACCTACGAGGAAAGCCATGACATATATCTGGCAGAAGGTTGAGTTAGTAAAATATGGAGATGTGTACAATGGAGTATTACACAGCTGTAAAAACTACAGAAGATCTTGAGAGATAATACGCATTGACTGGGTACTTATCGAAGTTGATCTCCATATCCTATAAAAAACAGATGTTTTAGAGAATAAAGATGGCAATATTTGCTCAAGGAAATACAAGAAGTTAGAGAATAAGCTAGCTTTATAAAAACGCACCCAAGAAGCATGAACCAGAAACGTGGTGTTTACTGAACACTAGTGCATCCAGTCAAGAGGGACTGGGGGTTATGCTTTACAAAATAAATTACTATTTCACATGAATACATTGAACAAAGACAGGGCAGTGAGGAAAACTTAATGTTGACTATAATTTGCATTAGGGAACAAGTGAACGTAGCCTCATTTTGAGTGGGTGTCCCTACGTCAGTGAAGGGAGGACGAGAGGATTGCTCCACATTGTCTGCACACTGCTGAGTGACGATCCAGTTTCTAGAGAACAGAACTCACTTCTGAATTGTGGGGGCTTCTGAGTCTCCAAGGGACTTAAGGTTGTCTTTTGTGCCTCACTCCCGCATTGTTCAGGCGGGACTTGGGGCCATTAGGGACTGTTTCCATTTGATTTTTATCCATGCTGTGTTTTAAGTTCCTACCTCAGGGACAGAGGTTTCACTCCGCTGAACTTTCTTTGCTGTCCTATGCGCCCTTCACCTGAGTGACCTTCACACATCACCTATATTTAACCTGGCAACTTACAGCTTGAAAACGAAACAAAAGACCCACTGCATACATGCAATTTTTCATATCAGTGAACATAGTACATGTATGCTCAAACATTCATTTGGAAACTCGACTCTCCAGATAACTAAAGCTTGGTGCTTTGTTCACAGATAGATCTGTACTTCTCTGATGGGAGATGTTATTCTGTATATATGTTTCTCATGCTGATTAATTAATAAAGCACTGTGGCCAATAGGAAACAAGATAGGCGGGGCTAGGAGACAAGGAGGAGGAAAGAGGAAGTGGTTGGGAGTAGTCAAGATGTAGACCATGGAGGAAGGAAGACACCGGCAGCGGTTCCCAATAAGATGAGCCACGTGGAAATAATTAGATAAGTAGAAATGGGTTAATAATTAAGACAGAGCTAGCTCATAAACAATAATGGTAACTGGCCAACAGGATTGTATCAAATACAGAGTCTCAGAGTGTTATTTGGGGCTGATGCGGCTGTGGGCCCAGACTGGCGGGATGGCGGGCTGGCGGGCTGGCGCCTGCAGGAAGGAAAAACCTGCTGTAACACTTCTCCTTTTTTGATGCCCACGGGGTTTTCACAGAAGGGGAAACAAGTATATTGTAGGGCACCTCAGAAGCAGCTATCACTAACACCAGTCTTTTTAAACGCAGGAGCGGTGCACACGTCTAAACGCCAACTGGGCTTTGTCAGGACAAGGAAGGTTAACGCCGTAGCACGTCTAGAGGATGGCAGCCAGGTGTCCTCCCCAGGCTGCTGTTTTTCCTCAGATCCCAACATTGGCTTAGGGATTTCAGCTGTTAGTTTTATACAGTGCTTCCAAGTTCTCCTCAATATCCAGCTATTTCCTCTTCTTACCAGGGCAGAGCACAAACCTCAAGCAATTTTCTGTTTATTTCTAAGAATTTAGAACCTAGGTCTCCAAGCCCAAGGGTGTCTGAATAAACAAAAGATAAAAAATTATCTGATGATTTCTTAAGACAAACTATATTTGTATTTTCCTAACTAGGCTTTGTGAGATCATTGTCGTCTACCTTGAGTTTTTTATATTATTATTATTATTATTATTATTATTACCATTTATTACTAAGTGTAACCTTCTAAGTTATTTTGCCACTGTGTTTGGTTGACAGATCACTATTATTTCAGTGTATTTTGTTAGATTTTACTAAACTTACATAGGTTGTCAGCTTCTTCTGAGTATCCTGAAACCCAAAATGTCAAATTATATTTTATATGTGCATTTATTTCTTTGCCTTTGTATGTTAATATCACATGCTTTCCTTGCTTTGGTACATTATAATGAGCAATTTTTATAAGATAAATTTAAATTCCAAGGAACCAAATCTTCTAAGGCATTATTGGGTAATTGTGTATTTGTATTATTCTTCAAAATATGTTTTAAAAAATCTTAGTAAGTCTCCTGCTTAAAATATAAAATAAATCTTCTTAGAGTACAGTATTACACAGTAAAAAGGGAAGAAAGTGTGCTCGCATGGCTGTTCTAACAAGCCCTGTTCTTGATAGCTGTCAAATCTCTGAATCCATCTGAGATGGGATTGGTCTTCAGGTGTTACGGTTCCTCGGTTTAGGATGAATGACAGCTGAAGGAAGTTGCAGTAGGAATAGCAAGAGACCCTGCCCCTCCCTTTGGAAAGTCAGAACTCCAGTGGTTCAGGATTGGCTGGCCCTGACCCCTAGAGGGCAATTTTTCATATAAGTAATTACTTTCCTATATCTAAGCCTCTCTTCAACGTTCAGTCAGAAATAGTCTCATTAAATGTTATTCTTTCCACACCATAAATTAATCCCCATACTGTGTATCCCTTGTGAGTCCCCAAAAGAAGTCGTGAAGATTAATCATTTAATTTGTGTAAACTGTGGAGATTGTTTTCTCTGGCTCCCCTAGAAGCCCAGCATATGGCCGTCTGCACACAATAGATGCATTTTCACAAATTAATTTACTGGACAACTACTATGTGTCTGGGAGTTATGTCTGGCAGGGTTGGGACAGAGAATAATTATAAGGCAGTTGTTTTTTTTTTTTTAACTCTGAAAATGCAGATTTAAATAGATCATGGTCCCAAGTATCTACAAGTCTAGGAAGAAAAAGACGAAACAAAAACAAACAAAATAACGAAAGTCAACGTATTATGGAGTGACTCCACTGGAATGGCTGCTCCTGCCCACAAAGGACCCCTGAACGTCAGCTCCAGCCAGCTGTTGTCGCCAGCAGACTGCAAAGGGGTCAGAGGCATTGTCTCACTCAGGCAAGTGAAGCTCCTAGTCATAATCCCATGTATTATCAGCTAGTTTTAAAATGAAGGTACTCAGTTAAAGATGGTTGTCTCTAAAACTATCTGTTGGTGAATTGAAACACATCTACAGGTCACCTTCGGCTGGTAAACTGCAACTTCAGACAGGGAAACCATCTAGGTTTAATCAAGCACAAAATCATATATCACAAGTAAGAGAAGCGTGCAAAGGGAAATTAACCATGGGCGTGGGCACAAGAAATGCTCAGATGAAATAAGACCTGAATTATATCTTAAGGAAAATATTAAATCATGCAGTACAGGAGATATAAGAAAAAAAATAATAAACCACTGATATGTCATGGATCATTGGGCTCTGTTGTATAGAAATATTCTAAATAAAAGACACCTGACTGGAAGGCATTGCAAATACTAAAGAAAACACTGAATAATTTTCAAATAGATTGCACTGTGAACCACAGCCACGGTCACCCCTCACCGTGTTCCCCCCCACTAATGGAAATCTCACATGATTATGAACATGGAAGCCCTTGCTGTCGCCCACTCTTAAGGTACAGAACACGGTTATTATTAACCCATTATGGGATCAGGAGGGCTCTCCAGAGATAATCATGTCCCTAACATTTATTCTTTAGACATTTTTAAAATATTTGTCAAGCTGATAATTGTATGAAGGTGACATTTAAGAATTAAATTGCCTTTGCCAACTCCATTCTCCTGGAGGTGCCCGGCCCCTGCTAGACGCCTTATGAGAAAAAGGAAGCAGGTGTGTGTGTGTGTGTGTGTGTGTGTGTGTGTGTGTGTGTGTGCAGACAGGCACAGCCTGCCCTAGTCACGGACACCAGAAGCCAAGGAACCTCCTCTGTTCTTTGAAACTGTGCTGGGTCGGGATACATCCTTTGACCCCACATTTTATTCCCTGATCAATGGAGACGCGGCCACCATGGAGTCAAACGATACCTGTGCCCCTCTGCTGAGAAGGGAAAGTCACAAGTGGAATCAGGAGAGCTCTTTGTGGGGACAGGAGAACTGGAGAAACAATGGTTCAAAGGGAAGATGGATAAAGAGGCATTCTGTGCTTGCAGGGGAAGGGCTGGGGAACAATTGGTGTTGGGAAGCTTTAGATAAGATAGCTCAAAATTTTCATTTTTAATTCTTATTGCTCGTAGTGAAATCGATCAGTATCTCCCACATGATGAGGGCATGAAAGGAGAGAGTGAGGCGAGAAAATTCATTATGCCTGCTCTGTTCTTTCTGTTTTGATATTAGTCTATTTCCCCCCTCAATAAATGATCCTACTGCACCCCTCCCCATCTCCGCCGGTAATGTGATTTTCCTGTCATCTTTTATGAAATACAAGGTGCCCGTCTGTTATCATGGGAGGGAACAGAAGACGCTTCCTTTAGGAGAGAACACAGGCTCAAGCCAGCTAAGCCATGAGGAGGATAACTCAGGTCTCAGGGGACCTTTATCAAATTACACTGTCTGGTGCCAGGCAGGCCACCCTCCCCCCCCCCCCCCGCCTGAACTTTTCTACTCATGGGCAGGAGCTGAACTGCACAGCTAATTAATACTGAAATTTACTCAGTGATATGACAGTATGCCTTTCCTTGCCTATTTATTCAAGTGGGGCATTTTAATAAAAACAGTAATTTCACTTCACTGAAATAAAATAATTAAACATGGAAGATATCAGGACCAGTACTATCAGCTGGAGAATGAAAGGCCACTGATTTCAGGGCCAGTGTCAGGCATCAGTCTTCATCTCTGTGTGGAGTCACCAGCTACAACAGAGGGACGGTGGCGGTTCCCTCCTCACAGGGCTCAGCAAAGGAAACGTCACTATGCAGAAAGCTGTGGTCGCAGTGGGACAAGCTCCGTCTTAACCATTCCATCAAACGCACGTTGTCTTGTGCACCGCAGAGCAACCAAAGCGTTTGCACCGTCCTGAATGTGACTCTGGAGAATAATGTCCTTTATGTTCACTTTGGGGGTCACGTTAAATATAATTACATAACAATCGTTAGCAAAGTCTGGGGGGGGAGCAAATAGAGATTATTGTTAGAAAGGAAAAGCATGGGTTCCACCAGAGTATGTACAAACATGCTGCTGTCATCCCACCACACCCTCGACATGAGGATGCTGAGCTCCGTCCCTAAGGGGACTCCGTACCCAAGGCACTGCACTCCATGGTGAGCGCTCTGGGGAAGCAAGCTGTATGAAAACTGAGTCTGCCTGCTGCCAAAGGGTAACTCTGCCTCCTGGTGGTGCGGCCCCCAAAACGACGATTCCAGACAGCTTTGCGGGACTTGCCCTGTAGCCATTTCTACCCTGGCCAGAGGGAAGCGCATTTTGTAGTGGCTGGACGGGGTCCACGGAGGCTGCTGCAAAAAGGAAAACGTCGTGATTGATATAAGCACTCCTTTTCAACTCTGAGCAGACTAGCTGCCCCGTGTTACGGGATGGCCGAGGGACACCTCCTGCACACCACCCTCCCTCGTGCTGCAGAATTAGGTCCGGTAGAAGGTTTCTCCTACGCGGCGTTTTTCAAGAAAGCCCCACAAAAAAAAAAAAAAAAAAAAAAAAGGACTAACGGTGAGATAAGTGATGATTCTCAGGTTCATGATTGAAATGGAAACTATGAAAAAATGAGACTTCTGATCAAACTCTACAAGAAGCCTTCTGTAGCCCATTAACTGATGGCTTTAATTCAGAGCTTACATCAACTAAGTTTAAACTGTAGTTAATTACATGTACACTATGGTGTAAATGTGCTTCATCACCATTAAAATTCATGTACTCTTGGTGAGGCTTTGTTCTCAACATAACTTCTGAAAAGTGGTGCTGAGGTCTGCGGACATCACTCAGTGAGGACGAGGGCCAGAACTTTGATGTCCAGAACCAGGTACAAGGAGGCAAGTGTTAACAACCATCCATAATCCCAGTACTAAGAAAGCAGAGCCAAGAACTCCTCAGGGCAAACCTGTTGGCTAGACTAATCAGAATCACTGAGCTCCGTGTTCAAGGAGAGGCCCTACCTGAAGAAATAAAGTGGAATGAAGTCAATGAAGACACTTGACGCTAATATGACCTCACGCACACACACGCGTATATGAATGGATACAAACACACAGCCGCAAACAAAAGAGAATCCCGATGGATATCTGGGTCAGAGAGTAGAACTTCGGAGGAGGAGTTAACAAACTTGCCCATTGGGTGGGTTACTTATTGGGAAAGGCAACTATTGCAAGCAAGCCTGGCAGTTCCCCTCCATGTGTTATATACGTCTCTGTTGGGCACATTCATTTGTGTTGTTGTTCTGAGACTGTCAGTGCAGCTAAACCTTGATTCCGAGGGTGGAGTCCAAGTTGTTCCGCTGGCCAGAATAAACCACAGAGTTTTCTGGCCAACCCAGATGAAGACAGACAGAGAGAGGAAGAAAGAGGGTCTTGGAAAGATTCACAGGAGTTTTCAGTCTGGGAAGGTGGAGTAGACGGCCAGATAATCATTCCCCCTTCGCTCTGAGGATCTAACAGGTTTATATCCTAATGTCTGACTTCCAAGCTTTATTTATTAATAAAACAACAAAAGTGGCCACTATACCCTTTCATCTGCAATCACCCAAGGGGCTCTTGCTAAGATCCAAGCAGATGCTGTCAAAAACTCTTGGATTTACAGAACTATAAGGTAAACAGATGTCTAGACTTCATAAACTTCCCAGTTTTGACTATTCTGTTATAATAATAAAATTCAGTGAAGATGGAATCTTACAATAGCTGAGTTTTATTTAAATGTATTTAACTAAAAACTAGCTTCTTTGTAACATCTGATGCTTTCTTATATTGTCTGGAGACGTTGTCAATTTCTAACTTTCAGATTTAGAAGTATTTATTATATTAAAAACATTTGTTTATATGCTTGTGAAACTGAGAGACAGTGCTTACTGAAAGTGGTAAGTGATTTGGGGCTGTGTCTTCCTCCAGGCATCTCAGAATAATTTGCAACTGTGGCTTCATTGATCTACATCTGGTTAACTGAAGTTGTATCCCTCCCTCCTTCTCTCACTCCCTCCCTCTCACATGAGATATGGTCTTTCACTGTAACCCAGGTTGTTCTGCCACTTGTGGCAATTCTCCTGCCTCGGCCCCCTTAGAGCTGGGATTACAGGTATAAACTAAAATGTCCAACTTAGGGCAAGATGAATCTTGTTCCCTGGACATCTTAACTAATAATCAATAACAATGAAAAACAAATACTGTTTCCTTTAACTCACGATGATTCTTTATTGTCTGTCATGCTTTTGTTAAATGCCCCCAAAGCTTTTGCTGAGAAGATTGCAGGGGATCTAAAGTCTTCTTGGAGAGAGGGGAGGAAGCTCTGGTCCCTCTTCCTGGCACAAGCTACTGTCACTCGACACCCTCTTCAGGCCATGACCATACATCTACTGAAACATGTTCTTCAGGCTCAAATATTTCTTTCCCTTTTATGGACTGTTTTCCCATCATGAAAAATTCTCCACAAGGGTTCCATGTCAGAGATGCAAACAAGAGAGAGTGTGCTTGTTTGTAAGTATGTTTATGCAAAAAAAAAAAAATAGTTATTTCAAAACAGAGCAATCATCTAGTTTCACTACTTCGAAATTATCAGTATTAAACAAAGAGAATTCTCTGTTCCTAAAGCCTCCTGCTCCGAGCATCGAGCATCATCTGCAGGGCACATTCCTTCTTGGGGTGGCCTTGTCCCAGCCAGCAGCCTGTGGGTGTTGAGAGCTCTTCAGCTTTCCGTGAGTCTTGCTGACCCATGCTCCCGTGCTGCTTCTTAACATCCATCTCTTGTCCTCAGCGTCACTGAAACTGGCTTCTGCATTTCCCCAACCTGTCGGGAGCATTTGGGAACCCCAGCCCTGTCTGCCTAGGACTTGTTTCTCATCTGACTTTGTGACATCCTCACACAAGGGGAGCATGTACTCTATTCCATCATCTCGGCCACTGTTAGAGATGTTTTATAGTCCTGGGCACAGGGCTCACCCTCATGACACGCCACCTGTGCCTGCCAAGTTAATGGCATGCTGCTATTAATTACCCCTTAGGAGAAGCATAGGGAATGACAGAGGACAACACACCTCTACCATTTTCAGACATGGAGACAAGTGCCCCGTGGGCTTCTGGAGGGTTCATTTACATAGCCAGAGCCTTCAAAGCTATAAGTTCTCTTCCTCAGAAAATGTGCGTGCACACACACACACACACACACACACACACACACACACACACACAACTTCTACAACATTTCCCACAGAATTGCAGAAGAATCAATGACTTCACTGGAAATTCATCTCTAGGTTCTAGAGGTCTAGAATATATTTTGTTCACAATATCTAAATTACCTCCAAGTATTATGCATATAGTCCTCTTCGATATAATATATTTAGTGGATATAAATGCAGTAAGCACTCTCAGGAACTTTCTAGTAAAGATGACATCACAAATGTACCTTGAAACCATCTTGAGAGCTCATTGGGTTGGACAAGGATTACTCATGCCTGTGATTTACAAGGGTTTTTTTTCCCCCTCTGTTAAGAAGAATAAAATTGATTTTTAAAATCTAATGAAATTTGTATTACACAAAACGTGCTACCTTAACCATTTGCGAGCGCTAAGGGTACTCTTGGCGGTGAGAAGCACAGCCATGTTGCTGTACAGCCCATCTTCGGAGCCAAGTCAACGGTCAAGAAGACCACTTTGCTTCTTTATTCGGTAAATATGGTACAGATGCAGGTTCAGAGTCGCTGATATTGCCGTGACATTTTTAACGTCATTTTATTTAACTCGATGTGCTCATTTCTTAAAATCAGAAAAAGATCATTTAGTCCCATGTTTATATTCTTTAAAATCCCACAGAAGCATAGAAATGTCTTCTTTTAAAATCTTCCTAGAGTTCATCTCTGATGCTGGAGGTTCTCTGGAGTGAAGAGATGAGGGGGTGGGGACTCTCCACAAGGGAGGCAATGTGAGCACCACAGGAGGACTGGAAGGCATCAGGGCAGTTTCCCTCGTGTTCTGGTGGAGAGAGGCTTTGTGAGGAATATACAGAGGAGCTGGGATCTAGGAATCATGAGACGCAGTAGCCAGGAAAAGCATGGGACTGAGCATAGACACAAAAAGTCGGGAACAGACACGTGAGACTTTTCCATAGCTTTCCATTTGTCTAAGTCCATGGCGGGGTGTGGACAAAGTATGTAGTAATGCTCTTTGTCCCAGGGTGCACTGAGGTACAACTAGACACCGAAGCTACCCACAACCTGTTCTCAGGCTTTTCTAGTATGGGTACCTAAGCGTTTACGGCCAAGGCATCGTCCCACACTGAAGACTGGATAAGATTAGTAGTCTGTATTTCCCGTGACTTTGTACTGACTAAGTTCATAAGTTTCAAGCAGCGAGCCTCCCAAAAGAGGCCAACGTGTTTTAATAACACGTATTGAATGCATATTTATAGATCCATATTTTATTTGTGGCTCGAGGGTTCCTGTGGGTTTCCTTTGTCTATGCTAGTTACGGGTATTTTTCTTGAACATATATATATCACATAAAGTGCCTGTTGCGATAGAGACTCCCAGAAAGGGGCAGGGTTGGGTGTGTAAAGAAGCACATTTGCCTGCCCCCTGCTCCCTTCCTCAAGTGACAAATAACAGATATTCGTGTGGACAGTCACAATGCTCTGTTATTGGGCAAGTGGCAAAGACTGCAGGAGCTTGGAGGTGCAACAGATCTTTCAATGCTGGTAGTCTACAGTTTATTCTACTTTTTACCTAGAAAAGATGGATGTTTGGCTTAGTGATGAACGCCTGTGTTCCCGCAGGGTGGGAGCCATAAAGGGGAGGATCTCAAGTTCAGAGCCAGCCCATCCCACACCAAATTCAGCCTGGCTTATTTCACATATCACAGTGTCTTAAGGTTCTTCGTGCTTTCGTATAATTCCATCCATTTTTAAGCTCAATAACGTTTCGTTGCATAGGCATCAGATTTTGTTTACCAAAGAATCTGGTGAGAACGTGCAGAAAGGTGGAGACCGAGCCTAGACTAAGATGGTTACCGTCCAGCTGAGAGTGACGATTTGAACGTCTTCTGTAAGGGTCACGAGGTTTGTCCTAACTGTGTCCTACTTTTTAATGGCATCTAAATTAAACATCACTATACAGATCATGCCATTAAAGCCGAAACTACATGATTCCGTTCTCCCATACGCATGCATTTCATAGGTAATAAGGTGCCTGGTTAAATTTTTACGTGGAGTTGTGTTCTTTTCCTATTTTCTGTGGATTTCACACAAGTATCATTAACTCCTGGATTCGTAGGCCTGGAAGGCTGCTGCCCCCAGGGCCCGCGTGATGGCAGTGAGAGGAAACGGGCTCTGATGCTGTGGCTGGTAAGGAAGGGACAAGAAAAGAGGCGCCGTGATGGCGGCTTATCTGCACGTGTCTGGAGGTCTCCAGGCGCTGTGACTGCTAGGAGGGACAGCCAGTGAACCGGAGGGACTGGTGTGGCTGCCAACATTCCCCAGCTGGACATGGGCTCAGGGGTTAATTATGACAATTTCATGAGGAGGTGAGACGCCATTTTAACCACTGCGAGACAGACAGTCCAGCTACCCTAAGTGCACTCACGCTGTTGTGCAAACATAGCTCTTCCCCGTCTCCCCATCTCCAGCAATGCTCTTCTTCCCAAATTGAACCTCCATGTCCATCAAATGCTCACTTCTACTTTGCTCCTTCCTCCAGCTTTTGGAAACGTGTGTGTGTGTGTGTGTGTGTGTGTGTGTGTGTGTGTGTGTGTTGATGGATTTGTATCCCAGGTATCTCACACAAAAGACCTTACTACACTCAGCACTCTACCTCTGACGTGTGTGTGTGTGTATGTTGATGGATTTGTATCCCAGGTATCTCACACAAAAGACCTTACTACACTCAGCACTCTACCTCTGACGTGTGTGTGTGTGTGTGTGTGTGTGTGTGTGTGTGTGTGTGTGTGTTTGATGGATTTGTATCCCAGGTATCTCACACAAAAGACCTTAGTACACTCAGCACTCTACCTCTGACGTGTGTGTGTGTGTGTGTTGATGGATTTGTATCCCAGGTATCTCACACAAAAGACCTTACTACACTCAGCACTCTACCTCTGACTTCTGTTGTTGAGGTTCTTTCACACTATGGTGCGTACTGAATTTTCATTCCATTTTAAGGTTGCATAGATTGTGGTGTGTGTAGATCAGACTCTGTCTACCCATCAATTGACTTCCACATGTACATCTGAGTTGCACATTTGGCTGTTATAACCAGTGCTGCTGTGAACAGAGTCATGCAGACCTGTTAGCTGCTCTGCAGGGTCAGCCACAGAGTGCTGACTCTGCTCATCGTCCTTAAAGGACTTACTCGGTTGTGGCCCGAGGTATGTATGTATTTTTAGTATGTACTTATTTATTTTATATTATGTATGAGAATGCTTTATCTGTGTGCAAGAGTGTGCACCACATGCTTGCTTGTTGGTTCCTGTGGTTTTCGGGTGACAGACAGCTGTGGGCCACCATGTGGACGTTGAGAATTGAGCCTAGTTCCTCTGCAAGGGTAACAAGTGGTTTAGCCACCAACCCCTCTCGGCGGCATTTGTTCCCGTTCTGATAAATGCCATCCTAACAGATACAAAGCAGTAGACCACCATCTATTTGATTATGTCTAGTGGTGTTGGGTATATTACCATGTGCTTACTGACCCAGTTCTGAAGATCTAAAAGTTAAATTTTATCAACCTAACAGCTCCAGTATGTCAAAAAAAAATAATGTTAGTAAAAGCAAAAACAAATCAAAATAACTCATATAGGTCACCTTTTCAAGCTATATATAAGTGTTATTAGTAAGTCTGGGAATTCTGAAAGAGAATTTGACATAAACTATAAAGACATAATAAGGAGGTGTGTTGCAAAGCACAGATACTTGATTTTCCTCAGAGTAGTATAAGAAGCCTGCCTTTAGTGGACACGTAACAGTGATGCCATTCCTATAGTGAATATCTTTAATTAATTATTTAGAGACAGACACTCACTATGTACACTTGGCTGGCCTTGGACTCTTTGCATAGACCAGGCTGGCCTCCAACTCATAGAGATCTGCCTGTTTCTGCCTGACAAGTGCTGGGATTAAAGATGTGTATGACCGCATCCAGCCACACAGGGAATATATTTAAGAGAGTTTAATGAATATATTTTTATTTTATTCACTAAGGTTTCTTCAGTATATTCGTTTAATAAATGTTTATTTCTCAAATCACTAAATCCTAATTTTTTTTTACAATAGTATGTACTTATCAGAGAACAATTATTTTGAAACAAAATTAAAGCTAATAAGCTCTTAGGAAGGAGTTACTGAAGTCTAACATACATAAATCGTTAGTATTTAAATAACAGAATGCCTTGTGCTTCTTGTGAGCAAACAGATCATAATCACAGGGACGAAAACCAAGTCACAGCGACTGAGTGGAAAACTTCAGTCGCAGAGAACAGAGAAGGCTGAGGCTGTTCAAAGTGGGTGTTCAAGGCCAGACATGATTCATCCTGGTGGGGGATGTCCCTCTGTATACATGTTTCTCTTATTGGCTAATGAATAAAACAGTGATTGGCCAGTAGCCAGGCAGGAAGTATAGGCGGGACTACCAGACCAGGAGAGTTCGGGGTAGAGGAAGAAGAGAGAGAGGCCACCAGGGTGACACCATGCTGCGGAAGGAGTAACATGCCAGATTACATGTAAGCCACAGCCTTGTGGCAGTACACGGATTAATAGATATGGGTTAACAATTAAGAGAACGAGCTAGCCAGTAGAAGCCTAAGCCACTGGCCAACAGTTTATATTTACAGAAAGCCTCTGTGTGTTTATTTGGGGCTAACTGGCATTGGAACAGAAACTCCGTCTACACCAATCTACTGGGGCCTAAGTCTAGATGTTCTAATGCTCTGTGTTCTGAGACAGTCACTTGTACAAAAACAGGCATCGAAGGCATTCAGTACTCTCCACAATCAAAGAGTCTTGGGTGCACAGCAAACAATTAACATTCACTGGGCCACTGAGGCACAACAAATGTGGAGAACACGCTGAGGGTCACTGTGCTCCTTTACAGTCCCATTCAAATCACTGGTACACTACCGTCTCCCTAGTATGAATTATACTGAACAAAAACCCACAGATCACATGATATCATTAATACACAGTAACTCTCCCCAATAACTCTGCATGGTTCTTTCATGACTAACTGTACAATTTTCAGGTAAGTGTAGCTTTCGTTTTGTGTAAAAGAAGCTTGTTTTCACAGCAGACGGGAATTGCTACAGAGCTGATCAAACTACAGAGAACAAGGGACTGTGGCATGCACAGCCCCAAACTCGAATAGCTACGCTACAACCTCTGAACACAAGGTCAGCAAGCATCTCAGAAGGCTGGATGGAAGAGAGTAAAGGCCAGAGGACCGAGACCTATGCTGTTGGATAAAGTGTCTTCTACACCTAAAAGGGAAGCTGCACCTGTGAAGTCTTAAAAACACGGTAGCCCAAACAATACACACATAACGGTAAGCTGGCCTTCCAATGCAGGTGGGGAAGACTTCCCATAGCCCTAACTGTTTATGAAGAGCTACAAGCTGGAGAGACAGGGAAGAGATGCCTGATAGGTCATCCAACAACAGTAAATGGGCTCCTTCAGTCCTGTGTGTGGGTGCGTGTGTGTGCGCGTGTGTGCGTGCACGTGCGTGTGTGCCTGTGAACAATTATAGAAGATATAAAGGGGAATGGAGTAATAGGACATGGGAGGAGGTAGAGGATAGAGGGTGAGAAGGGGTAGTGGTGCAAATACGGTACTTATGAAATTCTCAAAAATAAAAAATAAATAAATGATAATTAGCATTTAGGTAGTCAAGTATGTTAAATAGCTGTATTCAATATCTGTTCATTTTCCCAAATACAGGAATATATTAATTTACTTTATTATTTAATCCAATCTTTAACTGTCTGTTGGTTGATTTATAATTTCTTTGTCAATAAGTGAAAATATAAATGAGTGAGATGAGCATCCCACACATCCTGGCTATGGCAAGTGTAGGGCATGGACAGGGTGGCTTTCTACGGGGTAAAATGCCCGAGCATTCTGCATTTTTTCAGCAGTATGATTCCTGTATCACTCAGGATCTCTGCCTCCCGTATACAGCAAATACTGTAAAAACAAAGTGAGTTCATCCAGGTGACAACCCTGCTACAACATTTCAGTGAGGTGTTTAAGAAATGCCAACTTTTCTATTACATCTTTTATAGTTATGCTACAGGAAACACCAACGACCAACCCAGTACATTTCAGCCCAAACCTACAAAAGCATTAACTAACATGCCCAATGCCCCTAAGAGGAATTTTACAAAAAATAAATTATACCTTGATTCACTGATATCATTAGTTAATAAATAGCATCTTCAAGTCATTTGCATGAAAAATGGTGACTATTTAGGAATATCTATCTGGTGACATGACAAAGAATCTGACTAATTTGGAGGTACTTATAAGAGATAATGGTGCATGGAAACAAATTTCTTCATTTATGAAAAATTATGATAATTCCCTTTCCCATTGTGAAGCACCTACATGTGGAGAAGGCAGATTTTTCAATTTTGAGACAGGAAATATAAGCTATTGGCAAATAAAGCACTAGAAAAGAAAATAATATTGCTTTTCCTGTAGGTGAATAGTCATAATTAAAATAATAACGACATAGTGCATTGCTGTGGTAAATTGACTGCACACATATACCCTGAGACCCACCAACCCTATTATTCCACATGAATTACAAAAATTGATTTTTGCCAAAGAATACAGAAGCCCACCTATATGGACAACAGACTTCAAATGTTCAAAAGCAATTCAGTGGGAAAAATATACTTGTTGAAGAATGGTGCTGCAACAATTGGAATCTTTATGTCTACAAACACACCATTAAGCTTTGATACACATTAAACACCACACACAAAATGTCAATCCCAAATACATCTCAGTTGCTAATGTAATATGCAAATAACAACATGTCTAAAATAAACAAAGGAGGAACACTTATATCCTTTGTATAGGTAAATATTTCTAAGATATTACAGAAAAGTACTTTCCATAAAAGAATATATATATATATACATATATATGTGTATGTATATATATATATATATATATATATATATATTTGCATCCAATATAAATTTTAAAATTCTCTTCAAAAGCTATTAAGAGAATTAAAAGTAAAAACAAAGCCTTGGATAAATTACTTATAAATAAATATTTGAAAAAGCCTTGGATTTGAAATACATAAAGAGTTCTGCAGTATGGAAATATATGGAGCTGGGAATGCAGCTCCACGGGAGTGCACCAACCCTCATGTGCATGGTTCTCATCCTGCAAAAAAAAAGTGAACATGAAGAAAAATTACCAATGAAGATCAAGGAAGATATGTGAAAGCCAGGTAAGCATGAAAAAATATGTATGAAAACACACGCTACTAAATAATGACACATTAAAACTATAAGGGACCGTGGCACATGCCTGCTGCAATATTTAAAAACACTAATCACAAGAGTTAGCCAGTGTACAGTGAGGCTAACTGGGAATCACTGGCTTCAAAAGCTATTGTGTAACTGACATAAGTATTATCCAGTGAGAATTAGTTATTCTCCAAAATACTACAAAACTAAATAAAGTGGCTCACAAATAAAAATGAGATAAATTAAAATAACAATCTAAAATAAATATAAATAAAGACACAGAACTCACAAAAATTCAGCTAGAGAAATATATCTTTTAAAAACTATGGGACTAAATTCCTAAAAAAGAACATAAATTTCAAATCAGTGACCTCAGGATAATAATAAGACCCTGAAAAGTAAATTAAGAGCAAAGCAAGCAACAAGGGGAAACCATGAAGATCAGACTGAAAAATCAATGCTTGAAAAGCAGCAGAGAAAATGGAGTGAGCAAGAGTTCTTTTCCTCCAAAAAGGCCAATGCAATCAATGTGCACTACTTACCAGAGTCCCGAGAAAAGAGTGGAGTCCCAGCACGGGCGCAAAGGAAGGGCATGACCATACCAGAACCTGCACTTACACGTGTGTGCATATGCACGCACACACGTGCGTAGGTCAGAGGTCAACACCAGGTTTCCCCATCTTGTCTTTTGAGACAAGGCCTGTCAACTGAACACCACAATCACCAGGCTAGACAGGAAGACCAGTGCGTTCTGAAGATGCACCTATCTCTGCATCTCTGCATCGTCCTGCATTTCTGCATTTCTTTTTTTTTTTTTAATGTGGTTTCTGGGAAGCTGAACTAGTCCCTTTGGGGTTGCATCACCAACACTTCACCAACGGAGCCATATTCCCAGGCCCCTGTGAACAATGCTCCATTCATCAACACGGCAGCTTCTATGGAAAGGAGCCCTTCCTTGGAAGATAAAAACAACCACAATAAATCTAAAGCACAAAATAATAGAAGAAATCTTAACAGTCCCATGTCCACCGGAGACAATAGGCCTTTGAAAAACTCACGAAGAGAACTCTGTGTCTGGATGTCTCTCTTTACTTGTGGATTCAATCAAAATTTTAAAGATAAACACCTAATCTCTACAAATACGCAGGAAAAGATGAACACAAAGTTGTACCTCCCAACTCATTCTTAGCCAGTGTTATTCTGAGGAAAGCAAGCGGAGAATGATAAAACTTAAATTGGGGGGGGGAAAAAAACCAGGAGACAAACAATAGAAATAGAAACTTCCAGAAAACAAAATTAACACTATTCAATGGACATGATTAATGAGGCATATAAACAATTGGGGTTTCATCCATCACACACAGGAAAACAGGTGGAATTAGGCATCATCGTGTTCAGCAAAGTAAGTCAGCGTTACAATGACAGGCACTGCATACTATCTCTCATAGAGGAATGTCAAAGGAAATGTTTAAAAAAAAATAAGCAACAGAAGGCTGAAAATAAGGGTATTTTTAAAATCAGATTTACAGACTTTGTGAGATTTTATTTATAGACTTTTAGCTGCATGTGTGTGCAGCACATGCACACGTGGTACCCACACAGGTCAGAAGAGAGTGACAGATTCCCAGAAGCTAGGCTTACAGTTTGTGAGCAGAAGTGCTGTACATTAAACTCAGGTCCTCCGCAAGAACAGCAAGGGCCCCTAACCCCTGAGCCATCCCTCCAGCTCAAGGTATGCACTCACAGAGAGAGGGAGGAAAGTGCAGGTAAAGATGGAGCGAGTATGATACAAACAGACAATGTCATAATGAACTCAACTTTTGTACAGTCAGCATATGTGAGTAAAGGAAAGAAAACAGATCATAACTGGGTAGGGTTATCTTAGAATGAAATTTTCATTTAATCTTTGAAAATCATGTATGATTTACTATTTCACTAGACTGAAAAAAATAAGCAACATAATGAACCTAAAAGCTTTTGTAAAAGCCCTCGTCTATTCTTACAATTCCACAGAAAACTAGGTCCATTGGAGAACTTAACTAATATAAAACCTTTTCTAGAAACCTAGCTAAGAAACATGATGATGGAGGACTGAATGCTTTCTTTCCCTCAAAGATTTTCATTTCAGCATTATACTGGAGGTTGAAACCAGCCCAATACATCAAGAAAAAGAAGTCATCAGGGACTGGGGGGGGGAGTACCCAGTGGTAAGAGCAGCTGCCACTCAAGATAATGACCCAAGTTCAAATCCCAGCACCCAAGTAAAAAGGCAGTGTGGCCATGTGCACTTGACCTCAGCGCTGGGGGTGGAGAAACACGAATCCTGAGAGCTATGGGCCCGCAAGATTAGCCACAGCAACAAGTGTAAGATTTAGCAGAAGACGGTGTCTCAGAGGAGTGGGTGAAAGGTGGTACAGAAGGTTAGGAAGAGTGGGAAGTTAGAGAGGAGGAGAGACGGGATAGAGGGACAGGTATGACCAAGAAGTCTGTTTATATTCATGAAACTGCAGAAGAATAAAGTAATCAAAATATCATTTTGGGCTTGGGGTTTTATTTGTTTGTTACTGAGATATGCTTTCGCTTTGTGGTCTGGTTGGCTGCCTCATTCTCCCAAGTGCTGGAATTAAAGGCCTGCGTCACCACGCCCAGCATTTAAAAATATAAAAAGTTGAAAAGAAAACTTTGATAAGATAGGCCTCATCAAACTGGAAAAAAAAATGTGTGTTTGAAAAACATAGTTAAGGTAATTAAAAAGAAAGGAGGAAGAGAAAATAAAGCCCCCACTGCAGGGTCAGAGAAGTCAGCTCAGAGGCCAGTACGAGGTACACAGTAAATGCCAGGCCAGCAAGGCTACATCCTGAGACCTTGTCTCAAAACACAAAATCAAAAGAGGAAAAAAATAAGTCATCAAAACACACAAACCAGCCATTTTACTAAGAGAACCCTTTATTAAAAAAAAAAAAAAAAAAAAAAAAAAACCTCTCAGGATAAAATAAGACATAACCTCATCAAAAATACCAAGCAAAGATAGAACAAACACTTTACCCAAAAAGATATGGGGTGGTAAACAAGCCATGAGCTATAAAGAAATGCAAATTAGACCCATAGTGGCAATACCCACAAACTTACCAAAATCGTCAAACCAAAACCATTTAACTACACTGGGCCACTGGACGTAGGTGAATGTGGGGACCCCTTCTCTGCCTTGGGAATACAAAGTGGCAATCACTCCGGGATTACATGACTCAATCTAGAAATGGAAGCAAGTTCAACAGCACAGATACTCACAGTAGCTTTGTTTATAATAGCGTAACTACTGCTGACGTCTGTCAGCAGGCGAAGGTGTGAAGGTGTTATGAGATGCCACGTGACAGGGCATTCTACTCAGCCGGGGAAGACATTCACAGAACACAGGAGGGACAGCAAACAATCAGCTCATAACACAAGCAAGACTATCGAATATATGCTGCATTAACTTGACCACTGAAAATTACAGTGTGCTGATATCTTGTTTATACTGTGACAAAAAAAAAAAAGTTTGCTTGAAGAGCAGAGGGCAGAGCTAGCCACTGGCTAACCATAGAGGTCTGGAGGTCTGTACAGACAGATAGGAAGTGATATGGCTGGGTGGAAACAGGAGCCCAGTCTCAGCTGAGGAGTGAACAAGGTAAGAGTTGGCTTGGCGGCGGCTTGCTCTTGATGGTGGATGTCCTTCTGTATATGTGTTTCTCTTATTGGTTTATGAATAAACACTAGTTGGCCAATAGCCAGTAGAGGCAGGAAGATAGGCGGGGCTAGGAGACAAGGAGAATTCTGGGAAAGGCGGGCAGAGGGAGACCTGAAAGACATGTCATGTAGACCACACAGGAGTAACAGGTGCGGGCATTCTCTGGTAAGATAAGACCACGAGGAAATCTATAGATTAATAGGAATGGGCTAATAATTAAGACAGAGCTAGCCAATAAGAAGCCCTAGCCATCGGTCAACAGTTTAATAATTAATAGAAGTATCTGTGTGTTTATTTAGGGCTGGAAGGAGGCCGTGGGACCAGGTGGGACAAGAAAATTCAGCTACATGCTGTCTTCTCTGTGATCTTTCAGCACCTGCCCTGATGTCTGGCCGCAGGTTTCAATTGTTAAGACCAATTAGAACGTCTGTTAAGATGAAGAACACAAATAAGATGGAGAACTTTCTAACAAAGAAGACAAGCAGCTGCTAAGAGACGCGGGGAGGGGGAAGAAGGACGCATGGGGGCCTTGGCGGATGGACGCGTGTGTCTGTGACATCAGCCTGGGGAAGAGGTATTCTGATGAGAGAGAGAGAGAGAGAGACACTGAAACTCACCCATTCATACATTCCAGACAGGGGAGACTTACTATCTGGCCTTTATACATTTTTAGCTCTACAACAGAGGCAGCAGCCCAAGGCTGTGTTTCAGGGGTAAGACATAAAAATACACCAATGAGTATGTATATGTATATACATACATACACACGCTCATTCACAGGCACAGACCGGACTGATTATCATAGACATTAAAGTGGATGTTACACGTGTGTATAAGGGAATGTAGATCAGGGGTGAAGGGTAAAAATAATAAAGCAAGGAAATTTCCTCAAATACGCTCATAACACTGTGTCCAGAACTGGTAAGCTGGATTAGTTCAATCCTTTACATCTAACACACGCAAAATGGAAGAAAATCAACACTAGTTTTCTATTCTCCTGCATTTCCCAATCCTTCCATTTTGAAAGCAAAATTAGCGTGCAAACATAAAGCAAATCTGGAATGTTTTAATTTGGGGAAATACCCATACAACTAGAGGGATTGTCATCTTAAAGACAGAGGATCAATTTTAGAGGAAAATGTTCTCAACAACTTCATTAGTGACAGCAGAATGAGGGCCAGCCTGAGGCCTCGTGATGTGGGTCTTGGGAAGTCTGGCTTAGTGTGAGTGCCTAAATGGGAGGGATGCTCAGACAGACAGCTTTTCTTCCCTGGTGCTCGGCTGGCTGGCTGCTTAACGCGAGTATTGATTCCGGGATTTAGGGTCGCTGAATACTTCCTTAATTAAGAGCTCTGGGCTATTGACTATCTTCATTTCCCTGGTGCCTCTTTTCTTCGTCTCCAAGTAGAATTAAAAACTCCCTGCACCATTTTTCAGCTCATCCTAAGGGGAATGGCTTCAATTTACTATATAAATGTCAATGGCTGGCCAGTGGCCTAATCTCAGAGAGTCAGGATCCCTGCTCCCTAGCCTCTTTTCTCTATTCCTGAGGTCAGGCGTGACGATTAAGTCTCTCTCACAACTAGGCTGAGAGGCTGAGTTTGCAAAGCCACCCAGGACTGCAGAGTCTTGTGACATGGAGCAAAGAGCCAACCCATGACTCTCAGAGCCTGGCGACATAAGCCATCCACCCAAGATGAAGGACATAATACTGTTTAGAGTCAACATTTATACTCATGACAGACAAATGCACATGCTTGCAAGTACATTAGGCTGTTTTGGAGAACTCACTGTAGCAACAAGTCCTAATTTCTTAGTTTTAAAATGATTCTGGAGCTAGGGAGGTTCTATTGTGGCTCGGGTAAGAACGCTGGATGTACAGGCATGAGGGCCTGAGCCTGAGTGCCCAGCATAGACACAAAAGCCAGACAAAGACTGAAGAGGCCCCAACCCCAGCAGAGTTGAGACAGGGGGAATCACAGGGCTTTCTGACTTAGTGGGCTCTGTCTTAAGGAAATAAGCAGGGTGCCCAAGGTCCTCACTTGGCCTCTGTATATGATCTTGGGTGTGTACACACATGTACACACACATCACAAGCGCTCACACATGCACAACAGACAAGGAAGAACTTCTTTATTAGAAAATATGTGTAAAGTCATTCCATGTCCGTTGGCCCTTCGGAATTGACCTTAGGTCATTTCAAAAACATGTTTAAGTAAAGAGGCACATTGCGTATTTGAGAAGAATAAGCCAGACTTAGACTGGAACCTACGTGGATCTTTTCAGACGCTGTGATCAGAGCAAAAAGACTTAGAAAATTTGTGGTGGTAAGAACCACCCAGAGCTCAGTGAGAAGTCAACCATGCCTCTGAGGAAGAGAAGGCAGCAGCCTTTGCTAGGACCAGTTCTGAACTGTGGCGCCTTCTGCCTCTGAAGGAGACTCTGAGTGGCAGCAACTTAGAAGCAAGAAGGTGTGCACTGTAGCATTTGTGCGAAATGGGGGTCAGAAATAAAGTTACAACAGAAGATGAATGAAGTACGTGTAGAGGGAACATTTTGAAGAAGCAATATTCAAATGTTCCAGGGACTATGCATCGGATGAAATTAAGCCCTACAACACTTTTAGGCGATGTTTGTGTGATACATTTACCTAAAGGCTTATCCTGCAGTAGTATGTGTCTGCTTTTATCACTTGCCTGAGGATGGGAAAATATCAATGGGTTTAGAAGTTTTAAACCTCTTTAATATTTGCATGATATTAGATGTACTATAATCACATATAAAACTACCTCATAGAGAGCTTTGAGAATTGCTTTTGCCTGAGGTCTCTGGCACTAATACTTGAAGAGATTAGAAGCATCTCGGTTATTATAAAGGGCGTTCTTCTGCTCATAGAAATCAAACAAGCACCGAAACACTGAGACAGAAAAGGAGACGTTATAAGTCAATGATATTTCCCTTAATTGCCCAGGGTTCTTATCATAGATTAAAAACCAATCTCAGAAATGAAAAAGCTGCAAGGCCCCGTATTTGTCATAACACTAATTTACTGAATGTACGGAGGAATCCCATTAGCATAGATTTAAATAGATGTCTGTGTGATACTCTGAGGCCAGTCTGGCTGACTAGCTTTGGTACCAAGAAGGCAGAGGCAGACAACAATATCCCAAGGGAGAGAGAGGAGCCATAGTCCAAACACAGCTACATAATTTCAGCATTTCTAGAATCATCTCCATTAAAATTTCCCCAAACTCTTCTGTTACCTTTTTTTTTTTTTTCATTCCTCTGGGCTACAATAATTTTCCTCTGCTATGAATAATCATTCCATAGCTAAAGCATCCTACCATTTTATGACCCACCAAACCACAGGCTTTAAATTACAGCCATCTAGCATGAAATGCTGCCCTCCATCCTCACCTGCACACTCCTTGTTTCTGGCTCCTCTTCCAGATGTATAAAATTGGGGTCTTTTATATGCCGAATATTGAACAGAAGAGAAAGATACACAGAATATGAGTTATGCCCTGACTGCAGTGGGCTTACAATTCATGCAGTATTACTTATCATGCCAATCACTAATACCATGTGTAACTTTTTGCTTTATGATGAAAAGGGCTTCTCTGAGCGGAGGAACACTGAGAAATCTGATCTTCCTCAGGGTTCACAAAACCCAGGAAGAAGACTGATTGGAAACTTGTTGCTTAAAAATGCTGGGGCTTTGATGACCGCTTTCCTTCTGGTTTTAATGTTAGTTTTGGTCATTTCTGCTTGTGGGTAAATGAATGGGACATTTTTGAGAGGATTTAGGGAAGATGACTATATGATTACAGACAGCCCGTTAGGATGCACTTACTCTCTAACTGACATCCAATGCAGGCTCCTGGTTGCTGAGGCCATATCTCCTTTCTGATTGGCAGATGAGACCTAGAGAATATGAAGGTACCCTTGGAATCTCATCCAGAGTATTAGCCGCTTCCAGATGTGTTGTGAGTGCTCTGGGGTGGACACAGCCGTGCCAGTCGAGAAAACAACTCACTTCCAACACAAGCAAACTGAGTGGCTCCCAGTAGAAGAATAAAAGCAGGCGATAGGTGTGGTCTCTAGTTGAGAAATGCTAACAGAGTGTTCAAGGTCTTTCCCAAATTTGCTATACAGATATCTCTTTTTAGGATTATAGGATCCTAAGCAGACGTTAAAAGTCATGAACAGCCAATGTAGCCCTCCATAGACAGAGGGACTCTAAGTCACTTCCAGCCCCCAAGCATTGGGGCTGGTTAGGTGACTCGTTTTATCTTCAAAATCAAGTAAGAAGGTTTGTACTAACTTGTTTCACTGATCAGCAATATTTTTATTTACTATTGCTGTATTTGTTTGGGCGGAGAAAGATAAAGAGGAGCCAAGGACCCGTTCAGTGGGTGAAGTGCTTGTCACACAGGCACCAGGCACGGGGACCTGCATTTTAATCCCCAGTCCCAAGGGAAATCCAGGCACAGTTGCAAGTGTGTGTAATCCCAGCTGGGGACATGGGGGGCAGTCAGAGAAACGGGTGTGCTCAGGGAGCAGTGAGGTGCTTGGCGTGAGCTGCTGTCGGTTTTCTAGAAAGGAAGGCTTCACTACCACACTCCTCAAGGGCCCTGGGATCTCTCAGGGTCTCATCCCAGACACTGTCTTTGAACATGGTTCAACGTGGTCCTCTAAGGCTGTGGAGCCAAGATGGGTATGGACGGGGCATCACGGCTTTCTCTATAAACATATGTCCTGTACTCACACAACCTTTTCCTTTTATCTTCAATTACTGTGACAGGTCTTTACACGGCAAAGCAATCTGTCACTTTTGCGGCTTGGGTTTCGGCCTGGAATTTAGATGCAAAGATTTATCTGAATTCAAGAGAGTGTCTGTCGCTCGGCGGGATCTTCTAGGAACTAAGATAAGCAGACGTTTATGGTCTGATGTTTATTGTCTGGGATAATTACCAGGACCCCGGAGTTAGCAGAGATACACCACTTCCTCCCCGCTTTGCTTTAAAAACTCCTTTTTACATCAATAAAGTAGACCTTGACAAATGCACTGCTTGGTCTCCTTTCTTCTTTCTCTCCCATTATTTTTCAGGTTCTAACCCTCCTCGACCCACGAATAACTAGGCCCCGCTTTTCTGGGCAGATAGATAGATAGATAGATAGATAGATAGATAGATAGATAGATAGATAGATAGAGATAGATAGATGTAAATAAAACCCTAGAAGACCCATCTCTGTCCAGGTTGGGTTTTGTCAATTTGACATAAATCTAGACACATCTCGAAAGAGGGAATCTTAACTGAGAAATATCTCTGTAAGACTGGTCTGTAGGTAAGTATGTGGGGAAGTTTCTTGATTAATGATGGATAAATGGGGGCCCAGCCCACTGCGGATGGTGCCATCCCTGACACACAGCCCTGGGTTGTTTAAGAAAGCGGCCTGAGCAAACCACGAGGAATAACGCAGTAAGTGGTGTCAATTCTACGTAAGGTCACGCCTCACGTCCCCACCTTGCCTTCCCTGGACGATGGATTACAAAGTGTAAGGTGAAATAAAGTTGCTTTTGGTAATGGTGTCCTATCACAACGGAAACCCTAAGGAAGACACCTCAAAAGCTAGGTTTCTGTGGCAGAAAACTGGCCTGTAGACACGGAGGCCCCACCTCTGCTCAGACTCTTTCCTCTGGAAGACGGAGAGAATGCTGTCACACAGGCTGATGATCGGTCACACAGGCACATGGGGCTGAAGAACATAACCTTGCCTACTGCGAGCCTTGCAGATGTCCGTGGTCCCCTCAACCACCCTATAGCACTGCCACGATGTCCCTGTCCATTAGGACTCCTATAAATCAAGTCTACCATTACTGCCCCTTAGATTTTTAAATTGTGCTATCTGTGTAACCCAGGCTACACCAGTCCATATGGCACCTTGCGAATAATTGGAAGAAGGTGCCCTTACTCCTCTTTGCAGCCATCTGTCAGAAAACTGCTGTGGGTTACTGATTTTATTGGATCATAATAGATGACTTCCCTATGCTCAATTTTTCATAATAAACAGTAGCAGGGAACTTGTAAAGCACAGGGTATGACAGGGCCCACTCCCAGGTGATGCTGGTGAGCATAACCCAGCCTGTACTAATGCTGTCATGGGTCTGGCCTGTACCGTCTCACCTGCTGTGTCCCCAAAACAAACACAACTTTTGCCACTCACTACATTTCATGACCATCTCCAATCAGGAGAGGCTTCAACCTCCTTACCATATTGCTATGAGGTACCTTTTTTCTTTAAGCACAGGCTGATCTCCACGTATTCCACCGGCTGCTATTTGAAATGCCATAGTGATGCCTCCCCTAAGCTCCAAGGTTCCTGGAGAAACTACTCGGGATACTTATTTCTCTAGCTCTACGAAACACAACACTGCCTCCGGCTGCCAAACTTCAACCCACCCTCCCCCTCCGCTTTCAATGGAAAAAGCCAGTAAAAAGGTACAAATTAGCATTTCCCTCCAAAACGCCCCACTCTTTCTACTCTCTTCTTAAAAACAACAAAAAACAGATACAAAATCCGAACCTAAAGTGTGACACACCTATTTTAAAACCACTTACGAAGAAGATGTAGTTATCAAAATGTAAGGGCTGTTTGACAGTAGGGCTGGGGCACAGGTCTTTGTGTGGAAAGGCAGAACTCCCCATCACCTCTGTTTCACTGCGGTGTGTAAACACGGGAGCCATGTGTGCAACAGCGTCGGGCGGAAGGTATTCACACCAGACCTCCCGTCTCAGTGCTCCGTCCAGCCTAGTAAGAGGCCAGTAAGTAGTTCAGCCTAGTGCGAGTAGTTAGCAAGAGCTGAGACTTGCGGGAGCCCAAAGATGGCATTCAGGAAAAGATAGGAAGAAGTTAGGGACAGTGACCTTTTAAACGTGTTAAAAGAAAAAGAAGTTAACTTTCTTTAAGAGTCACATGGCTGTCTGTATCTACTAAGACTGTCATGGGAATACAGGGCCAACCTTGCCACAAGTCTTCAAAGGGTAAGAAAGACTCCCCAGTTCCCCTTTCTAGAAGGGCAAGGATTCTGTAGACATCCAGTCCAGTGGGAGGAGTCCCAGAGAACACCCCTTAAACACTAAACCCTGAACAGTTCCCTCAGAATCTGTTCCAGCCACACACACACACACACACACACACACACACACACACACGCACGCACGCACGCACGCACGCACGCACGCATGTGTGCGCGCGTGCACACACACACAGACACACACGCATATGCACACACACGCATGCACACAGAGGCATGCAAGCATGCACGCACGCACATGTGCACACACACACACACACACACATACACACACGCACACACACACATACACGCACGCACACACACACACGCACACACACACACACACATGCGCGCACACACGCGCACACGCACGCACACGCACACACACGCACACACACGCACAAATACGCACACACACACGCACGCGCGCACACACGCGCACACGCACGCACACGCAAGCACATGCACACACACGCACACGCACGCACACACACGCACACACACGCACACACACGCACACACACGCGTGCACACACACACACGCCCCCTTTCTCCTCTTCCACAAAGACACCCTCTGCTTCCGTGTAAGACACTTGGCTATGTCAAGTCTAGGTGCCATAAGTGAGGAAATAACAGCACAGCTTGGTCTCTAATGCGATGAACAATTAAGTTACTTGACATTCTTTTTTTGTTTTCAGTGCAAGCAATCATAGCTATAAACTCCCTTTGAGGACCTCATTCTCTGTATCCCATGGGCCCTGGTGTATTGTGCTGACATTACATTGCTTTGGTCCTAGGAATTCTTATACTTCTCTCCTGGTTGCTACGATGACACATTGGCCATACTGTTGTTCAGTATCCATGGCCCTGGAGTATTTCCTGAAATTCCTCTTGATGCATGAAAATCAAATAGAATTCAAGAAATCATTTCCATGTTCACTTATTTGCTAAAACTTGCTTTGTGTTCTAAAATTTGCTCTAAGAGTGTTCTGCGGGTGTTCTGCAGTGGTGGCACGGGGCAGTCTATAGATGCCTTTCAGGCCATTTGATCTACAGTGATGCTTCATTGTGGGTTACTTTGGTCTGAATGACCTGTTGGCGACAGAGGGGCACTGAAGTTGCCCACCCTAACGTGCAGTTAGTTTTGTGAAGCTGTGTGCACTAAGTGCGCATGCTTTAGGGTTGCGATGTCCTCCTGATGGAGCACTCCCTTAATCAGCACGATGTCCTCCTGATGGAGCACTCCCTTAATCAGCACGATGTCCTCCTGATGGAGCACTCCCTTAATCAGCACGATGTCCTCCTGATGGAGCACTCCCTTAATCAGCACGATGTCCTCCTGATGGAGCACTCCCTTAATCAGCATGATGTCCTCCTGATGGAGCACTCCCTTAATCAGGGTAAAGGTTCCTTACATCTGTTTCATCTGGTGTTAGCACTGCTATTCCTCCGGCATTGAAGCCCCGTTTGCTTTTTGCAAGTCCTTTTCCCATCCTTCCATTCCAAAGCTGTGTTTGTCTTTGCCAATGGCTTATGTTTCAAGTACGTAACAAAAGGGGTTCTTAACCCTAATCCAGGCTGTGTCTTTGGATCGGAAATCAAGGCTATTGACATTTAGTTATTACTCAAGAGTCTGTATTAATTAGTGCCATCTTATTGTTTGTGAAATATTTGGCATTTCCCAATCCTTATTTTGTTTACTCTTCTACCTTTTTTTTCTTTCCTGCAGCCCCTTGGGTGTATTTTACTTTATGTTCAAAGTTAAGGACTAGTCTTGAACTCTAATACCAGAAAAAAAAAACTTATTTTTCTCCTTAAACTATGAAGGGTAGCTTTGCTGTATATAATAACCTAAATTGTCAACTGTCCTTATGAGCTTGAAATATATGACACTCTACGCCATCCTGATTGTCAGGTCAATAACCACATGTGGTTTATTCATGAAAAGCCTGGATGACCAGGAATAGCTGTGAACATCTGGAACATCTTAAAACAGTTAAAATGCTTGTCCGTGTTTTCTGCTGACAGCAACTTAGGTGTTGGGTTATCCACATGAAACTCAACAGAAAATGTATGTCAACAGTTTTAAAACCATGAAACATTCACAACGACTATCTCGTCTCTGTATGTGTCTGTGTGTGCACGTGAGCATGTGTGTGCATTTGTACACACTCTAGAAGTGAGTCTTTATAAGTCTTCACTAACTTCAGTATGTGCCTTGGAGGAGTGTTTGGGTAATGGAGAGCACAGTACCCAAACAGTCTCCACAATTTAAAAGTTAAAGCCACCCATCGGCCATGATCAACGGTGCCAAGTGCTGAGGACGGAGCTGGTGGTGATGGTTCCAAGAACAATGTTAATTCTCTGCCTTCAGGAGGAATTTTAAAAACGGAAGATGATTGATGTCTGCCATGTCATCGACACTGTCTCACACCGAATTTCCATTAAGGGCTCAGATTACCTGTAGCGTGGCTGACAGGTATGGTGGAATGCCTATCACCACTGATATTTGTTCTCTGCACAGGCGGGTTTTCAGGAAACGTCACCGTATCTTTAAAGAAAGACTTTGGGTTCATGTCTAATTGGGATGGAAGCCCCCCTCCTTCGGCATGAGGGCTCAGAGATGCGAGGATGGCCACATAAACAGATTCGACACTGTTACCCAACTGACAAAAGTCACAGGAGACGGGGCACTGAGGCTGAGCTCTGTTTTCCAAGCGTGAGCTTCATGCAGGGTGCAGGTCAATGAGCTCGGCGCTTCCCCTTTCTGAGTGCATGATTGGCTCGTTGCTGGTCAGGACTTGTACAGCAAGTGCAGCATCAGCTCAATAAGCCAGCCGCTTACAAAGGACCCGGTGAGCCCAAGACTACCAGAGTGTGAATGCTAGCTAGGTCTCCGGTGGTTGCAAAGACGCAGGATCGTCTCTCTGTGAATGGTGGGCGGACACGCCTGCATTTGGCGAGAGGCGTCCTGGCTCGTGTAATTGGAAGCACAAGCCCTGGATTCAATGCTTATTTCAGCACACCATTTCTTTTAGGGTTTGCTCTCATTACTCCAATTGGGACAGATACTTAATTAGCAAATTCTTATCTCTAAAGGGAAATATTGACTTGAACACAACCACTTTCAGCCACAAGATTGTAAACACAACCTGGCAAACTAGTATTAACCAGCCTAATTAGGAAAGAGTTTTTCAAACATCCAACCAAATGTTTCTATGAGAAAACACCACCCAAGAGCAGTTAGGAAGCAACAGCTCTTTCCTTCTCCCCCTGCGTACCCAAGGCCTGCGGGGTTGCTTTGGTATTTATTTACAAACACTGAAAAGATTCATCTTTGACTGAACTGGCAATGAGACAATCCCTAGCCTTTTCTGAGTTCGGTGCAGCCAGGCCATAATTAGACTTATGAATATGTGCTATTGATGTGGCTATATTAGCACATGTGAATAACCCCAGGCATATTCAGATTTAATCAGCACTAAGTAGATGGAGAGGGATTTGAGAGCCCGGAGAGAGACATCTCACCCTGGGCACATTTCCCGGAGAATCTCTGTCTCCCTGACAGCAGCCCTGCCAGAGGGTTCTCATCTATCAGCATGCTCTCTGGTTCACACTGGCTGTCCGGACACATGGATGTAAGGACAAGAAATTGATGGCATGACAGTGAAATGGGAAGGAGATTTAGGAATGCAGAGGAGGTCAGGGAGAAGGAACTGAGTCACGGAGCACTAGACTAGAGAGATGAAAGCTAAGTGCATGCAGTTAAGGACAATTTTTAGAAAATATCAGAGCATTGCTTTTTAGGACAATGTTATATACTGCTTCTAATAACGTATTACATAATACAGTTGTATTCGTCATTATCATGTGTGGTAAATGCACTTTGAAAATCACGTTTAGGTAGACCTAGGAATACGTTTTTTGAAGTAAATTTGGGGTGTGTGGAAGAATTTAGGGGCTAATCATATTGATACAGTGGGAGAGGAACCTGGAGGCAGAGAAAAGAACAAGAGTGTTCCTAATCGGGTTTCCTGCAATCAGCAAAACTCAAGTATGCATCCACAGCAGCAACAGTGTGTGTGTGTGTGGGGGGGGGGCGTGGGCATCCACCACCACAACAGCTGACAGTGGGGGGGGAGACCACAGCCACAGCAGCAGATGGGGGGAGACCACAGCCACAGCAGCTGACAGCAGGAGGGGGGGAGACCACAGCCACAGCAGCTGACAGCAGGAGGGGGGCGACCACAGCTACAGCAGCAGATGGGGGGGGAGACCACAGCCACAGCAGCAGACGGTGGGGGGGGGACCACAGCCACAGCAGCTGACGGGGGGGAGGGTGTTGGGGGCGTGTCTCAGAAGCCATAATCTCCCATGCTCACATCTCATGTGCCTGAGAAAGTCAAAAGTCTTTAATCCCTTGGTTTTGATTTGATTACTCCTGTGTCCTCTTTTCCGGGTGACAGACAGAATGCTCCGAGAGGGTCCTGTCTTGGTAAGTATTTATGCAGCGGCACTCTGAAGTCTAACTCACTGTCCTGGGAATTGCTTGGGAGAAGTTAACTTTTTAAAATTTTGAGAATAAAAAGATACAGTCAAACCAAAATGAAATTCTTCCTGAATACAATTGTCTAGGATTTCCCCAGTGGGTCGTTCACAGATATGAGATAGAGGGAAACGAAAATGGTTACGCATTTAAACTCCAAAGTTTTGTTTTATGAAAACAGTTCTAAATTTCTTCCTGAAGTCAAAATGCTCTTCTTAATCAGGGAAGTGTTCGAATTAAGAATGCGGAAGGATTTTGTAATGAAATCTTTGTACCTCACTAATTGGGACACTGGCCTTTCGTGAGCTTTTATATAAAGGAACAGCCATGGTTGAGTTACCACTGAGGCCTCTCGTGAATAACTGACTTAGGCTTCTTAGTTTAGTTTCAGCCCATTTGGTTGAAAGCAGTAAAAGTGGGAAAGAATGTGCCAAATCAGCCAACTGTTGGAGAAGACATTCTCCTCCGTGTCCTTATGGGATTGGTGCTGGAAGTACTCTATAGAGTGACATCCAAATGTAAGGCCCTTGTCTAAAACGTTAAATGGTTACTTGTATAGCTTTCCTTCATCTTCCTGTTTATTTAAAACTCTCTCTAGTTGACCTATGACACCCAATGCAATAGAAATACTATAGAAATAGTTGTCATGGCGTGTTGTTTAGAAATAATGACAAATACAATCCCCTTAAAATCTGGAGTTGGTTGAATGCATGGATCCAGAGCTTGAGATCTGGAGGCCCAACTACATAGCTTCTGTCCTGAGTTTAAACTAACCTGACCTTTGCCTGACAGGGAACACTGAGGTTACTTAAGCATACAGTGGATCAAGCAAAAAGGCAGCCACTGAGGTGAATAAGACCCTGAATGCTCCAGCAACCTGTAAACCAGTCTGGCTAGTTTATAAATATCATTACACAAGAGTTTTAATAACTTACTGTAAGGGCCAACGGTTGTAAAAGTGAGGTTATTTGCTGAGTCACACACAGCTGCAAGAGGTGAGCAGAAACTTCCTCTGTAAATTAACTTAGTAAACAGTTGCCCAGCAGCTTCGGTGCCCAGGCTTCGGTGACGCACACCTTTAATCTCAGCACTTGGGAGACAGGGACAAGTGGATCTCTGAGTTCGGGGCCAGCTTGGTCCACATAGTGAGTTCCAGAACAGCAGATGCTACACAGAGAAACCTTGTCTTGAAAAACCAGAAAAAATAAAACCATTGCTTAGCGCTCGCCAAGCAATGTGCTAGAGAGGAAACGGGTGCTCACTATGAGTCTCAAAACTCAAATCTCAGACTCCACGCTGCTTCCTCATGTTGCTTTGCAAGATCATTTTATGCACAACACAGATTTGGGAGCTAAATTGATGACTTCATTGACTCCAGTGAAGGTGAAGACTCTTTAAATGTCATCAATGCCAGCCCTCTTCTACCCCACAAAGGGGTACTCACCCGCTGACTGTGGAAATCTTGGCTTTAGTTCTATTTTCCAAGCAGACATAAACATGTTGGCTTGAGATGTAGTATGGGTTTTGTTTTATAGACGGGCATGCAAAGGTCCTTATCTTTAGGGGACACAGCATATGATGGCACAGAAGCAAACTTCTCTAAGTTCTTCCTGAGTCATTACTAGCAGGGGTGTGGCTTGTAACGCAGGCATATAGGCTACCCACCTTTACAGAGATATTGGAAATGAGCACTTGGAAAAGCTGAGGTTTATAACCCTAAGTAGAGCTCCTATTTGAAAATACAGATGGTTTTCATAAAAGGATAGTAATAATTTTGAGACAGTGCCTCCCTGTGGCTGCAGGGCTGGCCTTGACTTGCCCTCACGCCTCAGGCTCCTGAGAGCTGGGACTGCAGATGTGTCCGCCTCACATGGCAGTACCCCCTTCACACAGTCTGAGCCATAACAACACAGTCTGCGGTTCACCAGCAGGCACATCTGCACTGAAACCTGTCTTCCTTCTTGACGCATACACCTATCTGTGGCTTCCTTCCTGAAAAAACATTACACAGTGAATAGAGATGTTAAACACCATCAGATTGTTAGACTGAGACACACAGTTGGTAGTGTTCGTTTGCTTATTTGTTTAAATAGTGTCCTGGGAATCGGTTTCTACTGAGACTGGCTTTGCGGGAGACTTGCGTGCATTCTCCAGACGGTTTAGGTTTGTCCTGTGACTGGGAGGAAGCCACGGTGAATGCGTAGGAGGTGACCAGGACTGTCACATCTGCTTGCATAAAGGGCAGAACAATGGCAGAGAGCAGGTGACACTAGGGAAGGACCAGCTGAAGTGCATTGAAATCTGCAGCTAGGCATTCCCTAAGCTGCATGTGTGCGATCCAACGACATGTGATTTTCTCCATCAGCTTAGTAAGTAATTACATGCGCTCCGTTCCGTGTGCCAGTTTTCAGAAGAGGCGAATGTGTGCCGAAGACAGCTTTAAAATACTGTTGGACGTGTGCAAGCGTAGACAGCTGACACTGGGTTTCTTGAGAAGTTGCCACGTTACATAAGGCTTCTGCTTCTGAAACACAGCCAAAAACTGCTCATTACAGAACACGTCCAAGGAGCACGCTGCAGAAGGCTTGTCCATGAGCATCTCGGGGACATGAAAGCCACCTCGGAAAGCTATCAGGAATCCTGCCTTCTGGCCTCTTGCACTCTGGCTCCTTTACAGCGGCTCTGACTCAGAGTGGTGTGGAACACAGCCCTGTGCTGGTTCAGCCATCTGCTGTCGGCTCACAAAAGGAGTAAGAGTGGGAAAGGGGAGTTCGTGTTGAGGGCTCCTTCCCATGGGCACCCACTCCACAACTGTGTAGCTGTGCTTCATGGAAGACCAAGCAAGACTTATTCTTCTCTGAAGAGCGTGGTGCACGGCACTTCCTGGAAATGCTCCCAATATCAGGCATGTCACATTTGCATAGAAATGTATGGTCCTTGATGTGCGATCTCCAATGTCAATGGAGACTTTGAGGTCAGAGGTTTTCCGGTTTTACCTTTATTTTATGAGTCAATATTCATTCGGCAAACTAACACACAGTGGAGATTTGGAGGCATTATTTTAATTCCTAATGTAAATTTATTTCCAACAGATGCAGTTCTGAATCTATTACATTAAACGAATAAGAGGAAAGCATATGCCATCTATTAGTTACTAGCTGAAATTCTGCCAAGGGTGCTGGATGTCCCACACAACCACAAACGGGCCAAGCCCATCTCTAAATTCATCACTGGTCTCTAACCTAGGCGAGGGGAGGACACAGCCCTTCATTACTCACAGGCACTCACAGGAAATGGGTCGCGTTTTGATGCCGAACCCCACCGAGTTGTCCAGCTATGCTTCACATATCCCTGAAGCAGCCCCGCTCCTGGAATACCCTTGGTGAAAATTTTGCGATATCTAAGGCCATGCCCCAAAGTCCCCCGGTTTCCTAACCCTCTCTGCTCTATTGCACTTTCCTGATGCTTGGTTGGCAGCAGACAGGGCTTGCAGGAACTTAAGTGCCATGAGGTCACTAACAAGTTGAGTTTGCTTTGCTTTGAGCAGTTGCTTAAGCATAACGGGGAGAGGAAGGGAGGCTTTGGACGAGCTGCGTTTGTCATTATGAGTCGTTACCTTACACAGACCATCCTGCTAAAATCTCACACGGAAACCTAAAATGGGCACAGAGAGATAAATCTTTCCAAGAATCAGGCCAGCCAGAGGTTCTCACAAGGCCTTTTACTACCGCTCAACGGCTCAGTAGGATCCTCGGATTCTCACACACCTGGAGAACCGGAGGCCATGCTTGGGATCTCACTTATCAACTCTCTCTGTCTGGTTAGCAGTGTGAAAGCAGATAAATCATCGCCTTGTCTTCCTTAGCAACCGTATTGATCTTGTCAAGAAACGCCGCTGATGCCGGCTACACATGGGCACTTTTGGGGTGAAGGTTTGAACTTCCGCGGTTCGAAGCAAAGAAATGAAGTGAACCGCGGTGCGTCTGTAAGTGGGAGGAGACAAACAGATGAAGTTTGTCAGTGCATCCTTTCCAAGGAGAGCTGATGAGTGATGAGGCTGCCGTCTGGCTGATTGCAGATTGTGGCTTCTGAATGCGTACCTCTGTGCTAACAAAGGCACTGATTGCAGATAAGGTGGGGAGAGCTTTCCATCGAAGGAGGGTTTATTTAAAAACCAGCGGTTTTTGTATGACTGTTCACAACACTGCATAAATCTTTCAGCTGGCTTATCATTGAGTTCAGTGTATTTTTGGTACATTATATCTCAATGTTGTTAGCATATAGGAATTCCTCCATTTATGCACATGGGGGGGGTTGACAGATTTTCCCGTGAATGTGCACGGTCTCTCATCATGATGCTTTGCTGTGTGGTCACTTCAAGGCTAAATGGCATCGGATGGTTTCTAGCTTTGAATTATGGCAGGCTTCTGTCCTTTTTTTAACCTTCACCACACTGCATCATCAGTTATGCTGGACACAACTGCACTTTGTCCCCATCCTAAAGGGGCTTGGAGCATTTCGTTCTGTATCCCACAATTTTTTTTTTTTGTAAAATAATTCTTTTTGACAATTGGATTATGTTGTTTCTATATGGTCTGGTAAGTCCCCTACGGTGTGAAGTTATACCATTTCTCTTGTCATCTTTTGAGAGCGTGATATGATTTCTTTTCTGTAAATACAGTGGACAGGTCACTGATTCTCCTGTACGCTGGGAATAAGCTTTGCATGCATACCGACAGACATGTTTGCTTTCCCAATCTTGCAGCTTTTTCCATCAACAGTCTCGAGTAATATTTGATATGACTTTCCTTTCTTATTAACATTATTAATATTAGGAGTTAAAGTAATCAAAATACTAGTTGGAAAAGATGCCCATTTTTTTTTCCAGAACTGAGAGAACATGTCCTCTTTAGAGGAATTATTTGGTAGGAATTGTGTGTTACCAGACAGGACTGTTTGGCAACTCATGCCAATGCCTGTGTTATTGCTATAGGGTAGAGTGACAAAAGCCACATTTTGTTGAAGATTTCCCAGACTAACAGAATTTAGTGGGTGTGCAGAGATGGAATGTTACAGACCAGGAATCAAAATTACCTTGGCCCACCTTTGGAGGCCTTAACAGACGTTTATTACACACTTCTGAGACCTTAACATCTCCTTGATGTTTAGGTAAAATCTTTTGGGATGTATGAAGTTAGACTGTATCAACTAGCTTCTACCAAGGCAAAGCAAAGAGACACACTTCACTATACCCTGCCTACAATGTAGCTAGTAAAGACACTCATTTTATACTTCTTTTAGTTCTACCACTAATAAAGACCCATATAACTAGGCTGGAGAGATGTCTCAGGTTAAGAGCACTGGCTATGGTTCCCAGCACCACACCATAGCTCGTAACTTCCTGCAAATTCAATTCCCAGGAATCCCAAATCCATTTCCAGTCTTCACAGGCACTGCAAACACCAATTTAAATTAACAACATCCTCATGTGACCCACTTCTGTGGTAGAATACACCATACAGGGAAATCCAAAGTGGTTTTCCAGGGCCTTCACCACTCAGATATTGCTCAGAATAAACTATCTCTTATTCCTTTTACAGTAAGAGTTGTGTTTTATGTCTCGTGTTCATTATGGAAATATTTATAATTAAATAAGTAAAACCTTAAAGGAAATAATCAAAATGCATTGATTCAATTTTTGATTTTATGTTTATTTTAATAAGTATATATATACATTTACTGAATAAAATTAGTTCTATCCTTTTAACATATTTAAAAGTTATTATTTAAAATGTGTTATTTTCCTAATATTGTTCATTTGAAACTTTTTATTATACAAGTCATAGGATACATTTTTATTTTTTCTCTTTGCTTGTCAGTCTCTGACTCTAACTTTATTACTTTTTCCTCTATTTGGAAGATTTCATTTTTGTTGGTTTTTTTTCCCTGATAGCTTATATTAGATTCTTAGTGTTCTGTTCTTATCTAATGGAAACCAAAAATGTATGCCTATAATTTGCTATGAAGTACCCACCAGGTCCCTAAAGGATGTATTTTCACTATGGGGCTGCGTCCTGCATCTTTACACCACCTACTCCTTAAGCTTCTTTAACTATTTTCCCCTCTGAGTTTTTCTTTGAGCTGTGTAACCTTTATTAACATCAGTCAAACATGTGCCAACTACAAATTTATTAATTTTTTATTTCTTAATTATTTTTCCTCTAGAGCCATCTCATTTTATTGAGAAAGACTCAGGTTAAGAAAATAACCTACTTCACCTTTTATAGACAGGTTTTAGCCTATATAAATTTTTGTGATTATTAGACTTGAAACAATGATATCCAAGATATTGGCTATCACGAGTTACAGAGCAGTGATTTGGGAAAGAGAGACACAACACACACACACACACACACAGAGAGCGAGAGCGAGAGAGAGAGAGAGAGAGAGAGAGACTATTGGTGAGTTCAGGTGTGTCTCAGATAGGACTGAGGAGGAAGACCCATCTTGAATAGGGGCAGAGCCCCCCCTGAGGCTGTGGTCCCCTGATTGAGTGAAAGGCGATAGAGAAAGGGGCGTCTGAGAGGTACCATTCTCCTGCCTCTGCTCCCTAGACGGCATCACACACTATGCTGCCATTACCTCCTTTGCTTGACACACCAGAGTCCTCTGAAGCGAGAGCCACCATCAATTCTCCATTAGGCTGCTTCTGTCACGCATTTGGTCGCAAAAAAGTAACTAATATGGACACTAATTCAGTTCTTGGGACTTCAGTTGCTGTGTAAGTTGACACACAGGAGATATTTCTAAAACTCAAATGTTTAGGGATGAAAACCACAGTTGGTGAGATAGGCATCGTGCTGGAGAATCAGTGGCAGGGGCACAATCGCAGAGTGAATTTCCAACAACCCTGAGAGTATGCCAATGAAAACTAAGCCAGAACCCAAGAGATAGGATGGAGTAGCGAAAACAGAGATCACTAACCCGTTATAATGATGCAATCAAGGAGAGGGGGCGGAGCTTACAGGAGACGGACGAAGGTTTTCTGTACAAGGGACGGTTTATAGGTAGAAAAGTCAAGCCACACACTTAGGAAAAGCATTTGAAACTGAGTGTCTTATAAAGAACCTGACATATATGCTGAGCCGAGGAGGAAGAAAACAGCCCAATGAATAGAGATGGATGATTTGAACAGACACAGCCGCCAAAAAAAGGGGGGGGCGGAGAAATGCAGGTGATTGCCCGCATCATTATCGATTAGAAAAATAAATAAAGTTCACATTTCCTCTATGGTTCTTCAAGATGCCGTGACTCATATAGGCAGAACTCAAGAGTATGCCTCATAAGCCATGACAGACTGCCCATGGCCAGTCTGAAACAACTAACTCACTGCCACATGTATCCTCTGCGGCTGCTTCTATATCATGCATCTGTCAGAACGGCCAGAAGTAAATGGTTCACTAACTATGTGTTGCCAATACTTCCAAGCTGCAAGGCCATCTACCTTGCTGCTGTGGACAGACAGTGATACCTCTGTGGTTAATAATTTGGCAATTTCTTTAAAATTTAGATGTACACCTGGCCTAATGGCCATGCTATTTCACAAGATATTTCTATGATATAATGAAAATCACATGACCATACAAAGATTATTTCATATGTCTGTAAATCATCAAAATGTCTAATCATAGAAGAACACACATTATGCAATGGAAAGAATTAACTACTAAGAGATACTGCAACACAGATGAATCACGGAATCATATCACATGAAGAAATTAATCCAGAACATGCATTCGAGTGTATTCTATCACCATAAGTGAGTATGTATTTCAGAATATGCATTCAAGAGCATTTCATACAGGTATGTGAGTACGTATTTCAGAATATGCATTCAAGAGCATTTCATACAGGTATGTGAGTATGTATTTCAGAATATGCGTTCAAGAGCGTTCATACAGGTATAATATGCATTCAAGAGCATTCATACAGGTATGTGAGTACGTATTTCAGAATATGTATTCAAGAGCATTCATACAGGTATAATACGCATTCAAGAGCATTCATACAGGTATGTGAGTATGTATTTCGATAAGATTTCAAGTAGACTGCTATGATAGGAAGTCAGCATGGATGCTTGCTTGGCAGCAGCTGGGGGTTAGGATGGTGCAGATTCTAAGAGAGAATCACAAGTGAGCTGAGGAAACTTCGGGGGTGGGGCGAGGACGATGGAAATGTTCACAATCTTGGCTGTAGGGATTGACAGAGACAGTTGTGTTGCTGGGGTTTCTTTCCGGCCTGGTCCCACAGCCGCTTCAGCCCCAAATAAACACATGGACACTACATTAATTATTAAATGCTGGCCAATGGCTATGGCTTCTTACTGGCTAGCTCTCTCTTAATTATTAACCCATAACTACGAATCTATGTATTTCGCTTCCTATCTTCCTGGTCTCTCTACATGGCATCCCTTCACTGCCTCTTTTGCCTTTCCCAGAGTTCTCCTTGTCTCCCAGCCCCACCCATCTTCCTGCCTCTACTGGCCAACCAGTGTTTTATTCATCAACCAATAAGAGAAACATATACAGACATCCCCATCACAGTTGGAAGAAGATAAAATGGCAGTCCTTAAATCTATACAGTTTATTGTATATAAACACCAGAATAAAGTATTAAATAGTGTATCCGTGTTTCCTCTCCTTCTACTCCTTCCACCTCATCCTCCTTCCTCTCTGCCTTCCTCTATCCATGATTATTTGCAGGTCCGAAATCTATTAATGGCCAGTGAGGTTATTTCACAGATTACGCAAAGGCGAGGGCAATATATTTTTTAATGGCCTGCCGTGTGTACAATGTTGATGCTGTACTTGACAAGCTGCTCACGTTCTCTCGGGTCCTTTGGAGCTGCTGAAGAAACTAACTTTTATCACAAGCTACGCTGTGCTTTCGCTGCAGAGCATTTGAGTGGAAGACTACTTACAGCTCATCTCTGGGTTTCCCCCATGCTGTGACTCCTGTGTGCAGAACTAAGTGCGTCTCATTAGCCATGATACATGGCCGATCTGAATCGGCTGATGCACCCAACGCTTACTGTGTCCACCATGGCTGGCTCTACGTTTGGTTGGATTTTTTAGGTGCTGAACATCCAAAGCAAGACCACACGGATGCCGTAGCATTAAACAAGAATTAGACAGTGGGTCTTTCTACGCCATTTCTTCAGGCCAGAGAAAGCTGCAAGGATGACTGCATTGGCTAGAGTTTTCTCCAGCAAAGGAAAAACAAAGGAGAAAACGGAGGTAGCTTTTCCAGCAGCTTCAAGCGACACTTCGCATTAAATGACAAAGTTGCGTCCCCAAAAGCTTTTGAGGCACCCCCTGCTAACTCTGAAGTGCTACTTCTTCTAACCGCCCCACCGGGCAGACACAAAGGAAAGAGAGATGGCAGCAGGTGACAGAGAGCGCGGTAATCATGTCAGCAGGACTCAGAAGCGCCGGAGACCAGGACTTCATAAACAGCCTCCCCAGAGGTCTGCCTGTACACAGCTCCCACAGGCCTGCAGGGAATACTCTCTGTACCGAGAGCATAGTGTGAGCCAGGCCTGGGGTGGTCACAGAAGCTGCAAAGGCAGAACGCACGAAGCAACCCAGGAAATGACTGGAAAGACACCAAGGCCACCTGCCTCTACCTACATCAGCAGCAGGAAGGACTGGCCCCCCAGGTCCTACCCTGTGTCCTCCATACATCCCTGGAGAGGAGATGAGGGCCATTTCTGCCCCACATAACCATCTTAAGAAGAGTAACCAATGGGAAAAGGCCTGGCTGGGGCAGTGTAACTCGTGGGTCATTCATGGAAAAGTCTGGGGGAAGAAACCAGAAACAGTGATGGGAGTATTGAGGGAACTGTCTCTGAAAGAGGTTAAAAAAAAAAAAGTCTACCTCCTTCTAATATGGCACCAGTAACAAACCCAAATATGATCCCACCAAGCCCAATGTGGAGAATCAGTGAGCTATTCGGGCTTACGTACAAAGCATGGTGAGGGGTTATTTATAGGAGAGTGGGTAACCCTAAATCACTCACATCCCCTATAAAATCATACCCCAACATGAGTGACCGCTTCCCCACCTCCGGCAAGATGAAATGACGTGTTCAGCTAATCTTCCGCCATCTTCATGACCTAGCACATCCAGGTTATGTGTAATTAAGGTAGAGTTCCATACAACTGGCATGACAGGCAGAGAGAAGTGGCTGCAATCTTTGATGAGGGTCCTGAGCCCTTTGTATGAGGGGATGTCAACAGTTTGTAGTGGCAGCTGCCTTGCTGAAGACGGCGGCTGTTGGGCTGTAGTGAGCAGTGCTATACGGAAAGGGTGGGATGGATAATACCGTCACAGAAAGGTAGGATAACAGATAAGGAGGCAATAGCCATGTTACAGTAAAAAAAAAAACCAAAAAACAAAAAACCTTCTCATCTCATAAATGTCCAACTATTTTCTTTTCCATTCTTCTTCTATAAATAGTAGTGTGTAGTAATAATACTGTGAGCGAATTGGGTAATTCTAGCAATTACAAACCAGCCTCCCTCTTCCAGGACAGCTCTCTCTCAGGTCGTACAAGTACATGCTTTCTTCCGAATTTTATCGGCACCATAGTGGTATAATTTAAATTTCAAGTAGATGGGACATAGAGATATGGCCAAAACACAGCATGCTTAACGTAAGATCGCTTTTCTTTTTTTCATCCCCCACTTTTGAGAATGAACAAAGCTAAGCTTGTTGCATGATTTAAAACACAAAATTTTACGTTTTATTAATTTTTGGTTGTCTGTGAGGAATTGTCCTTCTGTGGCATCCACGATAACTGTTGTCTAAAGCTCTTCACAAGTGCTGGACCCATCCCACCAGCCTTCCAATGCCATGGCGTGTGGTTTAACTCAAGTTGCCTCTCGGTTCTGGCAATACTTACTTATTCATTACATTGTTTTTATCTACTTGTATCTATTTGTGACAGTGGGATTGAACTCAGGGTCTCATACCTGGCAGGTGAGTTCGGCCATATGTATCATTGAATTAAAACTAGACCCAAAGGATAAGGCATGGGTGTGGAGCAGATCATGAAACCCCACCATAGCTGAGGACCTATTGGTACCCGATGGCTGTTATGGGAGGGAGAGTCAGAGAGGCTGCCTGTGGTCGTGCAGTGGCCCTATGCCCATGCACTCACGTGAACTTTTACAAAAGAGCACGTGAAGCTGACACCAAGTAGGCAGTGTAGGGGATGGGGGTGGGGAGGTCTTGGAAGACAAGGAATTGAGGAGTAGACTTGGTCAAAATATATATGTGTGTTTGTATAAAATTCCCAAGCAATAAAAATGATCTGAAAATTGTAAAAAGTTATTTTGATGTTTATATTCACAACTTTAAATAAAGACGGTTTTAAAATTAAACTAAGTAACATAATGATAATGTTAAAAATGTAAGGCAAAACAAACGTTAGATGGAGACATGAATAACCTACAACTTGCAAAAAGTCCTGGACTAAATAAGCAAGGACTTGACCTAGCACAAACTTCATGGCATTAGACAGTAGAATGGTTAACAGAATGAGACCAGCTATCAGAATGGAAGACTGGAATGAAAATCTCACAGGCCACTTGATCTTGGACATGTTTCTGGTTAAACTGTGTTTTCTCTAGCTATAAGATTTGTAAAGTTCCAAGGAGGAGCCAATGGGCCTCCCAGACTGATAGCTGGGAATCCAGCATGGGACTGACTCAGACCCCCTGAACATGGGTCTCAGCTAGAAGGACTGAGCAGTCTAAGGGACCTCAGACAGTGGAACCAGGATGTATTCCTGGTGCACAAAAGGACCTTGTGGACACATCCCCCATGGAGGGATACTCCCTTAACCTAGAGATAGGAGAGAAGTCCTATTCCCTACTTCAAATGACTTGACAGATTTACATGAGCCCACCTGGATAGCATAGCCCTACATGTGGAATGGGGGTGGGGGGATGGGAGGGGATAGTGGTCAGGGTGCATGTGAGGGGGGGAAGAGGGTAAGTGGGAGGGAAGGAGGGAGAGAGGGAGAGGAAACTGGGATTGACATGTAAACTTTTTAAATTATATTATTAATAATAAAAAAAATTAAAAAGATTTGTAAAGCTCCATAAAAAATGGGTTATTTTGCTTGAACAATTTTACATATCTGTGGGGTCATATACGACAGCACATACTAATTAGCCAACAATTAACATAGTTTATGTTAGGGAAAGGATTTTACTCAATAACGGCACAGAAACACATGGAGAGTATTGTAAGTCTTACCTCTAATGGAAAGCAAGTGTGTGGCTGACTTGAGTATGGTAACAAATGGCATGACCTTGGGTTTGGTAGGTGACCTATGTATAGTACCAAAAGGAGCCCAATCCGATAAACAGCTATCTGGTAAGCTGGACTTCCTTGAAACTAAAGGCATCCGCTTGGTTAAAAAAAAATCTGAAATGTGAAATCTGATCATGCAATAAGAAAAAGTTTACAACTCAACAATCTAGGAGCAACCCATTTTAAAGATGGGTATATGATGTACGGAGACATGTTTCCAAAGCAATTGGTCTGCCCATCAAACTCAGAGCTCCCTGAGCCCACTAGTCTCAGTAGGCGGCTTGCTATGGGGACCCCTGAGCTCCACCTTCCCAGGCAGGGATTAGAAGTAGACTGCCAGGTCCCTGTGGGCGTTTGCATGTGCACGGGTCCCAGGAATCACCTGGGTGACAAGCGCATTAGCCATCTCTCCAATGCCTAAGCAGTTTGCATATGATCCTAAACTGCTTTGAATCTTCTCGTGATTCTGTTTGCTGTTTGCTGCTCTTGCCTGTCCCGGAGGCTGAGTCCTGCCCACCGACTGACTCCCTCAGCGTGCTGTTTCACTATAGGAGAGGTAGAATTAGTCACATATTTAGCATTTTTCTCCTTTTAAAAATCATAAGAAGGCTAAAGCATTTCCAGCTATGACTTATTTTCTTTTTAAGACAGTAAGACGGTGTCTTCTATGTGGCCTGCGCTGTTCTGATCTAGAATCCATGACCCTCTGGTCTCAGGGTCTAAGCTAGTGGGCCTGATTACAGGCATGTGACACATACCTGGCTTGCTATGAACTTTTAAGCTGTACAATTCTATGTCCCTAATATGATTTATTTATGTTCATTTTATGTGTACAAATGTTTTGCCTGCAGATATGTAAGTATAATTTATTCATGCCTGGTACCCACAGAGGCCAGAAGACGGAACCAGATGCCCTGGAACTGGAGTTTCGGGCAGTCATAAGAAGCTATATGGGTGCTGGGAAGAGAACCTGGGTCCTCTTAACCATGGAGCCATCTCTTCAACCCCTTGCTTGTTTGTTTCTGGTTGGCACATGTACTTATCTTGGTTACTTTGCTGTTGCCATGGCAAAACACCAAGACCAAAGCAACTTACAAAAACACAAGTAGAAAAACAACACAAAAAACAAAAAGCAAAAAAACCCATTTAATTAGGAGGCTCACAATTCAAGACAATTCAAGAGGTGAGTCCATGACCATCACTGTGGGAGCTATTGTCATTCAAGCCGCTACAGAATTCATAATAAACACAAAATCTACTAAATTTGAAACCATTCTAGTACATTCTAACTAAAGATGATCCCCACGAGTGGACCACGTGTATTTTCTAAATCTGAAGCAAGACAGTGTGAAATGTCTCCCACTCTGTATTACTATCGATCACTGTTTTCAATTATTTTTCACCGAAGTGTTGGTTGCTATGAGAAATAATTTCATTCGCATGTTTGTGTCCTTTGTGCCTAGTAGTTAACATCTGTCCCCAAGCCTCACACAAACACATTGTAATTCATAGTAATTCAATCACAGAGCAGCATTCATTCAATAAATATTTGCTAGTTGACTGACTGGATGACTTATTTAGACTTAGTTTGTCAGAGACATATACGAGCTCTGGTCCAATGATACCATTTCTTCAGTTCTGTGATCCCAGCTTTGCATAGTTATGAGAGTCCTAATCTAGCAGACGCATTTTATAGGGCTGGACATTAACACTATGGGAAGCCATGCCATTTCAGATGCTCACTGATAGAATGACAAGAAAATCTAACCACTTGACTTCCATTCATTATATTGCTACTACATGGGATTTTGGGCTGGTGAAATCCTCATGGGTTCAATACTCCTGCTCTTTGTCATAAACATAAATAAAAGCCCAGGTTATAAATGGCCTCCTTTCTTTGAAGTTACTGGCATTGGACTTCCTGAAACAAGCCAACACTCTCATCTCTTGGTGTGATGTGAATAACCAGCAATGTTCAAGATTGCAGAATAATTGGAGAAGGGTTAAGAGGCAGAGCAATGATTATCTGCCTACTAACAGCATTGGAAAGGGGATTAAACCATCCTTTTAAGGACTTGACAAATTCCCTTTACTGTGACATCCTCTTTCTACAGAACTATCAATATCCTGCAGAACAAATACACCAAGAACATGGTGTAACTTAAAAATCTTTTTAAAAATACATGTATTTATTTATTTATTTATTTACTTATTTGTCCCTATGTACAGGGGTGGAGGAGCTCATGTATGATGATTATGTGTGTGTGTGTGTGAGAGAGAGAGAGAGAGAGAGAGAGAGAGAGAGAGAGAGGGAGAGAGAGAGGGAGGGAGACAGAGAGGGAGGGAGAGAGAGGGAGGGAGAGAGAGGGAGAGAGAGAGAGGGAGAGAGAGAGGGAGGGAGAGAGAGAGGGAGAGAGAGAGGGAGAGAGAGAGAGGGAGAGAGAGGGAGGGAGAGAGAGAGAGGGAGAGAGAGGGAGAGAGAGAGAGGAGAGAGAGAGAGAGAGAGAGAGAGAGAGAGAGAGGGAGAGAGAGAGGGAGAGAGAGGGAGAGAGAGAGAGGGAGAGAGAGGGAGAGAGAGAGGGAGAGAGAGAGGGAGAGAGAGAGAGGGAGAGAGAGAGGGAGAGAGAGAGAGAGGGGGGGGATGAGACTGAGACAGCTGGGGTAGTTCTCTCCTTCTACCATGTGGGTCCCAGGTATTGAATTCAGATCATCAGGCTTGGTGACAAGTGCCTTTAGCTGCTGAATAATTTCACTGGAACCCAATTTTAAGAATCTTTTATCACATTTAAAAATATTTTACAAAATGTTTTTCTTGAAAATATTATCTCAAACTGTTTTATTCCTAATTTTCAAATGTCTTATAACTGTTACAAAATTTTTCATTCTTATATAGTTAATTTCTCAGTTATTAAGATATACTTATGGTTTGCATGAGAATGGCCCCAGGGGAGTCATATGTTTGAATATTTGGTTCCCAGTCGGTGGACTGTTCGGGAAGGATTAGTAGGTGTGGCCTCATTGAAAGAGACATACCACTGGGAGTACGGTTTGAATTTTTAAAAGCCTATACCAGGCTCTCCCTCCTACTGCTTTTGGATCACATTTAAGCTCTCAGCAGGAGCCAGCTCCATGCCTGCCATGATGATCAGGGATGCTCCCTCTAAAACTGTAAGCAAGCGCCTAATTAGATGCTTTGTTTCACCTTTCTTTCTAGTTACTTTGTAGCACCCAATTACACACTTTGTTTCACCTTTCTTTCTAGTTACTTTGTTCCCTGTGACTCATTACTTGGATCCTGGTCGCTGTTTTCATGGCTCCTCCCTGCAGGGCTCTGTGACAATCCCCGATCCTCCTGTGCTCCCTTTACTTGGAGCTTGCTTCATTTGCATGTATGCCCTCATATTTCATCACTCGGGCTCCTCTGAAAAGACGTGCTAAGATGTTAGCCAATTTCTACAGAGGACGAACTTTCCGAAAGAATGTGAAGTTCATGTTGATTGTTTCTAATAATTCCTATGGAGCACTTGACACATTGCAGATCAGAGCAAATTTCTTCCTTTTCAACCCCAAACAGAACATATATTACATGTCATGTGTCAGGACGTTGTGAGCCAGAAGTCTGCAAGGACTAGAGGGAAGCCTTGGCCACGAGAAGCCTAGAGCCCCGTGACATCCTCTCTTGACTGTGCCTCCGACAGACCTGGGGCTCTGACTAAACTACTCATTAGAAGGTCTCCAGCTCTGGTTTTGATGAGACAAGTTGATTAAAAACCAGAGGAGAAAAAGGAGGTCGCCTTGAAAGATAATGTGGATAGTGAGCTTTCAAATTAAATTTCTGATAGCTTTGAGCTTCAGCGAAATGAGAATGGAGAATCAAAATAAAGTCGCAGTGTTTTAGACGAGCCTTTTATCTGAAGGGAAACATTCTCATCAGAGGCTGTGGCATCTCAGGCAGTGCCTTTGATGCTGCTGGAGTTGAGGACAAGCGATGCCCTTAATCACTGGGAAACTAAAGGTTGCACTCATTTTGTATGGCTGTAGTTTGCTTCACAAGCTGACCTTGTACCTGGGCTAGCTAAAAGGTGGTTAATATGTAACAGACGGGGCTGTATGCACCAAAATTCCTATGCTGGAGCTCCTGCCGCCATTGTGATGGTGTTTGCTCTTGGGTCTTTTGGAAATAATTAGAATTAGATGTGGTCATGGGGGTAAATTTTCGTGATAGGATTGGTGGTTTTAAAATTTTATTTTTAATCTAAAAGTTGAAAAAAGAGGGGGGCTATCTGCAACATGTGAAGGCAGCCCCAGAAGGCAACTATGCATTCCAGGAAGGGAGACTTCCCCAGGGCCACACTGGCCAGCAACCTGATCTGGACGTTGTTAGCACTCACGTTGTGAGAACTAAATGTCTGCTTAATAAACGAAACACACCCTAACAGAGAGACGGAGTGGGGGTGTTTTCGTGCTTGCCTTTTAGTTAGACATTTCTTGCTTTACAGGTGCTGTAACCATGGTATCCATAAGTCTGAGATTCTGTTCAAATTATGATTAAATTTTTTTTCCATAAAAAGAAGTTGGAGAAACTGTAATATCAGAGTTCACAGGCTCCCAACCTCTGTGGGTAATTGTCTGATGAGTTGATCCTGGAGAACATAAAATGCAACTTTCTAGAAGAAAAAGCAGGAGGTGTAAGAAAGAAGTGTCAGTAACCCAAGCTGGTAACACAATTACACGCTAAAATAACAAAAAAACCCTTTACGTAAACTATGAAAATGGGCTCTGTGCAGTTCTCAACCTTTTAATGACTAATTGTTCTCCTTTTATGCTCCGCATGATGGATGCTTAAAAGGAGAACGATCTGAACACTTTGCCAATAAATCTAGACATGTTGCAGAAGGGAGCTTCGAAGGAGACCCATTATGATGTGGTTTGGTAGATGAGCCATGAAGCCTCCAATCACATGCTGGTACTTCTATTTGTCAATTTATTAGCAGGCTCAATATGTCTAAATTTAACTTATGAAAAATTGAAATTATCCTAAGGATGTTTTCTTTCTCCTTTTAGGCTTATGACATAAAACATATTCTTTAAAGGCTGCATTCTGTAGCTTATGGATGTTGCCTATATAGAACATGTAAGATAATATTCTATACTTCAGTATATCCTAATGCTTACATATATTTAAGGAAATAGGCATGGTGGTATGGGGAAAGAAACTTCATGATCAGAAATGTGTCACATAAAATCATTGTAATCATCCTGTTTTAATAAAATTCTACTCAAAATTAAATCTTTTTTCAATGAACCCTTTCTTCCTTTAGAATATAAAAACATTATCTCAGATGAATGGCACTGATTTGTATGACACAGTAGATCCTTGGGCACAGGAGGATGCAGATTTGTAGGCACATGCCTTGTTCTCATGGGTATGCCCACCTGGGAACAGCTCTAGGTGACAACATCCTCCGTGCCCTCTGCATCAGCTTCTGCCTCTGAGTTCCTGCCTTGAGTCCCTCCCCCTGGCTTCTCTGGATGATAAACTAGAAGCTGTAAGGTGATGGAGAATACTATTTTAAGGTGTGTGACTTTTATTAATGCTGCATTTGTTTAACTCTGTGACAGTGTAAAACACTCAGTGGTCCTAATAAAGAGCTGGATGGCCAATAGTGAGGCAGGAGCAAGGACGGGCGGGGCTGGCAGGCAGAGAGGAGAAACAGAAGGAAAAGCTAGGAGCAAGGAGGGGAGGACATCACAGGCCAGCCATCGAGGGAGTAAGAAGGAAAATAAGATAAACAAAATAAAAAAGGTAAGAGCCAGAGGGGAAAGGTAGATGGGACAGAAAAGCTGACAAGAAAGAAGCCAGGCTAAGGCCGGGCATTCATAGGTAACGAGACTCCATGAGTGATTCATTGGGAGCTGGGTGGCAGGCCCCTCAAGAAGGCCAAAAAGCCCAAAAGGTAACACATTTCAAACTATAGTAAGATGGAATTAACCCTTTCCTCCCAGGTTGCTTTTGGTCATAGAGTTTTATCACAGCAACAGAAACCCTAAGACATTTGTATTTGATTCTAGAGTAAACTCTCCTCTATTCCTTTTTTGAGGAGAACCGTGGGTTTGGTTTTTGTTCAGGGCAAAGTGGTATTAGTTTGTATCATCAACATAGGCATGTATTAACATAATTATATTCTAAGCGATCTCATGATATAAATGACAAATTTTCCAGGAAAGACAAATCTTCTTGGGCCTCTTCTCCCATATACATCTTGTTGAATGTACCGATCCCAGAAAATCTTGTCCTGTGTATTATTTGATCTCGGGATTTGTCTGCTAACTAGTGACCTTCCAATCCGAGGCCACGTCCAGCCCTGGAGAATAACAGGTTTGCTCACGGCCTGGTGGAGAAGCTGCAACTTCCCCGGCTCAGGATTCTTCCGCACATGCACTTGGAGTAGCATCTGGGCCCATTGCCTCACTCTCAAAGTATCAAGGTGCGAGAGACTGAGGCAGGGAGTTAAGGACAGTGTTCCGTGGGTAGAGCGCCTGCTAAACAGGTATGAGGATGCAAGTTCACATCCCAGTGCCCACATAAAAGCTGACTGCATCCTGTCTTTGTAACCTCGATGTCAGTGAATGGAGGTAATGCTTGCTTCCCTGGCCAGCTTGGCTGAAATGGCAACTCTGTATCTGACTATGTGACCCTGCCTCAAAAAATAAGGTGGAAACACTGTTGAGGGGGACACCTGGCTGGCATGGACCTGGATTCCACAGGCACAGAGGTGCACATACATTTGTGCACACACATGCACATATATGCATGCAGGCACATGTGCCAATTCCTCGGCAGCACAGGAGTCATGGGAATTCTGCAGAAGGCTGAAACAGCAGAAGACTAACAGGGGCCTTTGGAAGTAGGCTAAATCAAATCCCAGACCTGACAGCACCTCCCATGGAGGCATTTGAGAATGTGTACGCCACAAGACACAAATGATATTACCTGTGTCCAAACACAGTCATGATGATTGCTTTGCCATCGCTCTTTGCCATTCTAGATAATGTACTATTTCCATACACTGACCTTTCACATTGGATAGGGCTTTTAATCAAAAATTTTTTATGAGTTGTCCTAGGTTCTTAAATCCAAAAACCTTTCTTTTCCACTTCAACAGTGATATTCAAAACAAAAGAAATTCCAAACCGTACTTCCTTGTGACTACAAATGAGCAATAAAATGTCCGTGTGTGTGTGTGTGTGTGTGTGTGTGTGTGTGTGTGTGTGTTATAAAATTATACTTTGCAAGTGGGACAGCCACAGAACAGGAGCTTCAAACATCAAAGGTGGCTCCCAGAACACTCTTTCAAACAAGAAAGCCCTGCCCGCAGGGCCTTATCTTGAAAAGCTCACATTGGTTGGCAGAGCAACCTTTAAAGGATTACCTTAACGTGCAAGGCTCTGGGCCCTCCCTCTCTGAAGTGATCTGAAATTCATACCACAAATAGCCGCATGACCAGCATTGTTGAGGGACCCTGATGTGTGTGGGGAAGATGAAGGAAGGGATGAAGTTTCACAATGAGCAGCCTCACACGTGGACATTTTGTGTTGTGACCAAGCAAACTGATGGGTAAAGTTAGTTGGCTGTCAATTAGCATCACGTGATCCAATATCTTCCCCTTCAGCAGGTGCGGTTTCAGAAGCCACAAGCCTGTAGGCATTTCTTAAAACATATATCTCTTTTCTTTGCCAATCTGTGCAGTAGGATTTGCTCTGGCTGCATTTCTGGGTTTTCAGAGAATGTGGTCTTCCGTGACCATTGATTCTACCAATCATAAACTGGAAACATTTAAAAGGAAAAAAGTTCACATTCAGTAATGAGCATTTTCCCTGGTTTTCTCTTGTCATGGTCTCTAAGCTCTACAAGACCTGTATGTTACATTAGAAAGTATAAACAACTTAGTAGGAATTTGAGCAAATAGAAAGAAGGGCACATGTTATATGTAACTACTATTTTCCATGAAAGACTTGAGAATTCACAGAGGTTGGTTAGCACCCCTGAAGGTCCTGGAACCAAGTACCCTAAGAATACTTTAGGATAGCTATATATCTTCGTGTAGTATTTCCTATTTTTAGCTGTGATTACTTTTTATTTTTATTTTCATATCATAACAGTAATAAAATAACTCCATGCCTACTGAAAATGATCAAGCATAAAAATATAACATAAAAAGTCCACCCCCAATTTGATCTTATATTTTCTGTTCTCAATTCCAAAGAACCATTACCATTCATAGAGACCTTTCCATGAATGAGCATGTGTGTATTTTGACACTTTTAAATGCCATTCCAATAGCCATTGTTCTGCAATATGCTTTTCTGGATAAGAAAGTGATTCTCTCATCTCTGGGTCAGTAACTATGGAGCTTCCTGCATTTTTAGATACCTGGATAGAGCTTCACAAAAGCTCACGTTGGTTGCAGAGTGATCTTTGAAGGACTGCCTTACTGTGGGAGGGATTTGGCCCTCAACGACACGTTCTGAAATTCATACCACCAATGGCTCTGTAAACAGTGGTGTGTAGGGATGTGATGGACGTGAAGGGGAAATAAGAAGGGCTGGAATTCTCTCCTCTATTTCCTTTGTGTTTTTGAAAATGGTTTTGAGAGAGGGGAGTCTTTGTAACCCATCGTACTGATGGATGTTGCAAAACCTTTTTCCTAATTGTTTCATTTTCACAGTTAAAACTATTAGCTGCTTATTACAGCTTAATTTCCAGCTTCCTATGGAAACTTGTGCTAACTTTCTGCCTCTGGTGACGCCCACCTTGTCTCTTTTCTGTGTATAATGCAGAGCCAATGATCTCCCTTAGCCATAGCTGAGTGCTATCACAAATTCTTGGTTATTTCCTTCCTGGTAACTGGTGCTCTCTGGATCCCTTTGATTGCTATAAGTAAGACTCTTTGGTGTTCTCTGATAGATGTACACAGTGGGTTCTTAGTAAACGTCCTTGGGGAATAGTGGAGCCAACCTTTCAGCCTGTTTGTTGCACGTGTGCCTAAATACTTCCAACGAGAGACTCTTGGAAGTAAAATTCCTGCCCAAGGTCTGCGAGCTCTCGTGAGGTACTGATGAGCAGCATGGAAGAGCACAGAAGAGCAGGCATCACTGAACTGCCCCTCCCACTCGGCACAGTGGGACAACCCAACAGGTGTGAACAAGATTTGCATCATTTAAAAGTTACCCCAACCTTAACAAAGCTTTCCATGCTTACCAGAGTTGTATTTTATCACTGTTTGAAATACATGCATATCTTTCCACTTGTTGTCTTAAAAATACCCTTCTCTTCTGTTATCTCATCAGATCGGGAGGGTTTTATTTGTTTGGTTGGTTTATATCTTAAACCTATTGGAACTTACTATTGTGTTTTGGATAATAGAGTGGGATGTTATTCTATAAAGAGATGTTTGGTGTCTTTTCTTTATTAAAATATTGAATAGACGTTAGATGTTTTATGAAATTCTAACAAGAACAAGAACAAATACAAACAAACAAACAAACAAACAAAAACCAGCCACCATAGCAAAGAAAATAAAAATTATTCTGACAGAATTTCTGTTACATTTGGGTGATTTCACTTCTTCTATATATGCCTACATATATGTTTGCAGAAACACTAATATTCATTCATACAACATAAACTTTTGTTTACTCTATATTCCCTTATGCTAGGACATCTTCTTTGGTTAATAAATTTTTAAAATTTGGTTTTAAATAATTGAATAATGTATGTGATGATAGCACAAGCACATGAATATATTTTAATAGTTTTAATAGCTCATGATGCTCACAGTTCATTCCTGCTTCCCCTACTAATAAAATTCAATCATCAGTGGAAAAACAAAGTTTCTCAGATAATCTCCAGGGCTGTCTGTCTGTGACTTCATTCCCCACACAGAAAGGGCTTACAAATCATTTCATTCATCTTTGTTTTACACCAGACAGGTTGTATTGTTTTATCGGTTAAAGATCCCCTATCTTAAGCATTTCATAAGAGTTTATTAACTACCAAAAATCACTTAAAAGCATGTTAGAAGGTTCAGATGAGAAGAAATAAATTCAGAACAAGAGAAAGGAAGGAAGGAAGGAAGGAAGAAAGAAAGAAAGAAAGAAAGAAAGAAAGAAAGAAGGAAGGAAGGAAGGAAGGAAGGAAGGAAGGAAGGAAGGAAGGAAGGAAGGAAGGAAGAAGGAAAGGACATGAAAAGAGGAACAGTTGAGATTTTGCTGGAAACAAGTATGAACTAAAAGACATGCAATAGACCTGCACATGTTCAAACCAAACAACATTCCAGAACCGAGGGGGGAAATGAACACAAAGTCCCAGAACTAAGCAAAGACGCTGTTTGTAATTGATACCTGCTGGAAAAGGGAAAGTCAGTTTTCTCCTGTAGAGTTTTGCTGGGTAGGGAGTATCAGCTATACACCAGGGCGGGACCCACGCCCTGGAAAGATTGCCCAACAGAAAGGAGACTGTCTTTCTTTTGTTTGTTTTTGTTCGGGTGTGACAATTTCTGGCCTTTTGTTTGTTTTGATATTGGTTTTGAACTCAATAGAAGACCACTGTTCTATCACAACACCACTGACAGCACAGGCACTAAGAACGACAACTAACAAATGGAATCTCATGAAACTGAAAAGCTTCTGTGTGGTAAAGGGCACTGTCATTCGGACAAAGTGGCAGCCTACAGAATGGAGGAAAATTTGCAACAACTACACATCTGATAGAAGACTAATGTCCAAAATACACTGTTGAAAACTCCAAAGAAATGGACTCCAGGAAAACAAGTAATCCATTAAAAATGGGGTGCAGATCTAAACAGAGAACTTTCAAAATAGGAAGCTCAGATGGCCCAGAAGCATTTAAAGAACGTTTTGACATCCTTAGTCATCAGGTAAATGCAAATCAAAACTACTTTGAGATTTCACCTTATACTAGTCAGGCTGGCAAGATGAATAGTACAAGTGACAGCTCATGCTGGAGACGATACGGAGTAAGTAGAACTTACTTCATCTGCTACACAGACACTTGCTCCCTCTAGAATAGAGCAGAACAGAATTGCCACTCTATTCATAACAGCTAGAAATTAGAAACAGCCAATGCCTGTCAACGGCTGAACGGTTAAAGAAAATGAGGTATATTTCCACAATGCGATAGTACTCAGGTGTTAAAAAATGATATCATGGAACTCACAGATAAATAGATGGAGCTAGAAAAACAAACAACAACAACTAACATCCTGGGTAAGGTAGCCCAGACCCAGGACGTCAAATAGTGTATGTCTTCATCTATATGTAAGGAAACTACAATCTGTAGACCCACAGAAGTTAGACAGAGTGAGGGAGCAGGTGGGGGCGGGGAAGGATCTCCCTCGGAAAACGAAACAGGATAGATAGTTATGATGGACAGGGGCAGGGAGACTAGAACAGGGGGATCAAAGAAGGCAGAGGGGATGGAGGGAAGGAAGGAAGATAACTAAAACTAAGGGCCAGTTGAGGGGTTTACGGGAAACCTAATACAGTAGAAGCTTCCTAAAATAAATACGTACAATGAAGTTGATCTAAATGAAATCACCTAGTAACAGGGGAGGTGGAGCCCCCAGCTGGACCTTTTTCATCACCATATGAAGCTTCCAAGTGCTGAGAATGGGTTACACCTAATTTATTTCTTGGCCAAGATAAATTTTATAATGACGAATGTTTACCAGCATGGAGGTAAAAGGAGGAAAAACAAAACAAAACAAACTTTTTAAATTAAGTTCTTGTGTTGATGTATTTATGTTTAATTGGCAATACCACAGAATTGTGTATGTAGTCAAGGGAACAGACTAGAAATGCAGATGTAAAGACAGAAAAGTTGGTAATGCTATCCTATCCTTGACCAAAAGGGGAAAAAAGACCCAACAACTCTGCTTGTATGATATATCATTGTATGTGAACTAGATTTCTACATAATTAAAAGTTGTAAGCACCATAAGCTCACCCATAAATATCAGCTATGATCTCCCATACATAATCCTATAGTCTTTTAAAAAAATACTTTTATCATTGAGTACTTTGTGTGAGCAAGAAAACTTGTAAATTCAAAATTACTAAACATTATCTGCTTCATCATTTAATGAGGGCAACCAAATTAGACTGGTGCCTTCTGTTGTCAGTGAGGATACTTGTGGCTCAGGAAGCTCACATGTATGTCATTTGTGCTTCCTCCCCTGGGAATGTAAGTTGTTAGCTAACCACATTTAAGCTTTTGGATTCCATGGTATTGCATAATGAGGAAAAGTGTGGCATAGTGTTTTAGTTATTATTTTTAAGATTGTACGTGTATGGAGGATCTGCCTGCACATAGTCTATGTACTGTGTTGATGCCTGGAGTCCATAGAGGTTATCAGAGGGCATCAGATCCCTAGAATCTGGACTTAGAGGTTGTGAGCCACCTCCAGCATAGACACTGGGCACTGAGTCTACATTATCTATAAGAGCAGTAAGTGCTCTAAACTTCTGAGCCACTACCCAAGAGGATACTCTTTTAATGTAAATAAAAAAAATTATATTAGACCCTTAACACAAAGATGTCTCTTTAAATATAGCCACGATTACCTGATCATTGGGTTGATTTGAGGCCCAGGAGACAGACTAGATTCCACAAAATATATTTTTAATGAATAAAGGTACTCCTGGGTACCATTTATCTTACTCAGATAATGTAAGGGTTACTGGATGGGGGGGGGAAGAGATAAATTTATAGAGATGTTTTAGAAAAGGAAAACAATGAAAGCTGATGCTACAGTCAGAGTAAAATTCATATTTATTCATTCCATACAATATTTCTCCATTCAACATACCCAAAGCAATACAAATGAACGGAATGATGGAACTAATTGAATTATCTGCATCTGTAGAGTGGATGCTACATGTCTTTGGATACCAGGGGTGGGTGTTTATCAGCAATTCACTGGGTCCTACAAGACCTCTTCTCTCCAGAAAAGGCTTTACCAAGTACACTGGCAAATCAGCAGCTTGGCTCCCCGGTTTCATGAACAAATTGTTCTGCACGTGGAACAAGCTGTGATGCAGGAGCCTATGCGTCTTGTGTGCACAGGCTTATCCTTTAGGATGACACCAATGGCCACCACCGCCTATTACACATCCTGAGCCATGCCAAGGCTACATCAAGACAAATGGGAAGGTGAACTGTGCTGTGCTCCAGGAGGGATAATTCAGCATCACTTCATTGCTTAATATTTGCACCGAGAGGAGGCAGAACACATCCTGGGGACATTCAGAGGGAAGGGGCCCTGCTAAGCAGACAAGCATTATTCCCAGTCTTTCAGCTCTGGGCCTAAACCCAAATGCTCATTTAGTAACCCAATGCCCCACAGGAAATGGGAACAATCCTCCATAGAAAACAGCACAGGGCCCAGGTGCTGTCAATCATGAGCAATCCTGGGTCCGTGATTCAGAGCCTACCACATGTGGCTTTGTAACTTCTGACAGCCAATCATATTCAGGGTCTTCCTACGAGTTAACGGCTCATTTTGGATCCCAGAATGACTTTTTATCAGCACTAGCTTTCTTACTGGGGATATGTCTACCAACTCATTGCTTAGTGTTTTAGGAGTCAGGAACCTCTTTTGTAACTGTGAAAAGAATAGTATATACTCCAAGGATTGCTGTGAGGGCCAATAAAAAAACAAAAAACACATAGTGTTATCTGGTGTGCATTTGGCATTGAGCTAAGCCTTAGCTACTGTTTTCAGTAGCATCTATTCCAAAATGGCACTTTCCACACAGATTGTCTTACTTTTATTTCATTTTTAAGACTTTTATGTGTGTGTGCGCGCACATGCGCGTCTGTGTTTGCATATAAACTATAAATGTGTCGTCTGCCAGTCTGTGTATGAACTATATATGCATCAGTGCCCACAGGGGACAGAAGAGGGGCTTCAGATCCCTTGGATCTGGACACAGATATTTATAAAACGCCTGAAGTGGGTGCTTTTTTCTGGCAGAGCAGAAAGCTTTTGTACCCACTCCTCCACCCCTACCTAACAGTTTTGCTCCGACCTCTCTTGTGTTTCCAGCTCTGGCTGCTAACAAGGGGTTAACTGGGCTTCAGCATGCTGTTAGTTTATTATTCTTCCTTTTGAAGAAGAACCAGCTTCCTTATTTGTTTTTTTATTTCCTCAAAAAATGGCAGACACATAGCTTCTGAAGTTCTGCATTTTAAATAAGGCATCTTGTGAGGAAGCTGAGAAGCTGTGGTTACCGCTGCCATATTGTCTTACTCTGGTGTTTTCTTGACATGAGTTTCTATCATTGTGGTTAGATAACCTCTCCCTTGCCCTGGAGAATTCTGGAAGGTTTCCATTCTTCTATCCATCTTCCTGAAGGACCCTCTGGCATCTCCAACTTCTCTAGTTTTTATCCTAAGCTGACCTTGTACAGCTATGAAAGAAAATTAGGCTGACAAATTCATAGAGTTTTGCGGCCAGTGGAATCCTTGGCCAAGGATTTGGCTGGAGTCAGTGCCAAGTGGCTTTGACTCTTGGAGCAGTTCATTATTTCTTAATTGGCCATTTGCATGCAAGCCTGTAGCCCAGAGGCTTCAGTGAGCATCCCGGAAACCTGCCCCTGTGGACGCTGAGGCACTCTCGTTTCCCGAGTGCCCACAGAGCAACATTCATCAGGCAGAGATGACTTATGTCACACACTCTATCCCCGCCACAGCTCTGGGAAGTAGATACCAGTCTCTCCATTTATAAGAAGGGAAGTCACATTCAAGAAGGCTTTCAGGGGTGGGGATAGTGTTTAAAAATCTCATCTACCTGACACCACAACCCTTACTTTATCTTACCAGTTTTAAAGAACCATTAACAAAAGAATTGCGAAATTTGACTTGAGCAAATGTTTGAGACAATTAAACCGAAGCCTCCAGATGTTAACTTTGCTTATTTGGCTGACAGTCGATTGAGAAGTAGACAATAATCTGGGCATAGTATGCCCCAGTTGGATGTCTCCTTTTTTTCCTGCTATTTATTTTTTAGGTCAGTTCTTTTATCTAGTAGACATGAAGACACAACTGGCAGATAGATATCTTTGAGAGAGGCAGCTAGTCAAGCGGATACACATTGACCCAGTGACAGCCTCTGAGACTTAAGTAACTAGGACTGTTCTGTGAAAAATAGTGAAATGAATCAATCCTATACAACCAGACACACAACACTTGCACTGATCTCTTTATAATCACGTTTCATTGAAAGCTCAGTGCCTTATTGAAAAATTATGGTAAAGGTGAATTTAGTATCTTAAGAACTGGTAACTCATTTCCTAGCATATACTGCTAAGTCTTTGCATTTGTTAAAGAAATAAAACTATAGTTAAAGAAATAAACTTTGCCTTAGTTAAGAAATAAAACTATAGATGATTGTGTTCTGTTGTGTGTGTGACTACACAGTCCTTATCTCACCTGCATTTGGAATTTCTAAAGTCCCCCTTAACAATACCTAACATCTCAAACATTTTCTTTTTCATTATTGGGAATTGGGTTTTTTTCTTTTTCTTTCATTTTTTTTTTGTATAATGTTTTTGAGAACTCTAGAAGCTAAAATGTATGAAGTGTTTTGTGTGCATGTGTGTGTGTGTGTGTGTGTGTGTGTGTGTGTGTGTGTGCATTAGCAATTTCCCTTAGAATTCGAAGAGTCCCTATGAAGGATGCAGGAGGGTGCACATCTGGAAACACCCAGCAAGACCTGCACTAAAATAATTTAAAACACACAGCCCAGTGCTTCCTCAGCACCTGTTCCTGGCTTACAGATTCTAAGCCGAATGGATGTCGCCCTCATTCCTCCTGGAGGGCTACACATCTCTTACTATATTTGGTCTTAACATCGCTTGAACACACCACGGTGTTATTAAATGCTGAGTGTGAGTGCGTTAGCTTAGGCAGACTCTGAGGAGAGCTGTCTGCCACCATTTACAAAGGTCTTACTTTTACATTTACAAAGGTTTTACCAAGGCATGAGTCATAAAACCCCATGTCACACACGGTCCCTATAGGCAGTGAGTGGGACTTCTCGACCATTCTCTACGTAAAAACCCAGGTCTGTGGGTGGGAAATGTGTTCACGCTGGAGCAGTGTTAGTCTCCACTCTCTGTTACGCTGGGCAGATTATGAAATAAGAGAGAGGTGTTTGCAACGATTTCTCTTTCTCTACCTCTCAAAGCAAAACAAGCAAAACAAGCCAAACATTAACTTAACCAGCTTATCGACTTCACATCCTAAGTCAGTTTCCCATTCCAGACCAGGCCCATCCGCTTAACTCATTCCAACACCATTCCACTCTGTCTGGCACTTGTACCCTACCCTCCCTGAGTGCCTCTGCACTGGCCACACACAGGGGGGGTGGGGGTGGGTGGGGGGGGGCTTGTGAAGATGAAGGTCCCCTAGGAGGCTCTCCTGACTCGCCCTTGCAGGATTCCCGGAAGGGAAAGTCATACTTTGAGTTCCATGCTGACTGTCACAGCAGATAATGGATTTCAAGACATCTTCACAAGATATGCATACAAAGGAAACAGAGGGTTTAGCCTCAATTTAGTAGCCTAATATGGTGCCTGCTTCTATTTCAGAAAAAAAAAAAATCGGATTAGCGTGCCTGGGCAGAGGAGTTCAAGTCTGAAGTGAGCTTGCTCCAGTGTCCAGGAGCTAGAGTCTAGGAACTTTAAAAAGAACCCCGAAGAACTCGCTGTGCGTACAGCTGTCAAAACAGTTCAGGGTCTGGAGAGAACCAGGGACAAGGTAGCCAGAAACACAGTGCACCAGGAAGGCGGCAACTTTTTGAAATTAGGTTGCCATACTCTGCACTTTACTGAGTGCCTTCAATTTGAATATTTCACCTAACAGAATACGGGAACTGGCCTTCTGTGTAGTGATAGTAAACTGAATGCTCATGTGGAATATTAAGGCAAATGAACTCAGCATAGAGTATAACGGTAGCATATAATGTAACATGCAATCCGTTAATTGGAGATATTCCTTTAAGGAGTGCCAACTTCTGAATATGTACATATTAGTATAATAACAGAAGAGCAAATATTAATTTAGAAATGGAAACATATACTCTTGTAGAAATATTAAAACAAGAGTAAACAAAATACATCCTAGAGACAGCGAGCATGCCTTCCTGTCTCCTTGGTCAGCACCCTGGCTGCCTACATTCTGCAAGGCTAACCAGACCCTGGAGGCTGCTTCTGTGGATACCGCAATGGGCCACACTGCCTCTGTCTTCACTTTCCCCATTTCCTTCTCCTCTTTCAGGTTCATCACTCTAACCTATTTCTGGAGAAAACCCCTGCAGCATAAACATGTCAACAAGGCTACAACTTACCCAGAAGCAAAACACTTCTACACGGACAGAAAGAAAGTAGTGAAAAGAAAGCTGAATAAGACAGCCAGGACAGGAAGCATCTCCAACGGCCACGGGGCAGGGAAACTCCTAATGTTCACACTGACAAACTGAGACAGGTGCAGTGAGATCCCACACAAATGCAAGCGCACTAGAGCCCAGGCAGCAAAGCCATCCTGCACTAAAAGGAAAGTGTTGGAGGCATCATAATTACTGATTTCGAAACATACAGCAGGGACACCATAACCAAATCTTCACAACACTGGAGCAAAAACAGACACACTGATAGAATGGGCTGAAGATCTTATAAACAAAGTTACATCTCCAGCCAATGGATTCTCAACCCAAGAGCCAGAACTCACACTGGAGAGAAGATGCCCACAAGCAGAAGGTCTGTATGTGGATTCCTGTTGCTCACCCTGTACAGAAATGAGGGCACGTGGACCAAAGACAGAACTGTAGGAGGAGCTGGAACTATGAGAAGGGAACTTGGGGCACAGGCAATGGCCTTCTGGATGGGATTTCCCCCGAGGAACAGCAAGCAAAACGTCCAAGTGGCTAATGGGATTGCATTAAGCTGAAAGGGTGGCGAGGAAACAGCCGAGAGAATGAGGAGACAGCACTCCGGATGAAGGAAATGTTTCCTAAGCACTGCTCTGACAGGGCACGTAAAGAGTTCAAAGGGAAAACAACAGTGAGAAACAATCCCACTTGAAAATGGGTGGAAGACCTGGGTGGACACCTATCAGATGAAGAAACACCAATGGCACAAAATTAGAAGTGCTCACTCACTGTGGACAGGCACCTGACAAAGGCAGATCAGAGCCACAGTGAGCTGCCCTCTTACTCCAGCTACAATGGCTGCTGTCACACAAGCTCTTTCAAAGTGCAGGGGAAGAAGGGAGCTCTGATTCATTGTTGGTGACAATGCAAACGTGCACGTCCCCATGGAGGTCACTGCGGCGGTTCCTCAGTGTCTGGAGAGAGAGCTACCCTGTGATCCAGATGTCATAATCTTGGCTATATCTCCAAAGTATATGGTATGAGTGTAAAGGAGATGCCTGTGCGCCCGTGTTTATGATGTCACTGCTCAGAATGAGCAGGATATGCAATCATCCTGGGCACCCTTAAGTGGATGGATGGGAAAGAGGATGTATATAAATGACAGTGGAACCTTACTCAGCAATGAAGAAAAATTAAGTCACATACATGGTCTCCAGCACAGCGGATTGAACTGGAGAGGATTATATGGGATGAAGTGATACACGGAACGAGAGGCGACTATTGGAAGGGTGGGTGCAGACGCGTGCTTGTAATATCGCAGTTAAGACATTGATTAATTCCTGACTGGGGACCACAGGCCACCTTTCAGGACACTCACAGACACTCTTCTCCAAACAGTTATAGCAGCATGAGTGGAGAGTCCAGCAACCATAGCTCCCTGCCATGGAAGTGGCACTGCCTGCTTGAACAACAGAATGCTCTGCCTGCTCTCCGTCTCACTGTGGGTGGTCTCTCCCTCGGCTGAAAGCTTCTGCATCCTGGGCTCCCTGCCCTGAAGGCCTCTTTGCTCCTGCCTGGCTAGGACCACGCCTCTCGTTTTGAAAGACAGTCTGAGTATCGTAGTTTTTGCTATTCCTCTCCTTCCTTCCATCCTCTTTTAGTTATCCTCTTACTCCTCAGCAAGACGGGGAAAATCATACTGAAGACTATATGCTAATTTTCTCCACTCAATTTCCATTCTGGAGGCTGACTCAAAGCTGCCTATTACCTTATACTCTTCCTTCTCCAAGTGATACTTTTAGTAAGCAATTCACAGCACCTCTGAAGCGAATTTGCCTGTAATATAATTGTATCCACTTATACACCAATTATAATTATAGTATCTTAAATCCCACCTATGGAACAAAAGATGTTTTCCATTTATCATGTTTCTATTGTATAGAAGTTGTCCTCTAAATGCTATAACCACAAAATCTTTAAAAGAACAGATTACCAAGGGCTGGAGGGATGGCTCAGTGGTTAAGAGAACTTTCGGCTCTGTCAAAGGACCCCAGTTCACCCACCAACACCAGTGGCTCACACTACTTGCAATGCCATTTCCAGTGGATCTGACACCCTCTTCTGGCCTCCACAGGGATCCTACAAAATGTGTGAGCACAAAGATGCCAATGCATATACACATTAAAAATAAAATATTTTAATAGTGCATTTTCAAAAGGAAAGCTTATCTGCAGTGACAGTCATCCACACACCGTCACTTCTCCATAAAGTACACACCTCAGTAAAAAAATAAAAAAAAAAATAAAAAAATAAAAAAAAAAAAGTGCAGTGCTACTACTGAGCACTGAGCACTCCTGACTCCTGTCCTGGGTTTATCGATGTCAGAAGAAGTGAAATGCCAAGAAACAGCTGTGTGGATGAAGCGACCAAGCTTATTTATTTCTATGTGATAATTAATATGCAGCCACATTTCAACAAGATAGATAGTCTCGGGCTTCCATTGCAATCTTGACTACAAACAGAGGAACGCATATTTATTAGTTGAACTTCTCAATTTCCTGACAATGGCAGATCTGAAAGGCAACAGTGCTTTAAAGTTTCCATGAAAAGTTAAAAGTATAATTGAAGCTTCTGGAAGTTATCCTCTAAGGAGTCCCTTCTCTTCCCAGCTCAGTTAGGAACAAGGTGAAACCATACAAGGTTTGCCAAAGCACCTGGTGACACTAGTGACTGATCAACTCAGCTGAAAGAAACAAATCCATCCAAGGCAGAGTGATGTTTACCCTAGCAAAGGGGAAGTCTTAACTGCGAACAGGATCCAATCGTACGCATAGCTTGGGTTCCTAGAACCGCCCTGTACAGTAGCCGCTACAGTTTTATATTGTGCAGAAAAGGAAACTGAGGCTCGGAGAGGAGAGGTCACCTGCCGAGAGAGTAACCAAGCACCAGAAACAGGGTCACGTTGCCTTCCTTGTTGTCTCCCCCTAGAGACCCCCTCCCTCCCTCCCTCCCTCCCTCCCTCCCTCCCTCCCTCCCTCCCTCCCTCCCTCCCTCCCTCCCTCTCTTCACGCTTTGCTATTAAAGCAGCCATGTTGATGCCACAGCTAAGTTACAAGTAGTTGGGAGCATCCTCTTCATGGTGGCACTTAACTCCTTCATCCTACCCGTTATCTGGGGGAAAGCGTCTGAAAATACCATAGAGGCATTTGTAGAATCCGCCAGAAAGGGAAATAGGAGTGACTGCTATCTTTCCTTACGGAAATGAGTTTCAATTGCCATTGGCAAAAGTTGGCACTCCTTTGAGGTGACAGAAGAACAGCATGGTCTGTTGCCCAAGAATATTCTGCTTGGTCTAGAGCAAAAGGAGTCTCAGTTATCAATGGGAACCTAAATCAGACAGCAATTTCAGTAAATAAGAGGAAAATAATCACAGATAAGCAGCAACAAAACCACAATGCTTCATAGATGCTTGCCCCCAATCACCAAGCTGGAGATCTCATAATGACATTGTCTGTCTGTCTGTCTGTCTGTCTGTCTGTCTGTCTGTCTGTCTATCTATCTATCTGTAGATAGATGTGTGTGTGTATATATATATATTCATGTATAGATAGATATGATACACACACAAATATGATGTTTGGGTCTGGTTAATTTTGCTTGTGATATTTTCCTTTTCTTACAGTAAAGTTTATAATTTTTTTCAAAAATGGCTGACAGGGCTAAATGCTACTGCATTCCACCATCTCTCTGATGAGCTCTGCTATCCTGAGGAGGACCGCACCTGTTAGACGTAGCTTAGCACAAACATCAAATGCCGCAACAGGGAGTTTTGAGAGTGGTCCCAAGCCCGCCACCCCAGCAGGTGATTATCTTTCCCCTTCATCGTCTTCTCAAGGCTGACGCCAGGCAGCAGACTCTTGCACTCATTACTGGACTTCATGCCGACATGATGGAGAGGGAGGAACCATTCATCCAGGCCTGTTTTCTGTCCCCCCCCCCCCCCCCCGCTTCTGGCCCTTGACAAAATTCTCTGGAAAAATCAAACGGTGTCTCCCTTCCCAAACAAAGGGAAGCACTTTTTAATCTTCACACACACACAAAAAGAACTTGAATTTCACTCATATTTTTCTCTATATAAAACTTGGCTTCAAATTAAAGTTTCTCAAAAAGTAACCTCAAGTTTTACCCGTCAAAACAAATAAAAATGAGTACTCTTTCCCTGCTGAGAACGGAGGCTTGTCAGTATGACTTTGAGAAGATTCATCCTAAAAATGACAGCTTTAATCCCTCAAATACATTTTTAATCAAAACATAAAAGTATGTCTGTGAAGATAAAGTCTTTGTATAAATACCCAGTTATCTGTTTCTAAGTAATTCTCAAGTTCAGTTTATATAAATCAAGCATTAAACTCCCAAGTGTTTGTTAATACTGTAGTTGTTTCTTATCAGTAAATAAATGTTTCAGGATTATTTTTACCTAATTACGTGCTATGCTCGCATCGCAAACAAAGACAACAGACACCCCAACAAGGTTTATAGGAACCCAATCCCTCTCTTAATTCCACTGTCCAGCCCACCCACCTTTTATAGGTGAGTTTGTATCTTCTAACTCAGGCTGTCCTACGATACCAAAAGGGCTTCCTTCGTCTGAAAGTGTGACATGCACAAGGTTGGTCTGACCAAGGGAAATTCAGGATCCCGGGCAGTAAGAGGACAGCTTGGGTTCAGCGTCCTTGAGAACGAAATTAGGAGACTGGGAGCCATAAGCAGAGCTCAGACCAAGAGAGTTGGAGTGACCAGGAAGCTATCTTCTTCCTGAAGTGGCTTTCCCATGAGGAAATGGCCTGCAAGCCTCCATTTAGGAATAATAGGGTTGCTCTTCAGAGTACCTACCTGGAAGTGAGATTTCATTAAGTATGAAATCATAATTTTAAAATGTCTGTAGGTGGGCGTGCTTGCTAACACACATAGTCATTTGTGTTCTCTTTATTTAGTTAAAAGCTGACTTAAGATTTATTTTAATCAGTATTACTTGGCACCTGCTGTATACTGTAGCATATACTTAAAGAAAATATTAAAAGTTGATTGCTATAACCTTAATTTTTTAATTTGTTTATTTGTATTTGAGACAGAGGCTAATTGCGTAGCCTAGGCAAAGTAGCTAAATTCTTGATCTTCCTGCCTAAACCCCCAGGACTGGGGTTATAAACAAGTGTCAGCATGCATGTGTATAAGTTCATTTATAGGCACAGACAGGTAGATCTCTGTGAGTTCAAGCCAGCTTATCCTACAAAGGGATTTCAGTACAGCCAAGGAGACACAAAAAATAATAATAAATCACCAAGTCTGTCTGCATGTCACCATGCTCCTTACCATGGTGATAATGGACTGAACCTCTGAAAATGTAAGCCACCCCCAGTTAAATGTTTTCCCTATAAGAGTTTCCGTGGTCATGGTGTCTCCTCACAGTAGTAGGAGCCCTAACACAGACTATATAAAGTTGTTTTTATAGTCTAGATAATAAAAATAGGAGAGCAACACACACACACACACACACACACACACACACACACACACACACGGTCACACACACACACACACACACACGGTCACACACACACACACGGTCACACACACACACACACACACACACACACGGTCACACACACACACACACACACACACGGTCACACACACACGGTCACACACACACACACATGGTCACACACACACACACTCGCGGTCACACACACACACACACACACACACACACACACGGTCACACACACACACACACACACACACACACACACACTTCTATAGAAAGTGAGACATGGGCAAAATAACACAGCTGAGACGCACAATCCAAGAGAAGCAATTCCTGGGTGCCTTTCCTATAAATGATGGCCTTTACCATTGTCTTTGTAAGGCTCCTGTAATCACCCCTACCCCACCCAAGCCTTCTCTAATGAGCCTCCACTACCACCTCCTGAACATATATCAACTAGCTGGTCATGGGTGTGGAGCTGTAAGCAGTCTTATTTCAAGTGGACGTGGATGGTCTAGACTAACAGAACACCCCAGAAGATTCCTTCCTGCCCACACCCGAGGGTGACCTCCACACCTCACCACCTCCGGGAATGGCTGCCCAGCACTCAACCTAGATAGATACAAATCAACAGGGTTGGTGTTTTCCTGTCATCGATTCTTCCTACCTCAATTCTCTGCCATCCTTCCTTGCACCATGGCAGTTATAAGCAAACATCTGAAATTGGCTCACCTTTCATTCAGGCCCAGCAGATGCACGTTCCCGCTCCACTTAAAGATAATGTGGCATTCCTGTCCATTAAAAAAGCATGCTGTACTCGTGAGCAGACCTGACAAACCATCGACACTGACAAAGCGTGTGGACAGGTAGGGTCCACATTGATCCTCGAATGCTTGGATGACTAAGGCCACTAATTCTGAGTCTCTTGTTTGGTGTGGCGTCTAGTGCTATATTGACACCACACGTAATCTCCTCAAAATGATCATGTACACTCTTTGGGTTCAGACCACAGTTGACAGAGCCAATGAAGTCAAAAAGAAAATTTCTATTTATTCCCTGCAAAGATATCTGAGGGTACCTGTTTTAGGAGAGCAGCGTATGCTAACATGGATCTCTTGCTTTGAAGGTCAAGGTCACCTCTGATGCAGACTTAACTCTAGACATAGCACAGAGTCCTGAGTACTCTTAGGTAAAGGCTCAACCACACAGCAGTTCTCTGAATTCACTTTTGCTGCCATCCTCTCACACTCCATACAATAAGGAGCTGTTTTGGATCAGTAGACTGTATGTGACAGCCAGTGATGTATAGCCCAATGGTTGGGCCAAGAAGCTCCAAAGTACTTCCTAAAGCCAAAAGAAGAGATTGGTTACTACTTGGTGTCTGTTGTGGGTATAACCAATCATAGATGTCTGAAGTCTGGTAAAACCATTAAATATGGAAAGTATGCTAAGTAAAATGATGAAATGCATAAAAAATTACAACATCTACAGCCAGCATTGATCAACAGAAAGGGCCCAATTCTACTTCATAACTATACTCTACTATACATAGCACAAGCAGTGCTTCCAAGTTGATTCGATTGTTTTGATTGAGCTACAAAGTTTTGTCTCATCTACCACAGTCACCTGACCTGTTATCAACTACTACTTCTTCAAGCATCATGACGTTTTGTAGGGAAAATGCTTCTACATCCAGAAGGATGCAAAAAAAAAAAAAAAAAAAAAATGTTTTCCAAGAGTCTGTTGAATCCTAGAGGTCAGATTGTTATAATATCGTTTGAATGAAGATTTATGGGAATAAACTATGATTTGCAAAGGCTGGTTGACTGGCTAGAACTGTAAAGATGGGGAGAAGTTGGAATGTGCTGGTCTACAGCCTAATCATAAGTTATCTTGTGTAGCGTTTACTCCCATGAATAGCCATTCTCTCCCATCTCTGTGTTGGGCCTCACATACTGTGGTAGACAGATAAAAGTCTTTTGTGATACATTAAGTTAGTTGGCACTGTTTTGCATCAACCCCAAAGCTTAGGATGTCACCAGAGAATACCCTGGGCCTATAGCTAAGAGTTCTATGCTCTGCTGTAAACCCCTCTTTGATATTATCACTATTGTACTTGAAAAATGTCTTGACTTACAACCTTCTTTGTTCTCTGACTATCGAAACTTCATGATACTGACTTCTTGTTGAAACATGGGATCTGGAGTGACGTAGGTCTATATTCCCTGATATATTTGATGCAAGAAGTATCTCTGACTCCCTGTGAGGTGAGAATTAGGTCTTCAACTATATAATAGCTGCAATGGTTACTATTTTGGTTAAGAAAGAAGAGTTTGTGCTTCATTATATTGATTTAAAATTTATGATATAAAGTCATAGTTTCTCTTGCATCAACTTAATATTTCACATGGATCCTCTTTCGCTCAAACTGGCTCTGGTATTCAGGTGTTCTAGAAGGACCACTGCTTCCACTTGAGGTGAACTAAGCACTTGTTGGTGTTAGGTGGCATTAGGTGAATTTTAGAGATAAGAAACCTTTTCCATAAAGTTCCCCAAATATGAATACAGAATCAACAGTCATAAACTTGACATACATAATCCTATTTACACCTCCATGAAAACATTTACCCCTATTTAACTGTAATGCCTTAATTTAGAACACAGGGGCTGGAGAGATGGCTCAGTGGTTAAGAGCACTGACTGCTCTTCCAGAGGTCCTGAGTTCAATTTCCAGCAACCACATGGTGGCTCTGGCTCACAACCATCTACAATAAGATCAAATGCTCTCTCTGGCATGTACGTATATGTATACATATGAGAATCCAGACTATATAAGACATGGTGTAATTTTAGCTACAGGCATTCAAGATAGTACCTTGGTAACAGCAAATACCAATTTCATATAAGACATTTATTTTTGAATGCATATTTTGATTTTTTTTAGCTAAAATAACTTTATGACCCCAGGAACATAGTAAATGTCATGAATATTGGAAAGCAATAGTAAATTTGTGTTCTATCTAGAAGAATATATTGAACATACTTCAGATTTTAGTTAACATTAGAAACATCTAATGAGTAACTCAGAGACAAGAATATTATTTGCTCCCTAAGCCACACCTTCTCCCCTTTGATCACACGTGACCCATTTTATTACCCAAAGTATGTGGAGCAAATTTAAAAGCCTTCGGTACATTTTCTACATATTAGCAGTTAGTACAATACTAAAGGTATAGCCTTGTATTTAGTTATAGACAGAAATCATCGAATATATTCAAAACTCAAATATAAACATTTTCTCTTACTATAATAATACACAGTCTTTCTCCGATCTCCTCTTTCATCACATGATGTGGTAGATGCCTCTTATGAGGAGCTGCAATCCTACAAGCTCTTCTGTAACTCTGGGGAGTTACCTACAAAGTGGCCTAGAGTGTGCTCTCCCTAGAAAGGTTGCAGACAAAAACGGATCCCGTTTTCTGAGTCTCCACTGTGAGACAGAAATATGTATTCTAACTTACCCTTATTGTGAGGCTACAAGTAACTGGAATACATGTAAGGTCAACTGAGTATCAGTGGGATTGTAATCAATCCATTTAGTCACTCATTCAAGACAGTCTCTGCAGCTTCGGTCTGCTGGGGCAGTTTCTCCTTTCTTCTTTCTGTGGCTAACATCTGGCACGTTTTCACTAAGCCATCATGGTGCCATCGTGGATAAAAGGCTTTCCTGTAGAAACCTTGTTTTAAAGAGATATAAAAGACTTCCCTGTAGAAAAGATAACATTTGTGATATGCCCCACAGGTTGAAAAGGACCGTCAAACTGAATCTCGGGTAAGGACAAAGATATGCTGTAGAAATGTCTGCATTAGCGATGCCTGCCCAATCTCAGGGGGTACCTGGGAAAGACATTAAATTCGCCTTCACTAAAGGAATACACTATTAACTTTGCTTAGAACTCTCTGATATAGTTCAAATTCTGTAGGCAAGAACCAGAGCTCACTACGGAAGAGAACAGAAAGGTACCCTATAGGTAAGTCTACACTTACGATGAAACACTGCCCAATATTTCAATGTGGAAGGATTACTGGAAAGACGTTTAAGTCTCTTTTGTTTAGGTGGACACTGCATGGGATCAGAGGCCATGAGACAGATGAGTGAGTATCAGTGTCTGCTCTATCCTGATGGCAATTGCCATGGGGTCCTACCTGTATCTACTCCTGGCTGCTGCAATAGAATGCCTATTGGGCGATGTGGGATGGAAGAGGTCTATTTTGGCTTCCATTTGGGAGTCAGAAAGTTTCAAGAGCACGATGCTACAGTTTCCTGGACTTCTAGTAAAGGCTTCTTGCTACTTTACAGCACAGTAAAGGAGTCAGATGAGAAGTGGGCACGTGAAAAGGGGTTAAAACACTAGGGATTTCCTTGCTTTATAGCAATCTCATCTCAGGGTAAGTATTCCAGTCTTCGGAGATCTCACCTACTTTAAAGGTGGCCCGGTGACCCCTTACAGATCCCGCCCGACATTATGTTACAAACCACAGACTCGACCATCAAAGAGTAGTGCACAAGTATACCAAAAAGGTACACAAGTTGCATGATTTAGAGTGTGAGTCCAAGCAGATCACCTACATAACCTATTACACGAAGGGAGGTCCTACCAGAAGATTGCTGGGTACTTTTGTGTGATCATAGCCCGCAACACGTTTTTCAAAGCATTGCCCCTGGCATTCAAGTCCTTGCCTAAGCTCGTGCGTGCTATGCTGAATTATGGCTTGTGTGACATATGCCAACAGTGACAAAGCAAGTGTCTTGTAAGCCTGGACCATAAAAGCAATTTGGCATTCTCAGTTCTGGTTCTCATCATAACATGTCAGCCAGCAGCCGGTTCTAATTGGTTACAGGCACAGTGTGATTAAGCCATGTGGAAGCAGACCCTCAGCTTCACTCGAGTCTTAGGTGACTGTCCCACTAACGTGCCGCCTCACTGGCGGACGCATGCAATACCACAGTCAAGGCTTGCCCAGTAGTCTTCCCAAACGCCCGATGTAATCACAAAGGTAACACACGGCTATTGTTTTATGACGTCATTTTTGGAGTACCTTCGTGAAATGCCATAGAGACTGATATAAAGATCCAAAGTCACTTGGTCCTGCTTTCTGTCAAGTTGCCTTTTAATGCTTTGTTTTCACTCCCAAGCAGGCCCAGGTGTGCCACTGGGTGACTGTGTTTGAATGTAAAATGAACTGGGGGGGGGGGGCGGGGAGGAGAAGGTCAAGGTTTCAAGAGAAATAGTTCCTCCAGAATGGCAACCTAGGTAGGGTGTCACAGTGGTGCCAAGCTCTAGGATGCTCTGCCAAATGGCTATCGTCATGGTTTCTAGTGTTTAAGGCCTCTTCTGCTCCACGACACACAGAAAACAATCATTCTACTAGCTGGTCCCCTTGTTTTTGGCCAGAGAGGTCACGAATTCTGGTCAATGAGATGTCCTCCTGGCTAGAATATGAAATGTCAGTGTATGCCCGATTTCAGTTTGCCCCACCCTGGTGACTGTGGAAACATCAGAGTGACATGTCTGACTCATTATGAAGCCTGAGTGACCCATGATACCATTGCAGCTTCTGTGAGAAATATAAATTGCTGTATTAAGCATTGGGAATATTGGCCTATTTGTTCCATCAACATACCTTTTTTATGCTGATTAATAGTCAAAGAAAGACAGATGTATGGCTTATACAACTCTGTCCCTTCTTTTCAAACAATGCATATAGACACACACACACACACACACACACACACACACACACACACACACACACACACCAATGCACTAGGCACTGTCTTGGACTAAGTTTTAGTATTCAGGTATCTTTACTGGCTTGTCCTTGGGGTTCTAACAGGATACACCCTCAGCTGCAGCCACTAAGAGCACCATCTGTGCACATTCACTATGTTCCCTTTTAAAGGGCCCTACCCACTTCCTCCCTCCCTCCCTCCCTCCCTCCCCCCTCTCTCTCTTTCTCTCTCTCTCTCTCTCCCTCTGCTCCCTCTCTCTAATTACAACACAGCATTTTAAAATTACAATGCAAAGGTTGATTAATGCTCTTGTTATGTACACTCCAAGGGCCAAAGGGAAAGTATTGACTTGTAGTTCGCGCAGTCTAAAAGGAGCTATTTGTGTTGTTGGAACTACTAACAAAGAGACTCTCCCTTTTCTCCACACTTGAGAAGACAGCAGAATATGAGCCCAATACTTAAGATGGCTTCCTGTCACCAAAATTACTTAGCCTGCTTATGGAAGTGAACTTAAGAAGGACTATTTAATTACTATTGAGTAATTTAGTGAATTCTTTTCAATTCATAATGGTTCAAAGGCTTAAAAAAAGAAAAAAGAAAAAAGAAGCGAACTCAGGACATTAAGAGGCAGAAGAGACAGATTTTCTAGACCTAGTTTGAACATCTTGATTAAGCTATGTCTAAGGAAACAGTTAACACCAAGAATTTACACATATTTGATGCAACAAATCCCTTTTATCACTTGAATTCATCTGAGCTGGATTTCTGTTTCTTATAATTTAAAGAGCTGTGGATAATGCCTCTCTATGCATATGGCCAAGTTAGGCATTTTTGAGGTTGATGGGAAAAGACAATACTACACTTGCAAGGACCCAAACTACAATCTACAAGCCGGTAATGACAATGCAACCAGGCAGGTCTGGGAAGCCTGATGAGAGTCAGCAAGTGGTCTTCACCCACCATGACATTGCATATTTTGGGGAGCCCTCACCTCCTTTCTATTGGAGCAAAGGAGTAAACTCTGTACCTGAGATATGGATTTCCCTCAAATTTTTCCAACAAAGGGAAACATTAAATATAAAACAATTTACTATAAATGTTATATATAATGCTTGCTACACAAAGCAAACATTTTAAAAGTAAAATCCCTGAGTGCTGCATAATATAAACATGCAAAGCACATAAATGGATTCTAGTATAGTTCTTCACTAACATCTGGCTTCTGAGATTTTTTTTTTAATCCCTGTGATTATGACTTGCTAACACTCATTTCATGTTCCTGCACTTACACAACCACAGAGATATCTAGACATTAGACTGTTTTCTGCTGCACTAACAAAGTGCTTGGGTCTGGACACTTCATAAAGAAGAGGGATTTATTTAGTCCATGGGTTTGAAAGCTGAGAGTCCGTGGTCCTGCAGTCCCAGGGTCATTAGCAACTGACTATTAAAAATGTATGTGTATGGAAATCCACATGTAGTTCTTCCTGTTTATTCAAACATTCTAATCAGCCTACCTGACATAAGTGAACTTCATTAATCATTCAAATATTCTGTTTAGGTGGGGTGTTTGATAGTAGACAAAAGTTAATGTTGATCAAATAGTTTGTCATAAGAAATAAAAAGACAGGTTAAAGAGACACTTTATTTAAGTCAAATAGATAAATTCTTCACACAGCCTAGCACTCACCACATACTGAATCCTCCTCCAAAGCCTTAGCTCATGAACCCCAAGCGCTCAATACTGAACAACATTAAGAGGAGCATGAGGAGACTCTACACAAATATACTCAAGTAGGCTTGTGCACAGAAGAAAGCTCATGAGAAGAGCTGCATCGCCCTGCAGACCTCTGTGACAAGCTATTACATTAAACCTAAAACAGCCAAACCACCAATCACATGCAAGGAAAAATACAACAAAGTTCAGATGTGAGAGCTGAAGAGAGACCAGAAGGAAAGGAAATAATAAGAAGTGGAGGGGCTTCAGGAAAAGTTGAGAGAAATAAGTGAGAAATAAAACACTAAGAAGCAAATGTCTACATCTCATGGAAGAGAACGGTGTATGGATGCGGGACACAGGAAGTGGAAAGAAACAGCCAGTGAGACTTAGGAAACAGCTGAAGGAAATCTTGAATCTGAATGTTGAGAGGACTCGCCTTAATCAAGCGTGAAAGCCCTAGAAAGGGCTTCGTTAGAACACACCCCAGTAATGGGATAGTGATCTGGAGCTAAGGGGCAAGGTCAACTCTTATCTAGAAAAATGAACCAGACTTAGCTCTGACCTCTCTATGTCAACTTAAAGGAGCAAAGCTATACTGAGATGACACCAAGAAAGACATCAACGAAAGTGTGCACCAGGACAGGTAACAGAGCATCAACCTTTGTTCCCCTGAAGTTTTCCTGGAAAAAAGGAAACTATCATTATCAGCATTTAATGTCCTTTGCCCTGACTGTAAAACAACATCTCTAAAGTGGCAGGTGGACCAGTAGATATTTGCGTGGCAAGCACATTTCTAAACTCAGAGGATGCACCATTTCCCAGGAGCTTGTGGAAAGATCTCTGAAAGAGGCCACACATCGGGTCATAGTGGAACATCATCTAATTTGGTGCAATAGGCCTACACAGGCTAATGTCTATGGGAGTCATCAATCAGGCTTGGTTTGATGCTATTTGAACAATGAAGTCTTGAGCCAAGGTCAGAGATCATTCTAAGTATCACAGATATAGGTGCCTGCTTATATGCAAATGGTTTTCTTAGGTACCCCATGTCCAGACGAGTGACAAGCAGATGAAATCTGCTGAGTCACAGGGTCAGCTGAACGCCGTTGACCCCCCTTTCCCATTGACCCCCCTTTCCCGTTGCACCCACTGCCGCCTCCTCCCTCCTGGGTCTCTCACTAGCTCATGAGTCTGACCTTCACTCGTGGCCTCTCCGGGGTAACGGAGCTATGATGACTTGAGTTCACTTAGCTTCCTTCACCTGAGACACTGTAAATCTATACCTGGCTTTGTGTCTCTTTGTTAGGTATCTCGGGGTGTTTGAAAATGATATTCCATGATGTCCTCATCCAGATTAAAATCTATCTGCTTCCTCTCTTCTCAACATGCCCTTTGCAGCAGGAGTTAGGGCCTGTCGGCTGTAGCGAAAAGCCTCCCCCTTCCTCACTAGGCCCAATGCCGTCTGTCCCTCACATTTCCATGGTTCTTTCCTCTCCCCAACTCCACACCCACACCCACCCCTCCACCACACCTCAGCAGGCAGATGCCTCCCCAGTTCTTAGCACTGGCGTCTTTACTCTGCCCTGTCTAGTAGATGCCCTGTTCCCCAAACCCTTTCCAGCCCCGCGGGGTCCATGCACGCCACCCCATTAAAGCTGCCCCCTCCGTGCATACACCGTCCCTCCTCCCTGTAGCATATACCCTTTCACCTGGGGCCTTCGTAGCCCTCTGAAACACTGTGAGTACTTAGAGGCTCACCTGCCCGGGGGAGAAGATAACGCCCTTACCCTCAGCACTCACAGCGGCCCTCCCCGAGTTCCACGAGTGACCATGCATTCCAGGAATCCCACAGAGTCACTGGCGGAACGTGGAAAGGGCGATGTGTTATGGGAAGATCGCCGCGCAGTATTGGAGGGGCGGGAGGAGGTGTGAGGGGAGAGGAAAACAGCACGGCCCTCATGTATAGTGTTGGGGGCAGGGAAAGGCTGGTGGGAAACTGGAAGAGATTGAGTTGCAGACCCCGTCTCCTATTAGTTAATTCTGACAACACCGTGACCCCTGGAAGGAAGGAAGAGCTTAAAGGAGAAGGATAGCTTTGGCTCACACTTTCAGAGCACTCAGTCCTCCTTCTTGGTGGACAAGAGAGGAGGTCACACCACGGTAACCAGGAGAGAAAAGGGGGAAGATTGGGGGTCATAGACCCTCTAAAGAAACCCTGACTCACACCCACTTCCTCCAGCTGGACTGTCTCCCCATGCTTCCACAACCTCACACACAGCTGGGCCAAGAGCTTCCTTAGAAGAAAGCCTGGGAAGAGCTGAGAAGGTGCCAGGAAACGGAAGAGATGCCGGCTGGGCTGCCACTTAGTGACAGTGACCACCAGTGTCCTCGCCACCTGTAAAAGTCTCTGCAGCTTTCACTTCCCATCTACAAACCCCAGGTCGCCAAAGCTTACCCCACCCCCAGAGCTAGCAGATGGAAGTGGCTTCTCCAGGGCCCGGTCTGTGTGCCGACCGTCCCCTCATCCTTGTGGACAGAAAGAGGTTGGTTAGCAATTTGCTGCTCCGTTTGCCAGCTTGGAAATAACCTATCTGCTTCCCTTTCCCTCATTAACAAGGCACTCAGCGCTCCGCCCCCAAGGACATTAGCTGACAATCTGCCAGGTACCTCGAGCAAGTTCCTTAAGAGTCAATACAGTACATTAGCATTTTTCAAATTGCAAAGGTTTGAACCAGCATATGAAGTGTTTTAAAATCACACAGAGTAATGAAAACTCTGTAGCCTTCCAGAATCATGGCTCACTTTTCCTCGTGGAACTCTAGACAAGAAAATGGAAATGAAACTAAGGGCTGGGCCACCGAATGCACGATGTAAGTGCTTGGGACTGGAGAAGCAAGCTTGTCAAAAGATGAAAGGACAAGGGCCCTTCAGAACAGCCCCAGTGCGGAGGTCAGCCATGACACTGCCCCAGGGAGACAGCGCCAGCAGAGACAGTCTTCCCCTGTGACTGTCCACAGTACGAAGCACACCGTTGCCACTTCCTACAGTGAGCCTCTGGCTACAATACGGAATCTACTGCTCCTGGGTTGGTAACCCTCATTAAATAGAGCATTCCAAAACTATGCCATTGCTTGGGAAGATCTATTTCTTAATTAAATGTGATGCTCTTATTAAGTCACGCATACACTGTATTTTGGTTGCTCAAACAACCTCTAATGGATGGCACCACACTCATGAGTATATGGGTGGCACAAATGTGGGGGATACACACACACACACACACACACACACATACACACATATATGTATATGTATATGGAGAGAGAGAGATACTAAGTTGGGAGCAGTGTGGCAGTGGGACTATCTGGGAGAAATCAGAGGGAGGATTGGGGTGATCGGGACTGTTTGATAGAGATTAAGAATTAGTACATTTCCCCGGACAGCCTTGACTGGAATTAACTCAGGTATGTAGTAAATGCTAGATGGTTTTTATGGACAAGTTACTGATGGATGACAATAAAAGAATCTGACACATTCTACCTTTAAGGAACTCAGGACAACTCCATGTTCACTGCTACTTCTTAAGTGCCCCAATTAATTTTGCAGTCAAGGTTTTTACGGGGCTATACCAGGGTGCCCTATAAACAAAATTCTCAACGCATTGAAACAAATACAGTGCAGTAATTAAATAAATGAATATGTTGTTCTTGCAGTATCAAGTTTTCAAGTAAGCATCACTACCCATTAAAATCAAACAACCAACAGGCCCCAAGTCACCATCTAATTTAACGTGTCGACTCCAATGCTCAGGAGAGTCATCAGAATCCAGAACTGTCTTCTGAGTGATATCGACTGTATTTAAGAAGAAACACTCCTTCTCACATGCCAAGCATTACATTTATCTCTTAGTAATATTCCTCCATAGCCTAAGCTCTGATTTTAGTGACAGGTGCAGCGGTTGCTGTGGGATTACTTCCTTTGGGCTCTTCTGTCTCTGGTCCATCTTTAATTTTTTGGTTAACTTTTGTTTGTCTTGTTGCCCTCTATGTGAATGCTGTCTGAGACACTTTCCCAAGGGTACAAAGCATGTGCAAAACTTGTTTGGGAAATGTCTGGCAAACTGATGTTCCTAATCTGGTATTTGCATTTTGTCTTGTCCCCTTGGAGGCCCAGTCAGGCTGCTTTAAGGATATGGGAATCCACTTGCTTAAGTGTAAATTTAGAAAATAAAAATGTTCTTGGCTCAGGGAAGGTATCTCAATGCAGAGTGAGGCTGAGTTCCCCTGTAGCCAGGAAAGACTGGATTCATTCTCTAAAAAAAAGATAGAAAGAAAGAACTTAGGCTAGTAACTGGCATGGCTGGAACTATAAAATCTCTTTACAGTTTTGTGCATCTTTCTGGAAGAACCAAACAGAGAACACCACTCCTGAGAACAACAGTACAAAACTGGAAATAAGGGAATAAGCTGGTTGTTTTACTCCTGTCCTGCTAAAGCAGAATCCAGTTGTATAACCACCAGGCTCCTTAGAAACAAAATAACTGTTAGTTTTAGAGTTTTTACTACTCACTGGAGTCCACAAATTGGATGCCTCTAAAAATCTGGGTTCCTACTAAAAAGACAAAAACAAACAAGCCAACAAAAAAGCAGCATTAGAATTCTCACATTTTGCCAGGCTACAGTGATAAGCCATATAGTACAGGCCTTAATTTTTAAATCCTGTGGCATATTAGCTTAACAACAAGCAGGGTATATAATATCAATTTTAGATCATTTTTCAATTTTTTGTTCAGTTGTATAAAAAAATATCTTACTTTCACATCCTGTTTTTCTCCTGCTAGTTTCCTCATTAGTTAACTGTGTAGCATTTACCTCTGACTTAAGAGTCATAGCATGTATTAGAAATATGAAATGTGAAAATCTTCCTGGGCCCTCTTACTTATCACCTGATGGCAAAGTTTTCATTGCAGCATAGGTGAAATGAGATTTCCAAAAGAAAATCTCCCAAGGTGTGCTAGCACCGATTGAAAATCATGGATTAGTTCCAAGAAGTGTCCCAGGTGCCCTGAGGAACTGTCCCCCTGGAGAGGAGCTGTTGAGAACGGCGTACACGACTGACACTGGATTTACAGTACATGTCTAATGCAGAGGACCAAATGTTTCAATGCTAGGCACTACAGTTCACGTTCATGGGTTCCTACAGGTAACTCACAAAAGTCCTTTGGCCTGGGGGAACAAGGTCTTACAGGAGCGAGTTGTGATTAGAGAATCAATTACACAATCTTGAACAGGCTGGCAAACTAAAATGTGTATTTATTAATATTCTACAGCTTCCTATTTATGTTGTGCCATGTTCGAAGACATTCTGGAAGCATCTAAAGCTCATGTGTCTTTTCACCATTTGCTCTGCACCTGATCATATACCCCTATTTTACCTCTCTCTCTCTCTCTCTCTCTCTCTCTCTCTCTCTCTCTCTCTCTCTCTCTCTCTCTCTCTCTCTGTCTCTTTCTCTCTCATACACACACACACACACACACACACACACAGAGAGAGAGACACACACACACACAGAGGCAGAGACAGAGACAGAGAGACAGAGAGACAAAATTTTTCACAATAGAGGAAATGTACACACACTCACTCTCAGTCTACCTTCTACTCCCTTCTTCTGAGAATAGTAACAACAGCCTTCTCAGAGTGTTGTGACTCAGGACAATGGGCGCACCATTAAAAAAAAACACATTCTGGTTCTGTAGGTTAGATATGGTAGAGCATTAGCAGATACAGTCATAAGAGTCAATGTATTTTATTCTTCTAGTAACACTGATGAAGCCAGTCTTGCATAAAATACACGAAATCAAGCTTTACTGCTTGTTATAAATTTAATATTTATCTCTTGCAAATCAGAGCATAAAATATTTGGTTTTCCTAAACTACAGATGTAGGCAGAAATTAACAGCTCAGCCGGGAATCTCAACACACTGACTGGGAACAGCTTTTAGAGAAGCTAATTCAAAGATGGATTTAAAATCAATCCCCCAGCAAGCAAAATCAAAGTCTTTTCCAAGTAGTTCTGTCACGTGGGAGCAGAAGAAGCAGTGTGACATTTTCCTTTCACAGGGTATGTGCCACCATGCTGCTTTAAAAGGGAGAAATGGGATAAGCTGATTTTAAGTCTTCAGCAGAGCTGCTCCACGGGCCCAGCATGCCTAACAAAATAACATTTCCAGTGAAAATAAGATAATGGGTGGACTCACAACCCAGGCTTATTTTTGCTTCGGGAGGACCTCTTCAGCATCTTCCCCTGGGGATCCCTGAATGCAGGTTCCCAGGGGAAGAACAGCTTGCTTGCTTGCTTTTCTGCTCCTGAATCCATTTGCCCTACCTTGGAGGCATGATGGGGGTGAAAAGCTGAGTTTCCTTGTCCTCTATCAGCCCCTCCCGCACTAGAGTTGGTCTCAGTGTGACAGCTGTGAAAGCTGGTGGCTGAAACAGACAGCTAACACCAGTGGGATTGTCCCTGGACTCCAGCTTCCCTCCCCTGGATTCCCTTGTCCCCCGAGGAATATTGTTTAGGACGCCCATGCTCACTGCACCAGGGTTGCCCCCGGTCTCCTGGCCCAAACCCCTCCTGTGGCTTGTCCTTGCCACTCTCAGAATAAGGCCCTGTGCAAAGCACAGGAGAGAAGCAGAGGCAGGGTGGCTGAAGCCTAAGAGAATGGCTACCCCCTTGTGGGGCCATACCCTAGCACCTTTCCGTTCATTACAAATCTCAAGGGCTTTCCTTGAAGTTTGTCCTGCTGTCCTGGAGCCTGTCAAGCCCCGGATCCCGCAGAGGTCAGGAGGGTTCAGGTTCCAAGGACCCCTTCCCACCTACATCAGCATAGGAGAAAGATGGGTTTCTGACAGGGTTGCAAAGGAGAGAGCCAGGTGCGGGCAGAGGGGGGGAAGGATTGTTGAGCTAGTCTCGTTGTTGCATAGAGCAAAGTTGAAGACAAGGGTCCAGTGACTCAATTTTGTAAATTTCTACAAAGCCATACAGAAGTGAAAAGCATCTACTCCTTTAACATCTTACAATGATCGGTCCAAACCAAACATTATTTTTTTTAAATCCATAGTCTCTGCTTAAAGGGAATCCTTATAAAGTGTGTTTCTAAAAAGTCTACTGCAGGGATTTTTTTGGAAGGTAAAAACTAAATGGCAATTCAAAAAAAAAAAAGTCAGAAAAAAAAACCTGCTTAAGGATGAACATAAATGCTACATTCAGAGACACTGCCAGGTTAACTAGGCAGCAGACATGTCTTAAGAGGAAGGGAAGCAAGACCGCCAATTGCTAGCAAACTGCCTGCCTCTCCATACAAATACAGACCAACTGAACACAGCTGTATAGGAAAATAGCATTTTTTTAATTAAGATTAACATCATATAACAGATGTTAGGTTTTCTCCTCTACCCCAAGGACGGCTGTAATACTGTTTGAGATGACAGGTGTCAACTGTGCAATGTGTATGATAAATTGCAGAAGCAATGACATAGCATTATTTAACAATCCGTTTTAAATATCACTATCATTTAAATACCACTCGTGAGAAAAAAAATATCATAAACTTGGCAACAAAAACCCATAAAAGAATTTAACTAAGGACCAGAATTGATTTCGAATGGAATGACATTTTTAAAAATTGCCTGTCACCTTCCCTAGCTACCAATAATATGAGAGTAGTGGCAAGTGTGGCCCAACTCTATAAAGTCTCCATCAAGAGCCGCCATCTTTTCCCTTCAGCAGCCTGGAACACACATCCATACAAATGACTTTTAACCGCGACCAATGTTTCCTCTCTTGGGAGTCTGAATCTGTCAACAGGAGTTTAGACCTTGGGATTTCCTTTGTTTAAACCAAACGGACTGTCTTAACTATTGAGGAAGAGACTTCCTATGAAGGCAATCACATGTTTTTCTTCTGTTCATGGCGGAGGTCATACATTCTCATCTGGAAGCCACAAGTACAGAAAGGGAACTAGCTGCTCAGGAGACAGAATCTTGATGACCAGAAAGGACTATGCTTATATGTGGGCATAGTGACAAATATTTAGCACGTAGTTAGCAGTTAGGGATTAGACTAGCTTTACAAAGGGATGGTTATAGGTTCTCCTATAAGAGCCATTATGCCACTAGCCACGACAAGTTGGTTAGGTTAGTTTCTGGTAGCAGGCACAGTTTCCCTATTGTTGAGTAGGTCTTAAGTGTAATTACTGAGTTTTGGTTACCTCCAAGGCATGTGACTGCCTTTAGTAATTATGTTGTATTCTCATAAAGATAAAGATTTCATTTTATAAACCACCTACCCAAAATTAGCCAACTGAAGACAGCAGCGTGGGTCTGTAACACTACAGGCAGATACAGTTAACAGGTGGGAAACCCTACTTTGGGGTATGTTACTTTACTGGGCTCAAAACCAGGAAAATAGTGCAGTATGCAAAGAAGCCCCAAGCATAGGAAGCAAAGAGTCACAGCAAAGATGAAGATTCAGTAGCAACAGATAAATAGCCTGCTTCCTATGGGTCAAAAGAACTGGTATGAAGACTATTGAGGCTCATGTCAGGCCATTCTTACACAATTTCAGCATCTTCATGCCATAAGCATCCATCAAGAGTAGCTGTTATACACTCGGTGATACGTAATTTAATTAAGAGGTTTAAAGACACAATGTCAAATTTAACTTGGAAAATACGCTTTCCTAGCAGTGTTCTGAGAGTCTGCCTATGAGGCATCCTGGTACATAACAGCAGTTCTAATGGGACTCATTCCATTTGGGATAATATAAAACGCTAAGCCCTCTCATATGGTGGTGGTTACTTTTAATCGTTCAAGAAGACAGTAGCATGTTCTCATGAAGCATGGTGCCACCTGCTCTCCCCAAATTCTGCCATTTTCAAAGATGTTTTTACCTTCAACATCAGACTTTAAAATTCCCATCTGGACTTGTGAACATATGTGCCAGTATCCCTCCATATCCATTTACGTGGCTGCCTTTATACCAGGGATCCATTTACGTGGCTGCCTTTATACAGAGCTGGTGTGGAGAGTTCCTGTCTGTACATTCTACCCTATCTTTTTTTCCAGAGTGCTATAGATTAAATTTTTAAGTGTTATACGCGTTATTTTTCTCAGACTCTACTCCTCCTCTCCAGTGAAATCACAGAGCCTCGCAGGAGACCAGCTGGGGCTGTGAGGAGCCCGTTGCTACTCAGAGGAGGTAAGGGCGGTTAATTACTCTGATGGAGTTCTCTCAGCTTTGTGCCAAGAAGAAAATGATGCATCTGGCTGCCATTTGAAGCAACATCCCCAGACCTGCTTCTTTCTCCTTTTCATAGTTGTTTGCATTTAAAATAGCAGAGTAAATACATTCTGCTTGGAAGTGTTTTGATAAATTTGATTAAATAATGCTGCTGGGCTATGAGAATTTTTGTGTATTATCAGCCAGTTTGTTTGTTTTACAAAATTATTTTTTCCAGGCTTTTCCTACAGGTAGGCTGGAAAAACTTTAATGGCCTATATTCTCAAATTTACTTAATTTTTCTCTCTGGTCTTCTTCTTAATAAATCACTTACTCTGAACAAATTGAGGGCAATATTTTACACCTTTACAAAGCCTCTTGTCTTTCTAAGTGGCAATTTGAATAAAGGTAGACTGTGCTTTTGCTTCTGTATGTAAAAGGCTATGGAATTTTAAAATACACTTAATAAAAGCCAACTTAGTAGCCAATGAAAGGAAAGTCTGTAGATGAGAAGGTATAGTCTTTGAGAGCTGTGTAGTCTGGTCTCAGGGTGTGATGCCAAGCAGGACTAGATAGCTGTTTTGAATGTGGACATTCCTGCTCTATATCTCAGCAGCTGGAGGAAATTGCCATCCAGAGAGACATGTGCATAATTTGAATGAAACAGATGCAGGCTGTGAAGGAAATCAAACAGCTCAGAGTAATAGACACAAACAATATTACCAAAACTCCGAGGAATTTTTATTTATTTTTTCATAATGATAGCAAATGTTGTCATCTTTGTGATACAAAATACCTATATCCCTAAAAGGCTCTGGCTTTTTACAAATGTCTAAAGAAAGAATGTCAACTCCTAAAGAAAAGCCACACACATACGTATCCATAGTTTCCCATTTGGCAGCATTCTTGATATGATTTATATAGACTGGCGTAGGGCACTCCCTCAGTACCCATACACTCCGTCTTGGGATCTATCTTGCCCAGAGCCTACCAGAGCAATTGAGATGTACCTGCTGTGGGGACAAGGACCAAGAAAGAAGAGGGAACAATGACAAGGTTGAGACAATATTTGTTCAAGAGTAACTTAAATGTCATTTCCAATTCCAAATATGTTTGACCCACTTTAATGAGGAAAAGCTGCAAGTTGCTCATACATGGGGCCAGATGGTGCCCTTTGGAATAAAAGCACTCTAAAATAGAACATCCCAGGGAGCCTCCATGTGCCCTAATGTAACAAAATTTCTCGCAGATTATGTCTTTTAATGTTTGTAGCTCTTAGTATCTAGTACGGTTTATGAAAAGTATACAATTCAGACGCCAGATTGGAGTCCACGTATCAGGTGTTCCAAGACCTACGCTGTGAACAGGGCAATCATATTTTTTCACACATTGTCAGTTTAGTGGATTTATCGGAATTCTATGATCTTGATTATTGATATGAGACAAAAATGTAAATGTTGACAAACACTTGGGAAGCAAAATAGCAGTTCTTCCAATAGTTAGACATGGCACCAGATGGCACCATATGATCCAGCAATTTTGTTCCCATATATGCCCCAAAGACATGAGCATGCGCACAACACCTACATTCATAGCAGATTTGTTCATACTCTAAAAGAAGAAATCCAAATGTCTGTCAATTCACCTATATTCATAACAGTATTGTTCATAGTCTATAAGTAGAAGTCCAAATGTCTATCAACTCACGATTAGCTCAATAAAATACTACATATGCGCATGGTGAAATATTATTTGGTAATTAAAATGGCACTGACTTATTGTGCTGACTTATTGTACTTCTACAACATGGATAAACCGGGAAGACATGTGAAGCCAGCCCAGGCAACTGCGAGCAATGCACACTGAATTGCTGCTTTCCTATGGAATGTCCCTACGGGAAGGACAAATACACAGGCACAGAAACCAGATTAATGGTTGCCAGGGGCCAGGAGGAGGAGGAGGAGGAGGAAACAATTGCTTGTGAGTTTGGGGTTTCCTTTTGGAGCAGACAGAAATGCCCTGAAATTGATCATGATGACAAATTCGCAATTGGGCAGACACTGAAAGCCGTGGAATTGTATAGTAAGTGGGTCAATTGTGTGACGCTGAATTATGTATCAACAGAGAAGCTGAGGAGTATCAGCACGCATCAGAATTAGCTCATTTTTGTTCTTCTTTTGTGAGCCTAGGTCTACACTTGCCTTTTTGTTTGAGTGGGTACATCTTTATTTTAATTACTTATTAAGAAACTCGTGCTGTTCAGAAGTAAAGTGTTTGTACAAGTGGCCTGCGATCACCCCTAACTGAGACACTGAGCATTCAGAGGGTGTGGCGTGATTCTCACTCCACATTCTAACGGATTGAGGCTACCAGAGACCCCGTTTTCCCAGGTCCCTCTGCCCTGAACCTTCTTCCTCGTCAGCTCCTGGCTGCCACTGCTGTTGGTCTCTCTCTGCCTTGCGTCTCTGTGGTATCCCTCGCCTACAGCTTCTCCCAAAGTTTCCATATCTCCGGTGATGGCCATGACCTGTAGCCCATCCCTTGTCCTGCAGAACTGGCGCCTCTTCAACAGTGCTCTCCGCCGCTCATGGGTATCTTTTGGGGGTACCTACTTCCTTCACAGCAGAGTTTTACATGACTCTACCTCTGCCTGGCTAACAGCACACCTAACCTGGCATCCTGGAACCTCACGTACCTAGTCAGTGGTTTCTTAACTTGTGGGTCGCAACCCCTTCGGCAGGTCACATCAGTTACTTACATTACAATTCACGACAGCAGCAAAATTACAGTTGTAAAATAGCAGTAAAACAATTGTATGGCTGGGGGGCCACCCCGAAATGAGGAGCTGTATTAATTAAAGGGTTGCAGCATTGGCAAGGTTGAGAACCTCTGACCTAAAGGAAAGCTGAGGTACGTTGAATAATGAGTAAGAAAGAGTGTACAAGAAAGGACATGGCCATAATGTGCACAGGATTCTTTAACTGAGTATGAACACATTTTCAACAGCCACCCCCAGGGGAGGGGCTGAGAGGCCAGGGCCTCTATTACTGAGCCACCTGGACCTTTGCCTTCAGTTCTGAGCTGGAACTTGCTAAGCTGCTCAGCGAGCCTTGAGCCTTCCCTCCCAACCTCATGCGCATCTGGGGTTTCAGGCTGATATTACCAAGCCTGACGATTTTTAGGAAACAACGCAGTTTGGCGTGATGCTGCGCACCCCCATTCTCGGCACTTAGGAGGGTCACAAGTTTGGATCCAGAATGTGTGACAAAGGGGAGCAGTGTCTCAAAAGCAAACCAAACCTAAACAAAACAAAAACACGTCTGAAAAACAAAATGTTCAAGAATTCACTTTGGAGGAACAAAACATGTAGTAACAAATTTGATTTGATTTTCTTTTACCAACGAAATACCATGGAACACAAGTTAGAGTAATTAGCTAAATAAATAGTTTCAAGTCCATGTCAAAGTATAGTTATAAATACAGCCACGGGGAAGGCTATTTGGTGGTGTTCTAAAAGATTCAAGTTTATAAAATACAACTATATGTAATTAAGTCATTAAAATTACAGTTTCACTATGGAAAAATCCAATTCCTATGAGGGAATTAAATCATATGACCAAGTAATGTCAACAAAAGAGAGTCAGGCCATAACCATCAGTGCCTCAGCCAGATCAAGACATGGCAGAGGAGAGGCAGGCTCAGACTCCCAGGAACCTGCCCTGCTCACATCAGCAGAGCAGAAGGGTTCGACCAGGATTACAAGGGAGATGGCGAAGAGTTGGTAGAGAGGGAGAGGGATCCTTGAGCTGGCTCATGGTTGCCTGGATTCATTCACAGACACAGAAATGATCCGTCCACCCTGGAGGTAGGAATGTTAGAGACAAATGTAACTTTTCTTCGATCTTGTCACAATTCAGAGTTGTAACGAGTAATCGTAACTAAACAAAAAGCTAACTTAATTGTTCGTGTTGGACAAGGGCTCCTTATATTCATTTCCTGTCTTCATTAAAAATGCTCTGATGTCATAAAAATATAAGGATGAGCATCAGAATACACTTATTATAATTATTTTACATATGGGAAAAAATTGACAGAGGCCCGGAAAAAAAAAAAAAACAACCAACTCTTAGCGTGTGTGGCCTACAAGAGGCAGGGTCACTGACAGGACCTGGGCAGCGCAGCCCAAAGCCCTTCACCCTGAACACTACAGTATGTGTAAGGGCACAGGAATGAGGGTGGCAATAGAACAGAGAATACTTTACACAAGAGAAAATGATTGATTAGTTTATTGCCCTCCCTTTTAATTTTGGAAAATTAAGTGTAAAGAATGTGGTTAAAATTTTACGATGTAAGTTCAAACCTTCAAGAGCAGCTTTTAACCTTACTTTTATTACTTAAAATGGTTGGAAAAACCCAACGCCGTGACTTTCAGCCTTGGAGATGGAGAACAGCTGACCAGAGAGCATTGTGAAAAGTGCAGGCAGTTCCCAAGGGAGGGGGAGGCTTGGATGAGGGGAGGATATGCCCCCTGCAAGCCACTGCAGCTACAAGGATGGGAGACTGCTCTGCCACTAAGACAGACAGATGCAAACGTGAGGGTCTCGGTTTGATCTCCAGAACCCAGTACAAATCAAGGGTTAGTGGCCAATATCTAATCCTAGTTCTGGGAGAAAAGGATAGAGAAAGGGATGAACATGTACACAAGTTCACGCGCGCACACACACACACACACACACACACACACACACACACACACACACACACTGCATTCTTAGCATCCTTCTATACCTCCATTCTAGGACATTCTGATACAGGAAACTGTGGCAAATATTTTGAGAAAAAAATGGTATTCTGTTACTTCTAATAGGTAACATGTAGAAATACTATATTAAGCTAAAATTTTATGCATGAATAAAGAGACCAAGCCTATACAGTTTTGATCTACAGTGAGTGTAAGAAGCAAAATTATCACCAAGAGATGAGCCAGAGAAAGCAAAAACATTTCACAGATTTAGCTGCTTCGCTATTTTCTGGAAGCCAGAGCAATTAGTGAGCACTCAGAGTCTGGAACAATCCAGGATTAGTCTTCAAATTTATGTTACTCTTTCCTGTTGTCAGATCTAAACTCTCAGCTCACCAATCCTGACACGAACAATGCAGTGACGATCACCCAGCTGCCACGCCAGCATCATGCCTTTCTTCCTTTCTGCCATGCTTCCTGCCTGATGGCGATGGACTCTATCATCCCCATCGAACTGTGGTTCCAAATTAAATGCTCTCCCTTTTAAGTAGCAGGTACAAATATGTAAGCTTCTCTACTGCTTGTTGAATGAACTGTATATATTCCATATATTATATCACACACACACACACACACACACACACACACACACACACACACACTTATTTAATCTTGGGCTGATGATGGAAATTTGACATGTACAAGAAGTCAAGACTGCCTCAATCGGATCTTGAAGGTGAACAAGTATAACAAATCCAAAGTGACTAACAATAATCCCCCTGCATTTCTATTATACTTTTCGTTCATATTCTACATTAGTCTCAACTTGAATGGGAGTACGCATGTGCATTCTCAAATAAACTTTAACTGGAAAAGGTGCCATGTCATATATTCATTGACAGCACTGGGTGTAAAATAAATGAGGTAGTAGGAGGTAGGACCCGACTGGAGGAAAATGGTCATGGGGTAGTGTTTGAAGGGTAACTTTGTCCTCGCCTGTTCATGTCTCCCTGTCTTTGCTTCCTGGCTGCCATGATGCGAGCAGCCTCCTTGCTGTGCCATTGTGGAGCGATGCTCATAGGACCACAGGACGACAATCAGCAGAGCAAGCAAGCTACAAAGTGAAAACTCCGAATGGTTCCTCTCCAAATGTGCTCCCTCTCATCTGCTGCCTCAGTGAGTAAAGGCATGAGGCACCAAGATTAAGCCCCTGAGTTCCATCCCCTGGAACTATATGGAAGGAGTGAACCAACTATTAGAAGCTGCCTTTGATTTCCATGCACATGTAATGGCATGGGTGCACACGCATAGCTAAATGGAAGACAAAACTACTCACCTGAAACCTTACAACATAGTAAGCACAAATTATCGGCACATCCCCATATCATTCCTCTACTCATTGTTCCTGATAACTCCACTGTCTAACAGGCTTATATATTACTGATGACATCACTAACAGGCTTACATCTTAGAGATGACACCACTGTCTAACAGGCTTACAAATTACTGATGACATCACTATTTAACAGGCTTACATCTTACTGATGACATCACTAATAGACTTGCATCTTAGTGATGACATCACTAACAGGCTTACATATTACTGAAAACACCACTGTCTAACAGGCTTACATATTACTGATGACATCACTAGCAGGCTTACATCTTAGTGATGACATCATTGACTAACAGGTATACATCTTACTGATGACATCACTAACAGGCTTCATCTTAATGATGACACCACTGTCTAACAGGCTTATATCTTAGTGATGACATCAGTCTCTAACAGGCTTACATCTTACTGATGACATCACTAACAGGCTTCATCTTAATGATGACACCACTGTCTAACAGGCTTACATCTTAGTGATGACATCAGTCTCTAACAGGCTTACATCTTACTGATGACTCCACTAACAGGCTTACATCTTAGTGATGACACCACTGTCTAACAGGCTTACATCTTAGTGATGACATCAGTCTCTAACAGGCTTACATCTTACTGATGACTCCACTAACAGGCTTACATCTTAGTGATGACATCACTGTCTAACAGGCTTACGTCTTAGTGATGATATCATTATTTAACAGGCTTACATCTTAGTGATGACATCACTGTCTAGCAGGCTTACCTCGTACAATCAGCTCATAAGTAAATCCCAATGACATTACGCAAAAGTAAAAATGGCATCTCTTCATTTTTACTCACACCTCAGGCAAGCCCGGTGTCTCTCTTCATAGCTCTTTCAGTTCCTGATTAATTTCTTGGCTTCTACCAAGTTCCAGCATCATCTGACTTCTTTTCATTCTCTCAACAGCCTGACAAAATCCCCAGTCTCTGTCCTTTGGGTTGGCTGTTCCTTCCACAGTGTTTTTGCTCAGTGACTCCTTTGCAGAACCTTCCACGGGGCCCTTGGAATTCACCAGTTTGCAGCCCATGTCCTCCCTTCTAAGACACAACCTTAGCGCCCAGGTCCACAGAGCTAGTGAACGGCTGAGCTTGCTTTAGACCAGGGTTCCTCTGGGTCCACACATTGCACATGCGTTTTCTACAAAGTGGATAGCTGTCGAGAGCAGAGCTCAGGACTCATTTGTGGTTTATAATTGGTTCTCGATGAGAGAGACGGAGTGAATGGATACTAAAACAATAAGCAGCACAGATATTGAAGAGGGGATCTGGCTTGGCTATAAATCTTGTAAAGAAAGGCTACATGTTTAACCAGACTGAACAAGTATATGAGCTGCATCATTGATCCTACAATAAAACACTTGGCCACATAATAGGCATCTCATACTAAGAAACATGCAATAGTTTCCACAAATGTAGAGCCATTTCCAGACTCTAGTGATGTTGTCCCTCTTGAAAAAATGAGCAAATGGAATTTGACCAAAGAAGCAGAAACCTTATGTGGATGCTGGGGCAGGACAAGAAGGGCTATGCGGACACACATTTGACTGTCATCTGTTTGGACAACCTTGAAGCAAAAATTTCTTCTGCTGTGAAGGAACAGAAAAATATCTGCACTTAGAAGCACAAACGACGAGATGGGAGAAGAACAGTGTGATGTGGCATGCTGGGTGAGCTTGGGCTTCCTCCCAGGAGTGGGTCATGAACAGCACTATCAACACTGCACTCAGGGTCATCACGGCAAACCCTGAGAAGATCAGCACGAGCAATGACGTCCCATGGCAACACCAGACTTCCCCACATTCTACAGCTGGTCCCTTTTATGCAGACAGAGCCAGCTTAGTAGGTGCGGGATTGAATTTTGCCCAATTAGAGCAGCTACACCCATACATTCTCATCAACAGCACTGCGTAAACATGAGCAGTAGACTAAGGCAATAGACATGCCAAACTGGGCAGGGGAAGCCCATGGGGTCTCAACCTGCACAAAATACCATGGCACTAAGGGAGGCTGACAGTGGGAGGAAGGGTCCTCCCTCGGGAAGAGCACACCAGCTGGCTGTTCAGTACCAAATGGTCAGCCCCGAGACTTACAGGCTGAGCTGCTTATTTACATTTAACAATGTACATCTGTGTACATATATGTATGTGACAATCTAAAAGGGGATCATGAATTGGAAAGAGAGGGAGGGCATATGGAAGGGTTTGGCTAGAGAAGAGGGAGGGGGAAAGTAAATAATGTAATCTCAAAAATAAAACATAATGTTTAAGGTGAAAAAAAAAAGAATGCAGTAGAAGCTGAGAAATTGTAAACAATGTCTCTATCATCAATACCAAAAATCATTTAATGAGGTCTAATGAGAGACACAGCATGCTGTCTGAGCAGATGTCAGTCCTCTGGGTTGGGGTTGGTTACTTCTTATTTTCTAATATCTGCAAAACACTATCAGTAAACTCACTCATTCAAAGAGACGGTCTGATTGGTTTTTTTTTAATGCTCCCATCAATATCCTTTTTAAGAACAAACAAATTAGCCGGACATGCTGGTGCATGCCTTTCATCCCAACACCCCTCTGGGGGAGGTAGAAGCAGGTGGGTCTCTCTCTCTGTGTCACTTTCAGTGACTTGTAGGACAACCAGAGCCACGCAGTGACACCCTGTCTCAAAAACATGACAAAACAAAAGAACAAACAAAATATAATTGTCCATTAAAAATCCCAAATGGTGTGATCCTTTAGAATAGGGCTTAATTGTGATCTACTGTGATGACCATCTTCCTGGAGCAAAGGTTAAACATGAGTGTGACAGGCTAAGAGCAGCTGTGAAACTAGGTCTGGCCTAGAATTCACTATGTAGTTGAGGTTGACTTTGAACCTCAATCCTCCCACCTCTACTTCCCAAGTATAAGATGTACATGTGTACCATTAAACCTGGGAATTTTATTATATACCTTCACATTCATAATATCATATCTGAAAGTAGGTATTTTGATCAAATAAAGACTTAGAGATGACTGATAAATGTACTACTATTTTCAGAAAACAGCTCAAAATATTTTTGTAACTTTGAGTGATTGCTTAAAAGTGTTTCATAGTTATATTTTCCTTGTCATTGTTCTTTTAATGTCTCAGATACTCCCCTAATGTGAAATAAAACTTTTTTTTTTACTTAATTTACTACCAGTGCACATGATTGAATAAACAATATACAATTATGTATAGATTGTGAGTATAAACATATGAGAGACAAAATTTAAGGCAAAAGATAGAGATGAAGTCAAGAACATTGCATGAAATTACACATGAACAGCTCATAAAGATTGACGTTTATGGCTCCAACGTTTCCATTTAAGCACTCAAAACAAACATAAGCCAAGTTACTAACTTAATCTGGAAAGCAAGAGCCACACATTTAGTCCACTGCAGAATGGCAGATTATATAAATGTAGCATCTCCGTTTAGTCATTCCAGAAGGCCTTAATGCACGTTCCACTCAGGGTGCCTCTGCTTGCCCTCCATTTCACATTCCAGTGGCTCTCAAATTCCTTGGATCAATCTTGAATTATCCTGTGCCCCTCATTAAACAGATTCTGGACAGTAAGTACTCTTGTGAAACTATGCCCCGTACAAAATGGCACAATGGTACATTCTAGGATGCCGAATTCCTTAGGATGGGGGTGCACTCTTCTCTCCTAATTGCAGTTTGTCATATGATTTGAGACAAAGACGTTTCCACGAATACCCTATAAAATGCTATTCTGGGGTTAGTTCGTGTGTGAAGGAGTAGGCAATTTGGCATGAGTAAATCTTTTCCCTTTTCTGAACGTTTTATGACAGAATAAATTAAGGGATAAATCAGTAACAAAAGGTTTACCTTTTCTTTTGTGAATTACTCATCAAATTAAAGTGATCACCCCACATTTGTATAAGCCAATGTTTCCTAGGTAAAATTTTTTCCTGTTCTCAGAACAGCTCTTCAAAATGCATATACAAAAATCTCCATTTTGTTTATGCAAAGAGAGAGAGAGACAGAAAGAGAGAGAGAGAGAGAGAGAGAGAGAGAGAGAGAGAGAGAGAGAGAGAGAGAGAGAGAGAAGATTGAAGAATTCTAATGTCTGCCCATTCCAGACAGTGTGACTCATAGGTGATTCATATCTACTTCATTATAAGAGTATTAGGGAGTCTAGCAGAATTCTAACTAAATGATTTCATGCAGTACACCACATTTGAGAAGTTTTAACTTCTGTGTTGTATACTGCAGTTAAGTGTAGATTGGATGACATCATAAAACTCGACAAAGAATATATATATATATGGTGTTTAGGTTTTTGTGAGAACTGTATGCAAAGCCAATGTTGCTCAAACAGTACCTGACTCTGAGGGTCGGGAAATGTAAACTGTGGAAGCTGACAATATCTCCTTCAGTAGTTTATAAAGTTGTTACTGTCCAACTTCTAAATGCCAGTGGAAATAACTTAGAAAGTTTTCTGTTTTTATTTTTCTCTCCTTCAGAGCAATGTTTTGATGAATTATGCATGGCTGGAATACAAACAAACATCCAATTCCCTTTGAAATACTTAAGGATATAAAAATGAACAAAACACATCCCCAGCAAAGTGTGTATCGCGCTTTCAAATGATGCCCACTTGAAACTGAGATTGAGGGTGTTCCAAAACACAAGCTTCACTAGTCCTCGCTGTCCTCATTTCTCCTCCTCATGTCAGAATGTTTTATTAACTTAGAGAGTAGAGCTCTGGGTCATAATTAGACTGTGTAGTAAGATTTACCTAACTGATACTTGAGAAGGCAAACCAGCCAGGATCAATGATAGGAAGCTTTCCACAGCAAAAACCCGACAGTGAAATGAACTTCCCATACACCTGCTAAGGCCACAGCTTCTCACCCAGAGCCCCAAGCAAGCCAAGCGTGTCTGGGAGAAAATGTGAGCCCCTGACAGGGTGTTGTTGGGTGTCTAGAGGTGTTTACACAGGGGATTTCACAGCACACCAGGAGTCCTCCCTGTTCTCGGCCATTTCAATGAGTCTCTGTGTCCTGTCTTAGCACATGGCCAAGAAAGACACTCAGCACATCCTTCCAGGCCTTACAGGGGTTTCCATGGCAACTGTCATTTATCTAATGTTGATTCTTGTTAATTGAGTTTCTCTTGCTAAATAATGTATGGAGATTGTACTCTTACCAACAGTAAACATCATCCGTAATAAAACAAAATGAGTGAGCACCACACATTCAGAAAGCTGAGCAATGCCCCCCCACCCACCACCCCACCCCACCCCCCGCCTCCCCCAGACCCCTGCTCCTATTTAATTCTGCTTTGTGGACACCTCCAAGGTTAAGATTGAATGCCTTAATTTTAACATCTAACTTATATGTAAGGAAAACAGATGCAGAGTAAATATTGTTAATCAACTAACAAAAGCTGTCACTCAAGACAGTCAAGAAAATGGCAGCTGTGAACTTAAATTTCACACGAGCTTTCGAGAGGTTTCTCACAGACACGTTTTTGCTGTTCTCTGACAACACTTTCTGGCTTGTTGACATTGTCTTTCTTGCTTGTGAAAAGCAAGAAGGAAAAGGCAGAATTTGGGTCAAGAATCTCCTGGTTCCTAATAATGCTGGGGGGCCTAGGCACAAGTTCTTGCTTCTTCAATTTCCCTCGTAAGCAGGACTGTAGGAAACAACATCTCTAACAAAACTGGGACAGCTGGTTGAGGGAATCACAAGGCAGCAGCGACAATGGAACAGGGTATTTGGAACGGGGACACCGTAAACAGTGCTGGCCGTGACTCCCTTCCTTTGACAGGCTTCCTGCAGGACAGATGTGCACATTACACTCTAATGCAGGCATGCAGGCATCCTATGGGGAGCTCCTGGGGCTGGCTGCTCCCCAGCTTGCCTCCCTCACGTGTCAACAGCATGTGAATGTGAGCTCTAAATGGGCAATGAAGACACCAGCCTGCTAAGTCACAGACTCGCGATTTTCAGCCACGTACAAGAGAACCACAACTCTTACTTTTTCCTCCTTCAACTAATTGCTTATCTGTGGCAGTTCTTCAAGATGTTTCACATGCCAACAAGGCGAAAGAAATATTGAGAATTCCTTTCAAAAGAAAATAGCACTTCTGTGGGTCGGAACTGTGCAGTGAGGTAAGTGACCCGCCCGCAGATTCTAGGTTACGGGCACAAACAGTACAGTCACCCAGACAGGAATGACAAGGTGAGTGAAGCTCTGAAGTCAGCGCCTGCTCTGTTCAGTTCCGCTCTGTCATTCTAGACTCCGCCCCTGAGCTGCACCCATCAGCTCCTACGGTATCTGCTACGGTATCATGTCAACCTCAGGCACAGAGAGGCTAGCCATCCATTCCACTGGCAAGGCAACCTGCAGGAAAGAGGCCTGCACAGGCCCTGGAGTAACTGAGATTTAGTTTATACGACTCTGAGTATGTATGCGTGCAGAAAAATCACTGTCTGGCTGTTTTCGGGTAAAATGGCATTTAACCTGGCTCCGTTCTGTTATATAATCACGAGAGACATGCATTCTATCAGAAACTCACACTGCCATTTGCAGGATCCCCTCATATGCAGACAATAATTCGTGGTGAAAATGCATTCAACACTAAATTTATCTCACTCCTTGCTGCCGTGTATTCAATAAAGAAAGTGGAACAACTTAAACTAAATTTAGTTTACAAATGAAATAATTTCATCCCCAAATTCTATTACCTTAATGCATGTTATCAATAAAAGGAGAGCATTTCAAATGAATGTTTTCTGTAAACAAACAACAACGGTTATATGAACTGCTCGTTTATTTCCTGACACCGTAGTACAAGCGTCTCAATTGAATCTGGAAAATGTGCTCAACAAAGTACCCTACGGTCAAGAACTACTTAGTTCTCATTTAGGTGAAATCCTTGACAAAGATTCTGTAAGAGCACACTAAGCATGGGTATTTAGACCCAGGAGACCATAAAGAGTCTGCCTAAGCGCTTAACCTCCCTGTGCTGTCACCTTCCAGCAGACTGGTCTACCGGACTCCTGGGCTATCAGGAGGCTTCTTTCCTGGCCCTTTGGACAAAGATCAGGACTTCATTGATGCTTTCTTTTCTTCTCACCTACACACATTGCCATTTCTGAGCTGACAACTTCACCAGCCCCATTACTATGATAATGGGATAACGGGAAATCCAGGAACTCACCCCTGCACCTGTGTCTGGGTCTGCAGCAGGAGCTCACCCCTGCACCTGTGTCTGGGTCTGCAGCAGGAACTCACCCCTGCACCTGTGTCTGGGTCTGCAGCAGGAGCTCACCCCTGCACCTGTGTCTGGGTCTGCAGCAGGAACTCACCCCTGCACCTGTGTCTGGGTCTGCATGTCCTTGGTTATGTTCTTGCCTCTACCTTTCAGGAAGCTGCTGCACATGCACTGTAAGTACTATTTATTTCAAGACATTCATGGCTATTTAGGTGAATCCTACAAAACAACACATTCCCATGTGTAATGGTTTGAAGATGAATGACCGCCATAGGCTTGAATGCTTGGCCATTAGGGAGTGACACTATTTGAGAGGATTAGGAGGTGGGACCTTGTTAGAATATGTGTGGTCTTATAGGAAGAAACTGTCAATGGGGCTGGGCTTTCAGGTTTCAAAAGTCCATTCCAAGCCTGATGTGGGGATGTGGAACTCAACTTCTCCAGCACCACGTCAGCCTGCATGTTGATGCTCCCTTCCATGATGAAAATGAACTGAATCTCTGAAACTGTGAGCAAGTCCCAATTAAATGCTTTCCTTTTTATATGTATCAATTATGACTCCTCATGGGAGTCTTGCATTGAGATGATCAAAAGTGTCTGCTAAAGACGGCAATCAGGGTACCAGCGCTGTTAATGACAGTACTTGAATATGGAAGATGTTTATATAAACAAAAAGCATTCCTTTCTTACAAAGGTGCAGCAAGATTTGGTCTATCATTATTTCTGTCTCTAAAATGAGCAATCTGAGGAACTAGACAAAAGTCTAATGATTTGAGGGGTAGATGAAGATAAAGGCACTGTTAGAATACCATGCATACACTTAGCATGGTACTACGTTAAGTGAAACAATCTTAAAGAAATCGGTTCTTGCCTATTACATCTCTGTCGAAGTCAGCTATACGTAAAGTCCTGTGGTACAACATGACAGACAGCACTGAGGGCTCTCCAGGTGGGCCTGCTTCCTTCCAGGGACAGGCTGAGCTGAGCGCACTATATACGCACTACTACCCCTGTTTCAAACTCCTTGGCCAGAACTTTCTTTTTTGAACCTTGCAACTTCTCATACATTGCATACTAATTCTCTACTTTTACCAAATTTCCATTGCTTATAACAGAAAAGTCAGAAACAATCTGTATGTGTGTATATATATGATGTATGTGTGCATGCATGCATTCCCAGGTAAGTGTGTGCATTTGCATATATCACAGCACATGTTAGGCCAAAGAACCACCTCATGCGTCAATCCTCACCTTCTCTGTGTGAGGCAGGGTGTCTTGTTTGTTGCTGCATACGCAGCCTGGCCAGTTGGCCTGTTAGCTTAGGATCATGGAGTGACAGAGGCCTACTACCGAGTAAGGCTTGATGTGGGCCCTGGGGTTCTGAACCGTGGACTTCCCGTGTGTGTGTGTGTGTGTGTGTGTGTGTGAGAGAGAGAGAGAGAGAGAGAGAGAGAGAGAGAGAGAGAGAGAGAGAGAGAGAGAGAGAGAGAGAGAGAGAGAGAGAGAGAGAGAGAGAGAGAACCTGAGCAATCACCTCAGTCCCTAAGAAGGGAAATGTCTTCTATTTCCTAGGGAAAATAGAGTTTCCTTGGGGACCTAGAGTTTTTAAGTTAACCTCAAAAGTGTCAGTTGGGTAGACCGTACTTCCTGAGGTACTTTTGTCAATTGCTATCGAAATTAAAATATTCATACTGCTTCATCTTTTCCCCTTGGCAACTGATTCTATTCAGGTTGCTTCAAGTGTCTGCCTCTCTGGGCAAGTATCTGTGAATGTAAAGACTGCTCCTTGGGTCCAGCCCCAGGCCCCCGTGGTTAGTTAAACATCTCCACATGTCCTTCCCTCACCCTAATTATGGCTTCCCTTTGCTTGCTGTGGATAAACTCACACTGCCAAGTCCATCAGGATTCTGTCAAACGCCCCTGCAAACTCCGTCTTTCCTCCGTCTGTAGCGCTGTCTCCCTCCCTCCCAAACACATCTCCTGCTTGTCCTTCCATCTGGACAATCATTGTCTGGATTCGGTTCACCCAGGAGCTGTTTGCTAGTCCCTTCCCATTAGATGATCGATCCATCTGCACCTTTGAAATATCACAATACTCATTTTTTTTTCTTGCGATACAGCAATAATTATGCATGGCGTATGTATATTATAGGCATAGGGCCGAACCACGTGGCATTGCTAATGATTGTTTCCTTTTGTGGCATTTCCAGATAGTTTGATCTAGTGTTCCTTCAGTTTCAGAGCCCTAACCAGGTAAAAAGCTGACTCCGTGGAGATGAACTGAGCTCTGCCTTTTCATCCAATCCCCTAGAAGCCCTGAACACTGGAATCTCAAAAAATGTTAAGAAAAATAGGACTTCTGAATCAGTACTTTTTTTTTTTTTAAAATCGGTCCTCTGCAACAATTAATCTTCCTGAATAAGAAACAGCTAACTGTTACACTTGTCACCCTACCTGGTACAGGAGCTGGCTTTAGACTCTAAGTGGTCTCACAATAAACTTTATTGGATTCGTGAAGCAGTTTTAAGACCATTTATTTGTAAAGGAAACAATCTTAGCTTTTGAAGTTGGCAGGTACATCAAAAAGCTTTTTACTTGACTGAAATAAAAAAAAAAAAATCAAAACACTTTTTAGCACAGGCACTTCCCTTATGAAAACAAATCGCTGAAAGCAAGCATAGCAGTTTCTGCACAATGAGTTTGAGTCCAGCCACCGTCAGCGGGAGCAGGAGAATGGAGGAAGTGATTTGCATTTCTATAGCTCCTTTGTGTGCCCACATTCCCAACGCATTTCACAAAGCAGCAAAGGACTGCCCGGGCTGGGCAGTCCGAGGCCTGACTGAGCCCAGCACTCATCCACACCCAGCTGTGCTCAGGAGCACAGTCACACCACAGGGTCCTCCCTGCTTCTAATCACCGCAGTCAGCATATCTGCTGACCTTCCCAAAACAACACTCACTGTCCTCCCATTGTGGGTGACAGGCCTGCTCAGCCACTCCCAGCCGGTCCCTTACATGCCTACAAAATGCTTTGCTCCAAAAGTACAACATGCAAGAAGGGGTTTCCAATGGCCCAGCAGCCGCCAGATACCCAGGAAGCAAGAGGTGGGAAAGCAGATGCCACTGTCCACGCAGTACTGAATCAGGAACATGGGCCAGGGGTGACTGTACCTAGGTTTGGGTATACTAACATGGCCTT